>CM059188.1:43121325-43234526 GCA_030323885.1 Branchipolynoe longqiensis
TGGCGCACTCGTCCAACGAGAGCGCAAATTGCTTCCGCATGTGCACGCGACGGTTCGCGGGGGTAAAGCGTTGCTTAGCGACTAGCTAAGCAACGGAAGGAGGTCGGGCGTTCGGGGCCTGACCCGGCAGACGTGTTTATTCGCGCTCTGTCATTTTCAGCCGATATTCGGTCTTTTTCTTATCTAAATTCAAAAACCAAGGTAATCAAATCACACGGGAGGAAAAGGGAGTTAGTAGCGCCTTAAATAGGTATGCATATTTCGCTGGTATCCTTGTTAGTTATGGTAAGAATAAAGTCGTGAGCTCTCGTGAAGGTGGACTGAGACGTTCCTTGCATTCTTTACTATCCTCCAGTATTATTGTGGATTAACCGCTATAGAAAACCTGATATTCGATTGCTTTCTATGTAATTAAGGGCCTTAAACCTAAGTAGGCCTTATGCAGTTACTTACTCCATCTGTGGGAATATAATGACAGACTATAACAGAATTTAACGTAGTGTTACTTCAAGGCGGAAATTAACGACATTAACTTAGAACTGATTATCAGTGACAGCGGCGGCATCCCTAGCCGTACGCGTACTTCTAGAATTATTCAGTAACACAATTAATATACCGAAATGCGAAGGGGACAGCCAGCTAGTTGAAATAACCTAACTTATAGAAGTAGGGAAACTTTAGGCCTATAGGCGCGCTCGTCGGTGAATTGCGTATGTAGATGAAACTCTGGCTGGCCGCCTTTTATTTTTTTTTTTCGCCTTTCGCGCGGGGCGGACACCGATGTATTATTAACTATGTAATTGTCTTGTGATTGTAAGTATTTATGTATACAGTTATCATTATATAAGTATATATGCATCTAGTTCTATAAATATATATGTACATAGTTCTATAACTATAAGTATATATGTATACAATTATTATATGCGTATTATTAATTATGTAATTGTATTGTGATTGTAAGTATACATGTATACAGTTTTCGTTATATAAGTATATATGCATCTAGTTCTATAAATATATATGTAAATAGTTCTATAACTATAAGTATATATGTATGCAATTGTTATATGCGTATTATTAATTATGTAATTGTCTTGTGATTGTAAGTATATATGTATACAGTTATTGTTATATAACTTATAAGTATATATGCATCTAGTTATATAATATAAATGTACATAGTTCTATAACTAGAATAAGTATATATGTATACAATTCTGTAAGTATATATGTACATAGTTCTATAAGTATATATGTATATAGTCCTAAAAGTACATGTATATAGGTATAACATGTATATATATGTGTATATGTGCATATGTATACATCCCTTGTGATGAATATTCACACGACCCGGATCTACCCTGTGTCTGTACGAGCGGCCTCCTTGTGTATATCCATTGCGTGACTTCCTCGTGTATATAGCAGTGGCTGGTGTTGTTCCCAGTGTGTGTCTAAGAGTAACTGATATGCCCTCCAATGAGTCCATACTAGTGCCTAACCTTACACTGCAGTGTGTCTGTCTAGTAGTAACTAATGGCCCTGTCACACTATGATGTAACGACGTCAGCGTAGGGAGAAGTGAAAAACGTTGAAGTTCTCGGCGTAGTAAGCAAATTTGGGCACAAGTTGAACGTGGATGCAGTGTAGTTGATGAGAATGTAACGATGGTAAAGCGTAGTGATCGCATCATTTAACGAGAGAGGACAACTTAATGACGCTCACGGAACGTTATGAACATTATTCCATCTCCAGAACTACGTTGCTTTATGTTACCTTACGTTACTTACGTCATTAAACATTGGCGAAACGCTGAACGTACATTCTCCTGACATTCTCCTGATGTTCTCCTGACATTCTCCTGATGTTCTCCTGACGTTCCCATTACGCCGCATGGACGTTTCCACCAGTTTTAATGTGGGTCAACGAGTGGAACATAGTGGAACATAGTGGAACGTAGTGGAACGTAGTGGAACGTAGTGAGGTACATTTGACTAACGTCCATTTAACGTCATTGATGTTCGCCGAACATGTACAGAACATACGGCGAATGTAAACCCTTACGTTCGTGTCACGTCGAAAGTTTTGAACAGGTTCAAAACCTTGATGCGCGCCGACGTAACACGATGCAACATGATGTAGCTCAACATCAGTCTAACGTCATTCTGACGTCATCATAACATAACCAAACGTATGGCAACATAATGACAAAAAGTGATCACGTCAGGCTCATGTCAGGCTCACGTTGGCTCGTTACGTCATAGTGTGACAGGGGTATAACAGTCACCCCAAAATACAAGCAAGACCTACTATTATTTCACTCTCTACTGAAGAGAAGTCTAATCTTGACTAATATCCTCACCAGTCTGAGATTACATGTGCCTATTAGCTATTCTGAATTTACGAGTTAAAATTGATTAATGCCTTGTAAGAAAAGAAGGTAAATAATAATAACATCCCTTAAGAGTATTCAATATAGCTAATGGTCGCCCTATTAATTATCTAAGAGTGACTCAGGTTTATCCCCCTGTACACCTAAGGGTGACTAATACCTAGTCCAAAGCGAATCTATGGATGACTAATATTCGCTCCACTTGATGGTAGGGACTGACTGACAAATATATGTTTGGTATCGAAGTACCCCCACCCTAATACGATGTGTTTACAATGGACTAAGTCCACTACCCCGCATTGTCTAGTGCTCAGGAGAGCAACATTCTTGTATTAGTTATCCTTTTCTTTGTCCTTTGTTCTTCTCGGCCGCTACTTAAATTTGCATGTACCTGTCACTTCCAATAACCCTATTTAGCTCTTCTTTACTCTTAAAAGGAAGAAACAAAGAAAGCTCCCCCTACCGTACGTCTTGTCCACCTGTCCAGGTTTAAGACGCTGAACACTGGCTACACTCCGGAAGTACTGCATAGTCGCATTGTGTGGTGTCTCATCCAGGAATATCGCGTGTGCTTCTGCATTGTTTATGCCGATTGATGGATCTAAACTGGCTCTAAACAGTAGCCCCGTCGGGTGTAGATAGAGTGGAGCGGATATCATCATCAGTGCGGGATTGGGGAGGTAGGTAGGACATGGTGATCGCATGTTGCCTATCTACCTATATAATTGCATATATGCACCACGTGCTGGGATCCAGGCCCCACCTCGCATAACCCCCTCCCCCCCAGTCCAGCCCCACCCCGACCCGACTCACCCAGCCCTGTTCTGCCCATCCCAATTCAACCCCGTCCCACCCATTCCAACTCAGCCCCACCCCATCCCGCCCAATCCAGTCCTACTCTGCCCCGTCCAGTCCAGCCCAGCCCAGCCCAGCCCAACCCAGCCCAGCCCAGCCCAGCCCAGTCCAGCCAAACACAGTCCCGCCATGCCCAGACCAACACTGTCCCACCATGTCCAGACATCCCGACCAGCCCCCGTCCCCGCCCAGCCAAGCCTCGTCTAGTCTAGCCTAGCCTTACCCAGCCCAGCCCAGCCCGTCCCCCCACGCCGAGGCCAACACAGTCCCACCACACCCAGACCAACCAAGCCTCATCCCGACCAGCCCCCGTCCCCGCCCAGACAAGCCTCGTCTAGTCTAGCCTAGCCTCACCCAGCCCAGCCTAGCCCAGCCCAGCCCAGCCGACCACGCCCAGACCAACCCAGCCTCATCCCGACCAGCCCCCGTACCCGCCCAGCCAAGCCTCGTCTAGTCTAGCCTAGCCGCACCCCGCCCCGCCCCGCCCAGTCCAACCCAGCCCCACCCCGCTCAGCCCCCGCTGCCACCCCGCCAACCTTCTCATCTGGTCTAGCCCAGCCTCACCCAGCCCCGCCCAACCCAGCCCCACCCAATCCAACTCTAGCCCAGCCCCGCAACCCTCCACCTACCCCCTCGCCCCACATTACCTGTGTGCGTGGCGGGTGAAGCTATGATGCATAGCCACTATAGCCGCGACAGCTCCTACTCGCCCCGGTTGCTACAGCCGGTAGAGCCGGGTGTGGCTAGCAGGGCGCTGGCGTGCGCCGACCCGGGCTTCCATGTATTGTTTTCGTCATCAATGATTCAGCCGCGCCCATCAACATTTGACGAGGCGACCCAGGCACTCTGTACCTTGTGCACACCCGTTCTCATCGGGCATAGGGTTGGAGCACCCCGATATAGACCCCCCCCCACCCCATCTACCCCCACACACACCACACACACCACACACACCACACCCACCACACCCACCACACACACCACACACACCACACACACCACACACACCACACACACCACACACACCACACACACCACACACACACACACACACCACACACACCACACACACCCACACACCACACACACCACACACACCACACACACCACACACACCCACACACGCACCACACACACCCACACACACCACACACACCACACACACCACACACACCACACACCCACACACACCACAAACACACACACCAACCACACACACCACACACACCACACACACACCGCACATACCACACACACCACACACACCACACACACCACCACACACACCACACACACACACCACACACACCACAACACACCACACACACACACAACCACACACACCACACACACACCAACACACACTACCACACACACCACACACACCACACACACCACACACACCACACACACCACACACACCACACACCACGACACACACCACGACACACACCACGACATGATAAAGGAGTCCCTCATCGGCCGCCAGCCCCGTCGCCCCCCCCCCCCCGACGATTCCCCAGTCCCGCCGCTTCCCTCACACCCCGCCCCATCCCGGCCTGTGGCCATATGCATGGAGCGGTGTTAGTGACCCAAAACGCGTTTATGGTGGGATTTCTGGTTTAGCACCGAAAAGTTGGTATGCATGGAGCAGTGTTAGGCCTAACACCGAGCGTTTAAACTCAGAAATTCTAACTCTGCTCATAGCAGATTTACAGCGGTGTTAGTGTTAGGTTAGTGTCAGGATGGAACCCAAATCTACTCAATGCTATCATATTTAACAGAATTACATACGCAATAAGTGAAATTTTATCAATTTAACCCTAAATCCGAAGCGAGATTAACGCTGTTGCCGTAACTGCCGCGATATTAATATTTTCGAATCGACGAGTGTAAAGTAAACAAATTGCCGCCGCCGCTTCGACGTCGATATCCATACTGTCCAACGTCAACTAAAAATGGCCGCCGCCGCCGAATCGGCGGGAATATATTAAGCCCAAATCTATTCAATGCTGTCATATTTAACAGAGTTACAATAGTCAAATAGTGAAATTTTATTAAATTAACCCTAAAAACGAAGCGATATTAACGCTGCCGCCGCATTGGCGGCGTTATTCATATTGTCGAATCGAAGGATTTCCCAAATCTATAAATACATTCACATTTAGCTAACACTCACCGTTTAAGCGCCCATGCATACGGCTTGACATAGTTCTCTACCACGCCGATAACCGGTGTTAGCTACCCTGTGTTAGAGCGATAACACCATACACCGCTAACACTGCTCCATGCATACAGGCCCAGACCCCGGCCCCGTCACCCGTACCCCCACCCCCGCACCCCGCACCCCACCCCCCACTCGGCCCTGCGTGTTGCAACCCCGAGCCGCGTGTGCACACAGAGCGAGCAAGTGCATGCCAGTGTCGTGGTTTAGATTCTCAGTAGGTTTAGAGTCTACACTCGGGGTTCTGCGCATGCACATATTCGATTAACACGACCCGGGTGACTCGGGTCACCTGAGTAGCTAGAAATTCAAATAGAACACCGCAAGTGGAGTTGACAAAAACATGTGCCGTGTGCAAAAAGTCCGGACCCCAGCAAAGGCTGGGGTCGGCTAGGATCGATAACATCACATTTGTGCGTCAAAAAGTTACCCGGGTCACCCGAGTTGATTAATCGAATACGTTGAAATGCCGTTCGATTTTGACGCATGCGTAGAACCCCGAGCGTATACTCTAAGCCCACTGAGAATTTAAACCGCGACACCTGTCGGATGGATAGGGACAGATGTACATAGTAAACGGACAGGCGGGCTCAGTGGAGGCAGATGTGTCGTCGCCTGCCAGTCGCGCTTCTGAAACCGATACCACACGGGCACGAGGGCGTGACATGGCGCCGGGGTCACATACATTGACCGCCCACCGCAGCGAGCATTACCTGCCGCTGGAGGTGTGTCGGGTGGATGAGGAGGGAGGGGGGTGGCGGGGGGAGGAAGGGGGAGGGGAAGGGGGAGGAGGGAGGAGGTGAGGAGGGGGTGATGGAGGGAGGAAGGGGAGGAGTGGGAGGGGAAGAGGGGAGAGGGAGAGGTGGGGGGTGAGGGAGGGGAGACTGGGGAGGGAAATGGGGGAGGGGAGAGGGAGAGAGGGGGATGGGGAGAGAGTAGAGGGTGAGGGGTGAGAGGGGGAGAGGAGGGGAGATGGAGGAAGAGGGATGGGAGACGGGGAGCGGGAGAGAGGGGGGGTGGGAGAGGGAGAGAGGGGAGGGTGGAGAGGGGGGGGGGAGATGGAGGAAGGGGGATGGGAGAGGGGGAGAGGGAGAGGGGGAAAGGGAGAGGGAGAGATGGGGAGAGGGGGCTGGGGCGGGAGGGGATGGGGGAAGGGGGGGACGGGGAGAGGTGGAGGGGAGAAGTGGAGGGTAGGGGAATGGGAGAGGGGAGGGGAGGGGGAAGTGGGGGTGCGAAAACGTGTCGGAGCAGGTTGCATAGATTGCACGGCGCATACACAGTGACATAGAGGTGCGCAGCGTCAGTAGTAGGGAGTACAACAGTATCTGTCTTCAAGGTACAAGCCTGCGTCCAGACCAATGTTGTCCTGGCACAGCAGGTGGCCTGTCATCGGAGAGACAGTCAAATGGAAACAAAACAAAAGACACGAATAAAACCCACACAATTCAGCCGTTGAATTAAATGCTGCGCACATGACAGAGGTTCGCCGATCACTGGGATCGCTGAAGACAGGTAGGGTTCGTGGTTTAGTGATGTGCAGGTGTACCTGTGTACCCTTTTCTTTTGTTTTGGATTTTTGGAGTTTTGTCCCGGGCAACATCCAAGGTCATCTGAGGCGAGGGACCGACTTGTCACAGTGCAAACTCATGGGGACTTTATAGAGCTGCCTTACTGGGAGACCAGGCCATTGGAACCAGGACCCGATTTTCCCATTCAGTCACATTATCCTGACACTGAGCTAAGCAATCCTTGTGCTATCCTAATAATGCCGAGCGACAGGCTAGATAGCAACAAGTATGTGGTAAATATGTTTATTCTGCTGAATAAGTCTTTTGTCAGTGCCGAAGCAGTGGTCTTCCAGCCATTTTTCAATTCAGGGTTATTTACACAAAAGGTATATAGAATAAGGTGTACAATACCTGTTGAATACACAATTTGCAGCATGTAACACAATGAAATTCTTTAACCCAAAAGTTCCATAGCAATATGGTAACAGTAGTGTCATATAACTCGATCAATATTATCAGTCAGATCAATGTGAGTAATTACATAGGATTTAGAATGTAAGCAGAAGTTATCTTCTGTATTCAGTTGGTAAAGTTGTAGTAAGTTTTAATGTTCAGTTGCAGTTAGGCAAGCGGTATATAAATGTTGATTTGTTAGGAATATTCTAGTGTAACTCTAGTGTAGTTAGTTATGTGAGTTCATGAATTATGTTGTTGGGGTGGGGTTGTTGATAATACACTGGACCAGCTGTGTATCAATTTTGTAAGTCACTGGATTGACTCAGTTGGGATTCAAATTCCCGACCTTCCACACGGGAAGACTGCGCTTTTACCGATTCGGCCTAATCCTAACGTTCTGCAAACGTTCTGCAAAACAAGTTTGGTGTATTCTTGGCACATGACATATCAAGTCAGGTATAATAGCTAGCAGTAGTCTCCACCAGGCCTGCATGAGGTGTGCACCTCCATCACCTGTCCCGCAGTCACGTGTAAGTGTGTAGTGCTGCGGACCCCCCTCAACCCCCCCCCCCGTCCGCCTCACCTCCTGGAAACCGGAAGTCAATCGCTCGTAACCGGGGCCGCTAACAGACACTCCACTCCTCCATGAATGACGTCACGCGAATCTAGCGGATGTTTTTTGTTGTTGCTTTTTTTTCCCTTTTTTTTGTGTTTCCTTTTTTTGTAGTGTCTGTAAGAGTGGGAAGGTACCCAGAATGGTTTGGGGGGGGGGGGGTGATGAGATTTTCAACAAATCATGCACATTATACAGGTGGGTGGTCGGAAGACGGTAAGTAAGGGCTACTGCATAGGGAGAGTGGGTTAAGATAGATGTATGACACTTTGACAATAATAAGATCACCACTTCTATCATTAATAACAATGCAACACTAACAGCAACAAAGTCTCCATTATGAGGAAATATGGTCCTTTGCATGATATGTCCGTTCTGAGCGTCATACTAAAATGTTGATGCCTGCTTTTATAACCGACACATGAGTGAAGCAATCGGGTGTTGTTCTTCTTTGGTTTTAGGAACACAAACCTGCGTCTAATGAATTTAATAATAACATGTAATATGACATATAATATATTTAATATATATAGTACATATAATACATATAATACAAATAATATATATATAATATATATATAATGCATATAATGTATATAATATATATAATTATATAATATATATAATGTATATAATATATATAATATATATATATAATATATATAATATATATACAATACATATAATATATATAATATATATAATATATATAATATATATATATGATATATATGATATATATAATATATATAATATATAGTATATATAGTATATATAGTATATATAATATATAATATGTATAAGATATATAATATATATAATTTATTTATTATTTATAATATATATAACATATATATTATATGTTATTATCAAATTTGATAACATCATGCATGTATTTGTATGTAATATACAGCTGATTTATGCTTTCATATAATCGCTGATTAAGTGGGGACAATTTCAGACAATTGCTGCTTAGAATTTCATTATGCTTAACTGCAGGATTAGACATGGATACTTTACTAGCAAGTAATCAAATTAACAAGTTACAATAGAAATGTGAGAAAGAAAACAATTATAGGTGAATGGACACACACAAAGTCTGATAAATACTGGATTTTTGACGGTTTGCAATCTACAGTTTCAAGCCATAAACAAGAAACAACAAGAAAACCAAAAGTATTATTTCAAATAATTCAATAGATTTGAATCAAATTGGACTAGTGCTGCCCAGCAGTGAAAACAACTGTTAACACACATTTATCCGTTATGGTCATAGTAAATAAATTCATCACAAAAAAAGGTGTATGATGAATCTCACCATCCTATGCACCGATCTAGTATCTAAGTAAATATCCTATGTACTAGTCTCAATATGTAACTAAGTATAAAATCATGTGTACTGGTCTAGTGTATTGACTTTCCAACTCTAATTCACCAGGTATATTCCGATTTTAAAAATCCTTCTATCCTGGAGATGTCAATTATATACCTTACTTACATCAAATAACATGCCTGTTGTACAGAAAAGATGAGAACAGATCAACAACAATCAATAGATCACTCAATCAAAATACACTTGAGAGGGAGGGTGATGAAGTAAAGGAACTGCACGCCAATTATGCCTCGTCTCATTTATGGATTACTGTACTGCATCAGCATGACATACCTGTGTTGCACAGTGTCACACATGCCCACACCTGTCTGCGAGCCAGCCACCATGTAAGCCTGTTCGGTGAAGGATTGATTAATCAATTCAGTGATTGATTCCGCAGTCACAAAACAAGTTCAAGCAGGATATACTTAACATATTCTTTCCAGCGTTATGGTTACAGGATATACATATTGTGGGTTGATATCAAATTAGATGAAGCCACATCGCAGCTGACTCTAGTTTAATATATATCTACGATTCATTAAAGCTGACATATCAAATTTTCAAAACAAAAACAATTATTTAGATTTGATTCTACATATCTAATTTAGATACTGATGCACTTATTAAGCATTTGTCGCCAAATAGAAGGGAATACTGAGTCAATTTAATAGAACCTGTTACTGCGGAAGCCTAATACGTCAGAGTTTTGGTGTGCTTGCCGAAACTAACTTAACATGTTCAGACAAATATCTCAAAAGTTAGCCATTTAAAATAAAAGCTACTTGAAGCTAAAGTAAGGTAGATTATAACAATCATTTTAATATATTTATCTCAGAAAAGTGACAGAAACTCAAAACCATCGGACTATACAACTGTAAGTCCCGTATGGTTTTATATTCATCTACGATAGGTTAAATCCCATTTGGTTGGAATACCATGTTAATTATTTAATACATCATAGAATTGTGGGGTGTTTTATTAACGAGAAATTCAAATTTTGTGATATGCCATGAGGGACTAATAAATTAAGTTGAAATAAACAAATATGCTCTTCATTTCGGAAAAATAGTGATACAGAAAAGGCATTATTTAAATAGCTCTAACACAGAATATGTATGATTACAGACCTATTTGATAATAAAGCTTTATTTTGATTTACATATATATAGGCCTAACCTGTTAGCATTTACTGTTTTGGGTATCTTTATTTGCAAGTACAATGTAAAGCTGAATCAATATGTTATTATTGTTTTTCTTCCAACGCCGTCAGAACTAAAGCATTTACTTGTCACTTGTTACTTTGTCACTTCTCCACTTGACACCATGCTATGCCAGTCTCTAGATAAGGCATCACATATACATCAGTACTTAGACCAAAGTGTCATGCTACTCGGTGGGACAAGTAGCAGCATAGATTCATATATGATATACACATATATATAATAGATACCGTATATGTCCCAATAGAGCCATGCTACTGAATAGAAGCACCCACCCCATTTCAAGATTGAAATCATCCACAAATTTACAATCATATTCAGACTGAATGCACATAAAATGAGACAATCCCACTTTATTTCAGAGGCACGACAAAAACAAATCAAAGTTTATGATCATATTCAGATTGAATGCACATAAAATAAGACAATCCCACTTTATTTCAGAGGCACAACAAAAACAAATCCATGAAATTCTTTAACTTTGAATAGATGCGCATCCATGTGTCTGCATTCTCGCAGTGCATGTCTGTTGGGACATATACGGTATATAATGTATAATATATGTACATGATATGTAGACATACTAATACATCACACATTTAGATTAACTGCTAGTGGTATGACGCACTCGGTCAGTAGAAGAAGGACGTGCATACCTAACTAACCTCCTGTAGCAGAGGTCGGTGGATCGATGTCTCAGTATACACTCTTAATGCTCCTTCGGGCCAAAATGCTGGATAGCCGGAAGGGGGCGCCACCCTGCCGCCAAATACCGCCCCCACCCACACACACACACCCACACACTCACACACACACACCCCGAACCGCTGGGATTTGTGACGGGACTTGCTGGCTCCCACACGGGCAAAACTCACGCAGCATCAGCCGGAAAGCTTTCTCCGGTCGTCTACTTGGTGTATTGAGGGTGTGTGTGTGTGTGTGTGGCCGGGGTGGGGAGGAGTTATCAGTGAGAGTGGAGTGCGATGGGGGAGGGAGGGGGGAACAGTGATAATACGTGGTCGGCGACATGACAGCAGGGGCAGAGTGAAGAGTTAACCTGCACGAATTGAGTGTGGTTGTGTCTGCATAAATGGGTGATGGATTTGGAAATGGGCGTGGCAGCCATGGCTTATATTCAGTCTATAGCCCCATTAGGCACGTTAACGCCGAGCACTGTGCGAACCAGAATATCACCGTGTGAGTGCCCCTTTGTTACTGGTATACCGGTGATGCGCATGGCGCCGATGTATATATATAGTTTAAACTGGCGCCGATGTATATATATATATACATCGGCGCCAGTTTAAACTGGCGCCGATGTGACCCTAACAAGCTCTGACTGGCCTATGGCAACATGGTGGTGGCGCCAGGATAGCGCAGCGGGAACCGGCCCGCAGCAAATATGACAATAAATATCGTGGGCTATAATAAAAAGGCAGCATTAAATGCCAGGATCCTGAAGGATATAGGATAGAGCTCCGCCCCTTTATACTCATAGTAATAAATTATATATCACAAATATATATATAACATGCATACACACATATACTGCATTATTATATTAGTACACGCGCACTTAAATAGATGTGTAAATGTTATATAATGCATGATATCTTTAGTGTTCGCGCATGTGTATAGATGTGCATTCATTCTGCATGAAGGGGTCAGCGCCCATTCACAAATATAGCTTACTATATACAACGTAAAAGTCCAAATTTGGATTATATATGCTAGTACCTATTAAATATATATGAAGAGCTCTTTTCCAAAACGCAATAAGCGCCAATCTAAAATATGAGTTTACAATACATACAAATGACAGGATCGTAGGTAGTGTTTTGGACACACAAAAAAGAGCTCTTCATATATATAAAGAGGACTTCATATATATATATATATATATATATATATATATATATATATATATATATATATGAAGAGCTCTTTTCCACGAACTTGGCATTGGCATTGCAAACTCATTTTTGGGGATTGGCGCTTATTGCGTTTTTGGAAAAAGAGCTCTTCGTATATATATATACATATATATACATATATATACATATATATATATATATACATATATATACATATATATATATATACACATGCAAATTTGAAATTAGTAGCTTGCTGATGTAACTTCCGATTTACATATAAACGGCTTTTAAAATTAAATTTCGTCAAAGATCAAATGCAACATGCATAGACACAACCATGACTAATGTGGGGTCGGTACTTAAATATCGTAAGCTTGTTGAAATTCTGTATACTACTGATATTAGATTAAAGCCAAGGTACTATTAATAATTTATATCCTGTGAAAATCATGTAGCATACACAATTCACCCATAAACAAGGTATCTAATAATAGCCTAGAATTTCTCAATTTTAATATCAAGGAAAAGAACAGATTTATAGAAGTGCCTCTCTGTACATTCCCACTTACAGTGTAAATAAATATCTGTAAAACATACTCCCAGAAGACCAGTGCCATTGGCACTAAAAAAAAAGTATATATTCTAATGAATAACAAAAATAAAATAAAGGCCTTAGCGTGATAGTACTAGTTACTACCACAGTAACCCTACCCCTAACCCCACCCCCACCCACCCCCACACACACACCAACCCATCCACACCATATCCACACATCCAGATATACTGCGGTGATGAACTTTCCATGGCACATAACCAGCAACAGTCACCCCCACCCAAACCCCTACTCCTACACCACCCCCTTTCGACCCCACCCCTGTTACGTCACAACTCGCCCCCATCCTGTACAGACAAGCACCGGTAGCCAGTCTTAGGGGTGAGGTTCACATTGCGTTTTCTCACGGCATGTGTCCATCGTTGAAAACAAGCACCCGAAAGGGAGCTTATATGTTATGGGCAGAGTAAATACCTCGTCAATAGAAAATAAATAAAAAATAAATAAACAAATGTGTGCAGCGCAGAAGACTGAGCTCAGACGGCGCGTTATCAGTGGAGGGCGTGTGTATGTGCATGGTGTATCTGTCCCTCTGTGCAAACAGTGTTAAAGGAGTAGTCAATTGTTCCCTTGTGTAGGGGGGAAGGGGGGTGGTTGTTAGCGTGTGTTGTTTACCTCGGTCCTGGCGGAGATAAAAAATGTTCTTGTAATAGACCATATCTTTGTTCGGCTTTAACAAGTAGACCGGCTACTTTCCATTATATAGTTGCTGTGATATCCAACTGGGGAAGATTGCTAAATCTTATGGAAGCTATCTTTCTCCAGGAGTAAAACAGTGATAAGTAATTAAATAGACTCCATAGAAAGGTATTAGAATATATACAATATTTATTGTATATACACTAAAACCTCTCTAAATCGACAGACCTTGGGACCGAACTCTAAGTGGTGACATTTAGGGAGCTGGTGGGTTTAGGGGGTTAGAATATGGTTACAATTGTATTGTTGGGACCCAAATAAAGCGATCGATATAGGGGAATGGTCGATCTGTGGAGCTGCTCTGATAGAGAGGTTTTACTGTATATTTATGTATATAAATCGCAATTTTAAAGAATATTTCACTTAGTTAACATTTATATTAATTCCTCTTCGTTATATTCATCGTTATGTATATCGTTATATTTATCGCTATGTATATCGCTATATGTCGCTATACATATACTAGGTTAGAATATGGTTAACTAAAAGTCATGTTGCATAGAACCTGAAGTCAGATTTACATAGCGCTACAATCTTATTCATGTATCCAATTTGAATCTAATAATTTGTGTCCAGTCAGACCCGTTTCAACGCGATAATACCGATAATACCGATACCGATTGACTCCCGCTGTATACCCACCCGATGTTGACGATGTACATGTATTACTACATAATGGGTTGTAGTGACCTTTTTATTCATATATTTAGGTAAAATTAAAGGATATTCACCTACCTTCAAACCGGCGGCTATCGGGAGCCTTCGTGTACCCTCAGACCTGCGACTGTAAACCATTTTTATTTTTATTTTATTTCATTATATTTGGGGGCGAAGGGGGGAGGGAGGCTGTACATTGCAAATGATGCATGCCATTCACTTACTTACCTTTCCAGACGGGATGGCCGAATGAATTGAACGTCCGTCCCCAGTTTTGGGATTCGAACCCACGGGTTCGAACCCTGGTCGAGTCAAACCAATGATTTAACAATTGAAACTTGTCACTTCCTAGCCAGGCGCTCGGTATTATTATTAGGATAGTGCAAAAACTGATTGGCTTAGTGCCCGGATAATGTGACTGAGTGGGATAGCAGGTCATGGTGCTGGTGGCCTGGTCTCCAATTGGGGCAGCGCAATAAAGTCGCACTGTCCCTGGTCAGTCCCTGATTATAGTACCTATAAATATACCCGTCCTGATATGACCTGAAATATCGCCAGGACGTAGGCCTAAAGCTCCAACAACCAAACAATCAACTTACCTTTCCATCGAAGGATATGTGGGTCGGCGGATAAAGGATAAAGGTCTCCGCCCGCCTGCACATTGACAGCTATGAGGGGAACCTTTCCTTACCTCCATAGCAGCGACTTTAAGAGGCCGTTGTCATGGAAACTTCAGCCAGCTGAAATCGCTCCCCCGGGGGAGACATGCATAACCTCCTTTTCTAGGGATGGCGACTTTAATCAACGTACACTGTATTAAAGTTGTTGTTGTTGTTGTTTTACGTCCTAGCAACATCTAAGGTCATATCAGGACGGGTACCGAATTGTGACAGTGTGCATTCATAGCGACTTTATAGTGCTGTCCCACTGGGAAACCAGGCCGGCACCATGACCTGGTATCCCACTCAGCCACATTATCCTGACACTGAGCACACCAGTCCTTGCCCTATCCTAATAATGCCGAGCGCCTGGCTAGGAAGCGATAAGTATCAATTTTTAAGTCATTGGTTTGACTCGACCAGGGTTCGAACCCACGACCCCACGATCTACCAGCACGGGAGACGGACGATCTAACTCATTCGGCCAGTAAGTAACCAACGGCGTAGTTGTGATGTGCGTGCGTGTGACTTGGAGTGCGGTGGGGAGAATATATGTAGGATATGGATGCTCACACACACACCCACACCAACCACCCCACACACGAATAATCACATTTCTGAAAACACGGGCCGTCGGTGTGTGCGAGTGATATGGTTGTGTTTCCAGCCACTAATAATGCATGTGCAACGCGATCAAACGCCATGCCTGCGACACGGCGTCATTTCCGCATACTACTTACAACTCTCACTCTCCGGAGCGCCGCCTAGGGGCAGACGTCGGCAGCACGTTAATTGGACGCACAGTCAGTCTTACATGGGTGTATTTACTACCAGTCTGCATCCCACACACACACACACACTCCAACACACACATACATACACTGATACATTCACCACCTATTAGTATTACAGCTAAGGCTGCTCCGTTTAAATTGGGGGCGAGGTGAGGGATTGTTATTGTTATTAAGAAAGAATAAAATAGAGCACATTGCGAGTTAATTGGACCATGTGAATATAAGGCACTCGATTAGTAGATATGTAGGAATGCGTCAGAGCGGTGGCTGCTGCTGCTGCTGCTTATGGGCGCGGCAGTACGGGACGCCCGGCGGTGGCTTCCCGGGATGCCGTGGAAGGGATGCCGCGGAGGAACGATGAATAGCCCACGCGTACCCGATGAGTAATAGCCGCTGCCTCCGGGCACAGACGTAACGCTACGGCGGGCTGTCGACCCTAGAGGCGGCGTCCCCCAGCCTGGTGGCGGCCCGATGGGGTCTACGGGGGCGGGCCGTGGAGGGAGTGGCGCCGGGGGTGGTGGGGGTGGAGGCGGGCGGGGCGGGGCGGGGGCCACGCGGCCTGGTATCTGTCTTCATCCAAGGCAGACAGGTGCGGGCCTAATGACTCCACAGTGAATGGGCCTCCTACTGGAGGTGTCCTGCCTGCTCTGTAATAGTCCCATTACCTCTCCTCCAGTGTCTCCCCCGACCACCACCAGTAACAACAGACGCGCCTACAAACACGGCCAGGTACCGGCTGTTGGTATTCAGCCTCGCCCACATAAAGCAGATGCGTATGCCGGTATCAGTTCTTTTTGTCAGTCCTTTATTTATTAAACAAAATAATAGAGATATACAGTAAAACCTCAATAAATCGACCGAGCTTGAGACCGACTTTAAGTGGTCGTTTAGGGAGGTGGTCAGTATAGGCAGTTAGAATATGGTTACAATACTATTGTTGGGACCCATATAAAGTGATCGCTATCGGGGAGTGGTCGATCTGTGGTCGGTTAGAGAGGTTTTACTGTATATGTGATATATAACCATTATGCGAGTATAAAGCCACGTCATGGATTTTTGTATGTTTTATTATATTATATTATTCCTATACTATATTATTAGCCAATGGGCTCTCTGCATGTATTTGCTTCCTACTCATAGGGGCACCGGTGGCTCCACCACCGCCCGACCTTGCTTCCGCCGCTACCATTATCACTTGCGCCCGGAACTTTTTTTTCTTCTTTTTTTTTAACAAATGGCCATATTTCTAATTCTAATCCCACCATGCAATATTTACAATTTAAACCACATAATTTGTCTGTCGATGAAATTGTCCTGGTCTCATCATATCTTTGTCTAACATGTCTTTGTTTCCCCAAAGAGCAGTCTGTAGGTTATCTGTATATCAGCTCCAGGAGTCATGATGTTGCATTACATATCTATATAAGCATTCATGTACTTATGTATGTATTTTATATATGTATTTTATGTATGTACGTATTTATATTTGTAAACATTATATCGGACAAACATTGCTGGGGAGAAAGAACTGAGGCATGTCGGTTAGCGGAGGAACAGAAACATTAATAACTAAAATTATGAAGCCTGCAAACTGAAAAACATGTGACATGGCTGTCCAGCCATTCAGGTAGTACTAGAAGCACATGGTTATTATAGCAAAGCACGTGAAAACAATATGTCCGCCGACAAATGGTCACTCCAATCAAAGAACGTACAGAACTTACCACCAGACTCAGACATTTGTGACGCCAGCTCGCCAATCATTTACGCTGTAGCGTCTTCGGACTTACAAATTACCATAGATTTTGGTGATGGGAAGGGAGGGGAGGGAGGGGGGGGGGGGGGGACTGGCGGCACGGTGACTGTTTCCGTCCAATAGACTACATCACCATTCCAGCGGCGCGGTGCATTGTGGGATGCGTCAAAGCAAAACATACCCGTGAGAAGCACATGGCACATGCTAATACACTGGGTGCAGTTGTGAAATCTGCTAGTTTCAGCTCATCTCAGCTCTTGTTTGAAACATAGAACACTAACTAAACAAATATATATAATAAATTAAGATATTAATCTTGTATCCAGCATTGCATTTACATCAATATAATCAGCACATCTTATGCCATGTGCATTTAGATTTAGACAAATCTGGGTACTCAGAATAGTGTTAGAGCCATAGCCAGAGTCAGGTTTACTTATTTATTAATGTTTTTATTTATATCCTATGGTTAATGACATATGTAGAACTAGAAAATTAGTAGGGTTAATCGAATATTGGTTATATATTTCTCTGAAACAAGAGTATGTTGACAAATTTGGCATTTTAATATTTAGAACAAGAATTAATAATGGTGATGTGAATATCACTGATCGTTTTGTGTGGAATTGTATGTTTCTTTGCTCAAAATGTTTAACTATAGCTAGTTTTGTCTTAGCTATATTCATCAGATCATTATATTGCATGTGTGCATACAGGTTTATGCCAAATTGTTATGTATTTCTATTCATTTTGAATAAAATCAAAGTTTTTCCCTAAGTGTATCGACAAACTCAATGGCCATTCGCATTTTCTTTGTGCCAACGCCGTTTTCAGTGCATGCGCAATCAGAACCGTGATCTCGTCTATTGTGTCATGCATCGCGTCACGTGATGGGCCATATGTTGCCATAAGTGCCCACTAGGTCGAAACTCTCAGGGCAGGTTGTGTTGGAATAGTAGACAGGAAAAGTAATTAGCATATATATATATATATGAGTGAGAGGAGAGGGGGAGAAAGAATAGTCAGTCAGTGGCAGGCTCTCAAGGCTATATTTATATATATATATATATATATATATATATGGTCAGCATCAGTGTCAGATTAACCTAGTAGTAAAGGTAGAAAATGCTACCTGCCCTACATTGTCAAGGACTCTGCGCTAAATGCTTATAAGCTTTCAATGGGTCTCTCCATGTAAGTAATTCTATTGCCTGAGATGTCAGACATGTGTGTCATCATAATATCTGGAGGTAATACAAATGAAAAGAATTAACACCTTTAACTATGCAAGTAAGATATTTCTGTGTTTTAATGTTTATGTGTATTTGTTTAATTTACGGCCCTTTTATAACATAATGCTAGAGGCCCAACTAGCTTACTCTACCCCGGACTGCATGGCATTGTAGTCTCGTTATGTTTGGTTGTTTGTTTCTTGTTGTTTTACGTCCTAGCAACATCTAAGGTCATATCAGGACGGGGGTCTCGTTATGTGTTTCCATTGTGTAGTTTTGATGAGAACAAATGTCTTGGTGTAATAAAAAGGGAAAGATAATAATCGTAATATATCAGATAGATATGTGTATTTAATGAGGTATCTTTAATTATAGTTCCAGATGTTATACTGATAACGTAGTCAGTGTGTGAGTAATTGGTGTTTTTTTTCTTTCAATTCAGCGCTCTGTTGGAAAAACAGAAAATGAAAAAAGAAAGAAAAGATTGACAATTAAATCACGAATACACTTTAGTCACAAGTAACCGGAAGTTGTGTGAAAGGAGACACCCCCCCCCCCCCCCTCCCATCTTTGATACATAACAGCCCTGCACACGATGGTCCAATATGTGAATGTTTAGCACTAGTCTGAATAGTATTTTCTACCTTTGATTTCAATGGTATTTTACTATATTCAACGACTTGTTAGACCCCAGTCACACTACAGCTTGCGACCACCTTGTGACCACCTTAGACCAAAGAAGCCACACTCACCCGTGACGTCCTTACTACCAAAACAATGGTTGTCGATGTGTGGGCATCACTGGTGAGTGTGGGTTCTTTGGTCTAAGGTGTTCGCAGAGTGGTCGCAAGATGAAGTGTGACTGCGGTAAAAGTGTTAGTGTTGGTAGAATTGGCGTATTCTGATTTTAGTGCCCAGTATCGGGCAAACATTGCACTCATTTGGTCAACTCTGATTAGTTAGCGATTCTGACTTAGTCATTGGTACCCAAGCAGATGCATATATTATGTTAGTGACTGTCAAGCAGAAGCAGCCGGTCAGTAGTAGTCAGATGACAGTCGCCAGCCAAGGATAGCAAGTGTAGAGCAATCAATGTCAATCAGTGGTAGGCAATTAGTACCAATTAAACAATTAGAGCTAGTTAAGGGTTGGTAGACAGCGGTTACTAAAGGGTTACTTTCAGTCAACTGGTTATTGTCAGGTAAAGGCACTAAGTCAATAATAGTCAACTGCAGTCAGTCATTGGTAGTCAGTCATTGGTAGTCAGTCATTGCTGGTCAATGATTGGTAGTCAGTTATTGGTAGTCAGTCATTGGTAGTCAGTCATTGGTAGTCAGTCATTGGTAGTCAGTCATTGGTAGTCAGTCATTGGTAGTCAGTCATTGGTAGTCAGTCATTGGTAGTCAGTCATTGGTAGTCAGTCATTGGTAGTCAGTCATTGGTAGTCAGTCATTGATAGTCAGTCATTGGTAGTCAGTCATTGGTAGTCAGTCATTGGTAGTCAGTCATCGGTAGTCAGACATTGGTAGTCAGTCATCGGTAGTCAGTCATTGCTGGTCAATGATTGGTAGTCAGTTATTGGTAGTCAGTCATTGGTAGTCAGTCATTGGTAGTCAGTCATTGGTAGTCAGTCATTGGTAGTCAGTAATTGATAGTCAGTCATTGATAGTCAACCGTTGGTAGTCAGATAGTTAATGGCTGTTGATCAGAGATGATCAATCGGTAGCGATCCATTAATGGTGAGCAATCAGACATCGGTAGTCAGCCAGTTGCGGTCAGTTATCAAGTGTGTGTCAGTCATCCAGTGTTGGACATACAGGGCTTGTGGTAGGTGGTCAGTGGTGGTGAATCAATTGTTGACAGTTAGTGATGCCTAGTCTGTGTAGCCAGTCAGGTAGTATGACCTTGCCATTCAGTAGTGCTCGATCAGTATTCATGGCTCTGATAGACAGTAAATAAACGATAAGCAGTCTTCAGTGATCAATCAGTCGCTGCCAGTCAGTGGCGTGCAGACACTGAGAGCTTTCCAACCAGTAACAGCTATTCACTAGATGGTGGCCAGTCTCTGGTAGTAGGTCACCACAGAGTCAGTGCTTGGCAATCAGTCAATGGTAAGCAGTCAGTAGTAGTCAGCCAATGGAAATCAATGGTAGTCAGTCAACGGAAGTCAATGGAAGTCAGTGGTAGCCAATTGTATTCAGGGCAGACTGGCAATTGTGACCAGTCAGCAATAGGGAGTCAATGGTAGTCAGTGGCAGGATATCAATGGTAACCAGTCACTAATAGACAGTCAATGACATTATATGACAGGCTGTCAATGATAGTCAGTGGTAGTCAATGGTAGTCATGCAGTCAATGAGTCAGTGGTAATCAATGGTATTCAATCATTGGTAAGCTGTCAATGGTGAGCAGTCAGTACTAGGCAGCCAATGGTAGTCAATCAGTGGTTGACTGTCATCGTTGACCAGTCAGCAGTAGGCAGTCAATGATAGTCAGTAAGTTACAGCCAGATAATCATAAATACTTCAAATAGGCACTCTGTCACTGGCCATCATTCCGATAAACCATTTATTAATTAGACATCGAACATAGTTCACCGAAGATACACTAAAGTGCTAAAAGGTTACCCAGTTTGAGACGTTATGAATTTAAAAGTTGTTGTTGGGTCTTTTTTTATTCATCTGAGTGTGTGTGTGTGTTGGTATAGGTGACATGACAGGTAACAAGTCAATCTCACCACCGCTCCCAACCTCCTCTGGTGCAGAGATTGTTGGAAAGGTAGTAATACTTTTGTTTGTTTGTTTAAGTTGTATGCTTGTGCAGTAAACACTCTATAGTGCTGCCGTACTGGGAGACCAGGCTGCTGGCACCATAACCGGATTTCCCACTCAGTAACATTATCCTGATACTCAGCTAACCAGTCCTTGCCCTATCCTAGTAATGCATAGCGCTAAGCTAGGTAGCAACAAGTAGCAATTTTGTAAGTCATTGGTTTGACTCGACCGTGAAGCTTAAGGCCCTGTCACACTACGACATTTCCCACCAACGCGCCTCGACGTGTTGTCTTTTTGGTCGAAACGTCGGTACACGTCAGGACATGTTAGCAGCGCGTTACCGGTGCATTACCGGCGCATCGGTACACATCGGTACACGTTGGTACATGTTGAGTGATAGCAACGTGTGAATCGACACGTCGGCAGCCGTCGGTGCGTGTCGGGTTGCGCCGATCGTTTTGTGCTTGCACAAAACCTTCGACGTGCCCCGATGCGCCCCGACGGGTTGGAGGGGGCGTTACAGACGCGTTACCAAAACGTCGATCAACGTCGGTTAACATTGGCATTTTTTTAGCCAAAATGCAACTGTTCCGTCGGCACGTCGGTAACGTCCCATCGACGGGTAGTGGGCGCGCTATTGGCATTGCTCCAGCATTTCTCGACGCATTGGACATGTTGCTGGCGCGTCTTGATGTGTTGCTGGCGCGTCTGCCGCGCGCCTAACGTTACCCGGCCTTCTGTGAAGCTTTCATCAGCATTTTGGCTTTGAGTATATAATGGCACCCGTTAATGATGCGCTACCCCCACGCCGTCGGCGCGCCGACAACGCGCCGATAACACGCTGATGGCACGCTGGGAACCCGCTGGCGGGACATTGACACTTTGTTCCACCGCACGTCGAACCCCGTTGGCCACACGCTCATAGCACGCTACTAACACGCTGCGCCCCGTCAAACTTTTTCCCAAAACGCCGAAGAGTTGGACGTGCGTCGACGGGTTGCAAATATTTTGCGCTTTGTCAGCACGCCGGTGAGAAACATCGTAGTGTGACAGGGCCTATACTCCCGACCTTCCACACGGGAAGCCGACGCTCTACAGATTTCGCCACCGCGTGGGTTATGTAGTCACACAATCAGCCAGTGGTTAGGAATACCCCTGTCACATTATGCTGCAGTCACACTACGACGCTTCTCTCCAACGCGCGTCGACGTGTGTCCGTTTTTGGCGAAACGTCGGGAAACGTCGAGAAGCACTAGGGGAGTGCTAAGCGAGCGTCGGTACACGTCGGTACATGTTGATGGAGGTGGACGTTTGGCACTAAATGCCGGCACGCATAGTGGCGCGTCCAAAGTTTTCAGCATGCACAAAAATCTCAACGACCGACAACGCGCGTAAACGTGTGGGTCCGCACGTTGTGAGGATGTTAATACACATTACAAGCACGTTAGAAGAACGCTGGGCGGACGTTGCAGAATGTCGAGTGAAGTTGAGATTGTGTTGATATTGTTTTGAGCGACTGCGAGCGTCCCGTCAGCGCGTCGGTAACGTGCCATGGACGTGTGCATAACATGTAGCGGACGCGCTCTTGGCGTTCGTCGAGCGTTTCTTGACATTTTGGACGTGTTGTCGGCGCGTATGGCGCTCTTTTAACTTTGGCGGGCGTTCTGATAGAGTTGTGTGAACGTTTAGCTCACAACACGCCCAGAGGACGCTTACAGGACGCTAATAACACGCTGTCAGGACGCCGAAACGCGCCGAACGACGGCGGCCGGAAGTACTTCATGCGCTCTCATAATTCGGCTAAGACGTCCGCCGGTCGCTAGCGGAACGCTGGACTAATGTTGATGGGCCGTTATGCAGACGCCGCGCGCGCGCCGGTCGTTGCGACATGTTGAGAAATCCGATTGTTTTTTGTTTTCGTCACGCGTCGACACACGTTGGCCGCGCGCTAATAACACTCTACTAACACGCTGCGCCGACGTCGAGTTTTCTCTCAAAACCACAAAAAGTTTGACGTTTCTCGACGCGTAGATTTTATTTTGCGCGCTGGTGGCGCGCCGGTGAGAAGCGTCGTAGTGTGACAGGCCTATTACGACGTGTTTTCCGGCGAGCCGCCAATGCGCGAAATATTTGCTAGCACGCTGGACACGTCCAAGTTTTCGGCGTCTTGGGAGAAAACTGGATGGGTTAGTAGCATGCTCTTAGCGCGCAGCCAACGAGGTTCGACGCGCGGTGGACAAAAGTTTCAACGTCCCACCAGCGGGTTCCCAGCATGTTGTCGGCGCGCTGTCGGCGCGTTGACGGCGCGTTGACGGCGTGGAGGCAGCGAGTTGGTATCATGTTAGTATTGTGTGAACCTGTACACACGCGTCCCCAACAAATCAGGACATGCCAGCAGCGTGTCCAGACCCGCCGCCAACGCGTCCAGGCGCGCCGGCAACACGTCCAACACACTGAGAAACGCTGGTGGAGCGCTGACAATGTGCCGATAACACCCTGATGGCACGCTGGGAACCGGCTGGCGGAAGTTGCAGACGCGCCGACGGAACAGTCGCAGTTTGGCGAAAAAAATGCCAACGTTAACCGACTTTGATCAACGTCCTGCCAGCGTTCCGCCGGCGCGCCCCCAACGGGGCCGACGTGTTGCTAACGTGTCCGTAACGCCCCCTCCAACACGTCGACGTGCGTTGGTCCATGCCGAAAGTTTTGTGCAAGCACAAAACTTTCGCACCGGACCGATGCACGACGATCGGCTCCGACGTGTCAATTCACACATCGCTATGTACCGACGCGCCGGAAACGCCCCGATAACGTACCGGTAACGTACCAGACATGTACCGACGTTTCGCCCAAAGATGCAACCCGTCGGCACACGTCGACCCGCGTTGGGCCGAAACGTCATAGTGTGACAGGGCCATAAGTAATCACTAATCGGACATCGCAGTGTGTGTTTGTGCATGTGTGCGCGTGTGTGTGTTTGTGTGTGTGTGTGAGTGACTGAGGAAACTGTTGTCCGCACTCGCTGTGGTAATCCGACAGTAGCCCATGCATGTGTTGGGCACCGATGACACTGTCAATATTTGGGTCCGCCCGGTCTGTAGCGGTCGTCTGCCCGACCGGAAGTTGTCCGTGGTTCGGCTAGCACTTTGAAGTTCCGTGAGCCGGACATAATCTACACACGACTCAATCAGGCGCCGCAGATCGCGCCGTCTTGACGTCACAATGGGAGGAAAGAAATAGCAATTAGTGATGTGTATTAGCCGCAAAAACAGCGCTGTCTATGTTATAAAATACTGGTATAATAATAGGGAGGGGGGGATGTGGGGGAGGGATGAGGCACGTTGTGGCTAAACTTTTATATTATGATCAATTTATGTTGTTACTTTATATATCTTTATCAGCCCATATTTGCGAATCCCTCCCATGTACTTCGACAATTTATCAATGTAAAAAACTGTCATTGTTTCATTTTATTGTCCCTTCAATTACAAGAGACCCGCTAGTCAGGACAACATATGTTGTTATGAAGATCTGTCGGCTATTTGGGCATATACAGCCTACTTTATATAGTAGTATTACTTAAACTATACAAATATTTTCTAAAGAATGACTTTTTTTTAAAAGAACAAAATCACCTAGAATATATCGGGTGGGTGTCAGTAGCCACTGGCACTCATACATTCTACTAATCTGTGGATTTCAGGACCTTGCACCAACAACTTGTTTATATAAATAACATTCGAGACCTCTTTTCCGATGTAAATCATTAACACTTTTTAGAGTTCCCGATGACAACTGGACTGCACCATCTGTTATAAAGGTCTTGTGATTTAAATGTTGCTGTCATCTGACATTTCATAATTTCATTTAATTATGCAAACATACAAATATGAATACATTTTATTTCCGTGAAACCAAAAATGACAATAAATTCTACTAACTTCACTATGAAATTCTTATCATGGATAAGCCTGAATAGGCTTGTTTTCACCATTAGACAGTTTGTCGATAGAAAGCCCGAGCCTACACCTTTACCGACCCAAGGGATTTTTAACCTCCCACACCACATAGACATGGTATGAGAGCAACTGGCCTTTGATGACCCTGTAAGTTACACACAGCGGTGGAAATCCAAATTGGCAGAGGTGAGGGCACAGGGAATCGAACCACTGACCTTTAGATTAGGAGTCCGACCTAGAAAAAAGTCAGACACTCTAACCACTCCGCCACAGAGAACACCACAAATTTGCTGCCGATACGCCATTAAAAATCACTAATAAATCAACTAACCAAAAATAAATAAATAAAGGATTAAGTGACAATGCTATATTTGAATTCTTATATCTTAGTGGGGCGGATACCTCCTAGAAATTGAGTTCTTCCGCTCATGACTTCCCTTTGGGGAGATAAATGAGTGTTGGCATGCATCTGTAGTACTCAAGTCCGACGAGACCGGTAACAATAAACCACCTCTGAACACCGACAGGACTGTGGTGTGTGGTGTTGTCGGTAGGGTGTAGATGACATAGTAACCCGCCCTACATCTGCCTCCAGGTAGCTGCCTACACCTGGCGCACCTGGCACCCATCGTCTGCCAGGTCACGCTGCCATGGCGACGACCCACGCCACTCAACCCGACAGAAAATGATTACACTGCAACCCCCACTTCCAACACACACCTGCCTTCCCACATGCCTACATTCAGCACAACACACCTACCCACACACACACGACACACATATCCACACACACCACACCCATACACACACCAACCCACATACACCCCACACTCATAGCACCACACACACCTACACTGAGCCCAACACACCTACCCACACACACACTTACTCACACTCATACACCTATCCACACACCTACATGTCTACATTCAGCCCAACACAACTACCCACACATACACACACCACACCCATACACACCACACACGTACCCATGCACACCACACCCATACCCCCAAACACACCACGCCCATACCCACACACCTACCCCCACACACAACATACCCATACCTACACACACCTACCTACACAAACACCTCACCCATACCCACAAAGAGACCACACCCATACCCAAACCACCTACCGAGCACCCCCACACACCATATACACAAATACCCCCCCAACACACCTCACCCATACCCCCCCCCCAACACACACGCGACCAGACGGGATTGCCGAATGAGTTAGAGCGTCCGTCTCCCGTGTTGGTAGACCTTGGGATCATGGGTTCGAACCCTGGTCGAGTCAAACCAATGACTTAAAAATGTATACGTGTCGCTTCCTAACCAGGCGCTCAGCATTATTAGGATAGGACAAGGACTGGTTGGCTCAGTGTCAGGATAATGTGACTGAGTGGGATATCAGGTCATGGTGATGGTGGCCTGGTCTCCCAGTGGGGCAGCACTATAAAGTCGCCATGAGTGCGCACTGTCACAAGTCGCTACCCCCCCTGATATGACCTTAGATGTTGCTAGGACATAAAACAACAACAAACAAACAAACCCCACACACACCACGCCCATACCCACATCCACACACCTACCCAGCTCACACACACACACACGACACCCATATCCACACATCAAGCCACACACCGTGCACACCTACCCACACACGACACCCATACCCACCCACACACACACACACCTACCCACACACATACCTCCACACATCCATACACATACCAACCCACACCCACGCGCCAGTGTTCTCCCATAAGCCCCAGGTGCATACTACGCAGTATCCCCACGGCGTGGGGCAGTGAGCTAGTGAGACGAACCTACTCAAGTTGAGTGCAGCCTGAACATCCCAACACATACGCAGCCACCCATTTCTTCAACTCCCCCACTACCCCAACTCCCTGCTGCTAAAATAGTCCAGTGAACGGGGGGGGGGGGGGGGGCACATATAGATAGTCAGGTGCAAGAAGGGGGGGGGGGGGGGTGAGAGGTGTGTATGTAGTGGGGGAGATACCAGAACACACAGCATCCAGCTCCAGAATAGGATGTGGAATGGGGGGATGTGGTTGGGGGATGGGGGTCGGGATGTGAGGGGGTGGGTGGTTGAAGATGATGGGTGGGGGATGAGGGAGGAAGGATGGAGGAGGGCAGGGAAGGGAGGGGAAGGGAGGGGAAGGGGAGGGGAAGGGAGGGGAGGGTGATGGGAAAGGGCGTTTCTTGCTGATGGTATGGGTATATGTAATGGGGGGAGGGATGATGATGGGGGAGGGAGCGGCGAGCTGGGGGGGGGGGGGCGGGGGATATGTGACGGGGAGGGAGGAAGGGGGAGGGAGGATGGAGGAGGGGAGGGGAGGGCGAGTGCGAAGAGGGGGGTGACGGGGAGGGGAAGGGGGGGTTGGAAGGGGAGGAGAGGGGGGAGGAGAAGCGGGAGGGGGAGTTGGGAGGGGAGTAGGGGTAGGGGGAGGACGGCTAGGAGGAGGTGTTGGGAGGGGAGGAGGGGTGGGGGGGGGGGGTGAGCAAAAGAGGCGAATAACAAAAAGTATGGCGATGCGGTGATTAGTGTGGTCTTATATCAAGGGTGACTGGTGTTGGGAGGGACGTGTGTGGCCGGCCGGGCAGAGATACGACCGGCTGATGGGGTCTGTCACACCTAATTCCACATTAGCGTCTTTATCTGGAGACTTGGCATGTGCCCACGGTATACCCCAACTGGAGACTGGTGCCTCAGGGCTCTCGGTGCAGTGTCGTCGGGTGTATGTGTGCTGAGCAGTAGTAGTAAGCCAGTATGATGTGTTCTCGTCTCTCCATCTCACCGTCCTGATACGACCTTAGATGTTGCCAGGACGTAAAACTCCAATAACCAACCAACCGCTTTCTATCTGTGAATTTAGTTATTGTGAAGATGATGATGATGATGCTGTTAATGATAATAATGTTAATAATAAATATATATTATGTATGAATGTAGCCATATGTATGTATGTGTGTATGCATGTATGTATTTGTGTATGTATGTATGTATGTATGTATGCATGTGCGAATGTATGCATATTACACAACAGGGACATTGTTGGTGACAAAGAACTAAGAGGAATGGAATGAATTTGCAAAGCGAATAAGTGACTTGCACACGTCACCACACAACATCAATTTGCTACAAATAATGTAGTTGTGTATTGTACATGTATGTATGTATGTATATATGTATGTATGTATGTATGTAGTATGTATGTATGTGTGTGTATGTATGTATGTATGTATGTATGTATGTATGTATAGATGTGAGAATACAGTTTATAAATAGAAAAAGAATAGGATTTCAGGGGGGAGGGGTGTAAATAAACACTAGTCTACGTCATATAGTGCTGGAGTTGATGTACTACGTCTACTGTTGTCAAGTTGGTAATTTACACCTGCAATTTAATATTGAGGATTTACGATTAGCACCAAGTGACCAGTGCCTAGTCGGCCATCATGATTGGATAGAAGCAGTTCCCTTTAGTATCAAGTGTGTGTGAATAGTCACTACTACGATCTGATTCTGTTATTTAGAACCATGAATATTCACTCGGTGGTTGAAATAATGTCATTTAGAAGCATAACTTACTCAATAAGTGAAATTCTGGTCAAATTAAACTCAACATCTAAGTGAAAGTACCGCGACAACAGCAATAACGCTCTCAATGCGGCGGCGGTGGCCTTAATATCGCTTGGATTTTTTGTTTAATTTGACCGAATTTCACTTATTGAGTAAGTTATGCTCCTAAATAAAATTATTTCAACCCCTGAGTGAATATTCATGGTTCTAAATAAGAGAATTAGATCGTAGATTTGTGCTTTTTGTTTTATTTACATTCGCCATAACTCCATTTGATAGTAGAATGAGCTGCTTCTATCCAACCACGAAGCAGGAGTACTGTGATGCCTCCGTCACAAGCAAATCCTCAATAGACATGAGTGTGTCTCGAACCTATATTAAATAGAGTCGCTGAGTCGCTGATATGAATAATAAGCCGCGGTCAATAAGCGTCAATCAGCGCTGAGTTGTTTAAGAACATGTTGTTTGTTTGTTGTTGTTTTACGTTCTAGCAACATCTAAGGTCATATCAGGACGGGTTTAAGAACATGTTGACGCCGGATCATAAGTGTGTATTTACGTCCCGTGGCGAATAGACGATAGCTATACCGTATTCCTGGCGTTGACTTAGTTCAATAATCATATACAGTAAAACCTCCCTAACCGACCACCTCCACAAATCGACCACTCCCCGATATCGATCGCTTTATTTCGGTCCCAACAATACCATTGTAACCATAGTCTAACTCCCTAAACCGACCACCTCTCTAAATCGACCGCTTAAACTAAAGTCGGTTTCAAGGTCGGTCGATTTAGAGAGGTTTTACTGTATACAGTAAACTGCATACAGTCAAACCTATACAGGCAAACCTCTCTAAATCGATCGACCTTGGGGCCGACTATAAGTGATCCATTTAGGGTGGTGATCGGTTTGGGGAGGTAGAATATGGTTACAATGTTGTTAGGACCCAAATAAAGCGATCGATATAGGGGAGTGGTCGATTTGTGGTGGTCGGTTAGAGAGGTTTAACTGTATATATACATTATATATATAGGTATGTCATCACAACTTATTCTCAGCGTTGACTTTAATAATAATATATGGTTATTTAGCTAAGTCAGCGTCGATAATAAAGGTAAACATTTCTTTATTTTAATTCAATTTTTGAATTGGCGTTCACAGGGTTTTGCACACTGAACTCTTCATATTTATATACATATTTACACACATATATACATACATATATACTACACATACATATATACATATGCCTTCTCCGGTTGTTCGACTCCGACAGCTGATCCTCTTAAGAGTACCTCGTCCTCACAGCCAAATATAGCTTACAACATAATTCGCTGCCGCAGAATAATTGCGCGACTGCTTCGTGTTGTGCACACACTGACGTCCAGACTAGTCCTCCATACTGGTTGTAAATAAATCAATCCCAGCTGATTTAGGACTTAGGACTTAAGATTTGCGTCGTGGCGTGTTGAAGTAGAGACCTATGTATGCGCTTACACGTGGTGTATGGTTGGGTGTGGGTAGGAGTTGTTGAATTTCGCCTTCCCGTGGCATCGGGGTCGGTCTTTGAGCGGGTTATACATAACGAAGTGAGTAATGTGGCGGAGGGAGTAGATTATCAAACATGCATGACCCGAAGCATACTTTAAGATCCTTGTGGGGGTATTTTTGTAGCGGTAGCGGTTTAAGACGGCCAGATGAGGTTTTTACTTCTGGTAGATCTGATAATATATATATACATACATACACATGTGTATTAATAGTATATATATATATATATATTTATATATATATATAACATATTAATACACACGTGTATATTAAAGTTGCATAATCCGTTGATATTGAATTAGTTTTGATTTAGTTGGATATATTTGGTCGAAAATTATAATTTCAGGGATGAGAATAGCTGAGACGTAAACAGGTGGTAAACAAGGGAGGGTATAGCGACTGGGGGGGGGGGGGGGGGTGCCCCCCCCCCCCCCCCCTTCCTCCTCCCTCTTCTGTGGTAGGAAACCTCAGGCAATTTACCTTCAAAATGGTGCATTCTGAGAACAGAAATTGCATTTTCCTTGCACTCCATTTATTCACTTTATTGCGGAAATTACATGGTCAGATATATAATATATAGAACTGCATGTCACATGTCAGTAATACTGGGGGTACTCCTTCCCGCCTACCACTTCAGGCCGTATTCGATTGAACAACTCGGGTCATCCGAACCACCTTTAGGCGCATGCGCGGTGCCTACAACCTCGAGTTGCATAAACGAACATGCTCGGGGTGGAAAAACTGGTGGCTTAATCAAACTTTGTGTTTGTTTGTTTAATAACCAATATAACTACAGCAAAATAGGATTTAAAGTATTTTATGATTGCATAATTTAGATATGTCCATTATAATCCCTAGCTGGTCTTTTACATTAAAGTTGCATAGTCCGATGAAGTGTCAGATTTTCAAACCGAAACCAATTATCTAGATCTGATTCTACAAATCTAACTTAGATAAATATGCACTTATTAAGCATTTGTTGCCACATAGAAGATGATACAGAGTCAATTTAATAGAACTGGTTACTGCTGAAACCTATGGCATCAGAGTTTCGGCGTGCTTGGCTAAATTAATTTCACATGTTTGCACTTCAAATATCTCAAAGGTTAGCCATTCAAAATAAAAGTTACTTCAAATTAAAGAAAGGTAGATTATGACAATCAATTTAGTATAGTTACCTCACAAAAATGACAAACTCAAAACCATCGGAGTATGCAACTTAAATTTATTTGTTTAAAAAAAAGACTGCAGTATGACACACACAGGTACCCCCAGCCAAGACGTGGGGCACTGGGGTTGGGTCATTTTGCACACGGCCCGTGTATTTTTAGGTTCACCTCGCGGTATTCTATTTGAAATCCTAACGACTCGGATGACCCGAATCGCCCGGAGCGTCATAATGGAATACAGCCTTACTGTCTCGACGGATTTGGAATAATGTCAACAAGTGTCAAAATCAATCCCCAAAAGTCGGGAAACTGGCAATCGATGGGGAATTCTCATCCCTGTAATTTGTTTTATCTTGTGACTTCTATGATACTTGGGTAAATTTAGAACTATTTACACTGAAAGCATTTAATTTCTATGATACTTGGTTAATTTTGGAACCGATAGTATGCAAAATAATGAGTGTGCACATCTGTTGAAGCCAATTCACCCTATTCACGCCGCGGTCATGTTGAAACCAGACCGAGGGCACTTACGTGTCTGTGAGGTGCCGCTGTATGTAAAGTAATGTGAATACTTTTTTGTCAACCAAAACCTCTCGAAATCACTCAAATTTGAGGGTATTCATTTTTTAAAGTAACATATTCATCTTTGCGGCCCTGTTTTCTATCGATTGGCCAATTTTCACGAAGATTGGTGACTCTTGCATGGTGATTTAACAATTCTTTACCTACAATGTGACTGTCAACTTCAAGTCTGCATAGTTATGGTGGTATCGTGTAATGCAGCACTGTCATCATAGCTATCTGTGCTAGTCTTAGTAATTACAAATTAATAAAAGCTTTAAAAGGGTTCAAATATATTTTTTAAATATATCTATATTCAGAAAGTTATGCAATTTTGAATTTAAGAAAAGATTGACAGCCAAGGTGAGTGACTTTGTTGACATTGCCTATTGAAATGCATCTGATCATCACTCAATGTTCATCAAAATTGACCAATAAATAGAAAAAAGGTAAGCAAAAATGATTATGATAGTTTCAAAAGTTAATATCTTCAAATTTTACTCCTTTAATTTATGTAGTTCATACACATCAGCACACAGTAGTCTTATGGCCATTTCCAATACCGACGCTTACTCAGCCTTGTTCTGATGGCTAATTAGGTCACGTGTGAATTACAACTCCACCATTGCTATATTATTTAGGGCAGTCAGTGCATTTTGACAGTAAAAGAATATTCATGAAAATAAATGGGTGCAGCAGTATATAAAGTTAGAAATGCAGGATCAAATATAAGTGTTTTGGTTTTGAATTTATTTTTTATTATGCAACTTTAAAACACAAGTTGTTACATACTCGATGCTGAGTGATTGGTCAAGAGATTAACACATTATTACTATCAGCATAAGCTACGTTTATATAATCGGTATTTTACTAAATATAGTGCGCAAACTAATTGGGTTGGTTTTTTTTAATATGAAAAGAAATATAAGAAAGCGACCTACTCAAGTTTTGCGTTGTAGAAATAGAAACTGGCTACAAACATATTATACTAAACTAAATGCACAAAACTACGAAAAACTCAAGTTTATTTCTGTAAAAAACATGCAAAATTTTATTAGCATTCAAATCTGTTTTAAAACATGCTCATGGAATAATAAAATGACCAGAATATCTCAAACACAAAAAATAAATAAAAACACAAAAAAGAACCCAGAAGAATGGCTCAATCACCAAAAAAAAAAGAAACCCACATGTTTTGTGGGTTTTCATTAAGTGTATTAGACGTTATATTTAACTTATAAATACAAAGTGTCATGGGCGCAGGCACATAGAGCACCAACACACTGCGCCCGTTGGTTATAGGAGTCTCCGTCGCAGTCCTCTTTGTACGCTGACATTCTCAATACACTAAATGGTGACAATAATTAATAATAATAATAATAATAACAGATATATTCCTGGGCGTCAAACGGCGGACGCCCTCACCCTTAAAGCTGGCAACAAGCACCTGTACCGGTCACATAATTCTAAAAGATTTTTTTTTTCCTTTTTCTTTCTTTTTTAAAAGAATTAATCATAATTAGAACGATTGATTAAATTGAGGACTGCCATGGATCAGGTTGATATATATATATATACTTTTACTGAGAGACTGGCTGTCTAGCAGGGTATTATAGTAGTACTGCCGGGGCCCAGGTTGGAAATTGAACTCTCTACCCTGTCGACAAGACGGGCACGGGTTCACTGTGTAGCCAAGATGGCGGCACGAACACGCAATAGTTCTGAGTGAGTCACACACACACAAAATACATCAGTAGCACACAGAGGCAACATCACGCCGTGTCGCCCAAGTGATGTCATGGATAATCATTAATAATATCATGATCATGATATATTTATCTCTTTTTTCTTTTCTTTCTGAACATTAATTGGTAATATCAGTACCGTTGCACTTTGACATTGGTGGACTATTTTATATATATATATATATTTCTTTTTTTTTGTATATCTAGCATGAGGTAAAGACCTAGCGTAGTGGATTTGGAGATTGATACACATAACCTGGCATTTGCAACTGTGCTTTTTCTTTCCTCTTCTTCATATGTAGGGTCACATATATATAAGTATGGAACAGCATAATAATATAGACATATTTATATCAGCATATCCTTACATTTAAAAATAAACAAACTAACATTCTGATATATGGCTCTTGCAGCAACAAGAAATTATCTTAAAACCTGTATAAGTCATTTGTACTCCTCAAAAGGAGGCAAACACCAAACGTCAATTATTTAAATTTATACACTCTTTTCTTCCGTTTTTTTTTAAAGGTGTTTAAAACTTCATCAAAAAGTTAACAACAATTCTTTAGCACTAGTAAATACAGACACTCAGTGTGCGCGCGTGCAATTTTGAGTTTTGGAATTTCTTTAATAATTTCTTTTTTTTAAAGGAATTTCAGTCAATGACATAAATATGTCTGGTGGATGTGCCATGGTTGATGGGACACTGGATACCGTAATACAGGTGGCAGAGGTGGAGGGGCCCAGTAGGCCGGTTTTACGCACTAATCACCGTAGGTTACAACCACGTAAGTCATCTAGTAGTCCTCACATCCAACGCCAGGCGCTAATACCTTAGACTATTCTCAAGCTCGAAGTCTGCAACACATCTTCTTGCTCCAATTTTATTTATATAATTATATATATATACATAAATTTCTTTAGATTTTTTTCAGCGGTTTCTTCTCAGTGTGCTCTTCTTTTCACCTCACCTCTCCTCTCTCTCGCTCTCTCTTTCCATCTCTTTTTAAAAAATAGTTTGTAAATAAGAAACCACAATAGCATAGACTTGGTTAACTAACCTGGAGCATGATTCGACCCAGAACAATAGATGTAAGGCATTCGCACCTGCTGCCACAATTATTGTTTTTTGTTTTGTTATTTTTACCCTGGAGATTTGTGCTTTTTTTTTCTGGTGTACCACACTTGATTTCACACCAGAATCATTAAGTACGTCTCAGCGTACATCTACCGTGTAGGTGGTTAACTTTCAGTGTTTAACCAGACAGGAATACCAACGACTCGTATCTTAACATATTATATATATCTTTGCGATTTATACTCACAAAATCTTCACATCGTACAGGTTGGGTTTTCTTTATATAGTTGGCTTTTTTTTTTAGCCTATGCCAATCGTTGGTCTTCAGATCTATTTTTCATTTCGAACATTTTATTTCAAATCTAGTATACGCCCTGTAGAGTCGCACTCCCGTGTGTAAATATCTCATTTTTTTCAAGTGATATTTCCCCTTCTTTGTCAATAAAAATAGACATCAATTTACAATTTGCATGTCAACATCTTCACATAAATTTGTTTCTTCTTTGATTTACACACGTGAAAGAAGGCTACTTCCATAGTTTACACTCACACCGCCTTCACTTTGGTTTGCCAGATGCAGAACCAAATAAAAAAGGGAGATATCAGAACAAACCAAAAAAAAAAAAAAGGGGGGGGGGAATCAACTCATCAAGACTGCGAACCAAAAGACTACAATTGAATTAAGTGTTTTCAGACAAAGTTTTCAACCTAGAATAATGCATCCGCTACGGCGAGCTGAACAACTACGGGGGTGGGGCGATGTCGACACAACAGATTCAAACTCAGGTAGCAAATAGTTTTAGCATCATTTCTTCTCCAGCCATTGGAGACCATACTTAAGTTGGCGGACCCGTGCACTAAACCAAGTTCAGTGCATACCGGGCTTTGCTGTGCAGAGATACATTTATTTATTTATTTTATTATCCACTAGCAACATTACACACAATATTCTGAGAGCAGCGCAATCTCAATGGGGTATTCTTTTTTCATTTAACAATTATTATTTTGTTATATCATTTGTGTCCCCCCCCCGTTTTTTCTACCCTGGAGCTAAGGAGTGAGAATGTTCCCATGAGACTGGACCCCGTCTGTTGCGACAGGTCCAATAATAGATAGATGGGATGAGCCTAACACTGACACAGAGACAACGACATGAGGTGCATCTTTCTCTCTTTTTTTTTTTCTCTCTCTCTCTCTCTATTTCTATACAGTTTTCTCAGTCAAAATTGAGAATAATTTGTTATTTTTTCCCCCAGACATATAGTGGCAGTGGCAAAGGACCAGCATTTATATATTATATAAGAAAAAAACCGGGTGAGAGGCACCGTGGAAAGTACACCTTATAACACCCCTGATCAACCCACCCACCTCTTTTTTTCTTTTCTTTTTTCATTACCCTGCCCACCAGCGAGCTCCCACAACCCCCCCCCCCCCCCCACCACCACCACCACCACCACTCGTCCAGCTGCACCACCACTTCCACCACCACCACCACCACCACCTCCTCTGCACAGCAAATGTACTGAAGAGGCGACGATGGAGGCCGCGGCAACAGCAGCAGCAGCAGCAGCATCCACCGGATATGGTTGAGATGGGAGGTGGTGGTTGAGATGGGGGTGGAGGGTTGAGGTGGGAGTGCTCACTGGGGGGGGGGGGGCGGTGTCCATCCGACCTAAAACAAACGGTTTCATTTTTCAAGACACGAGCACGTTAATCACTCGCCCGACCCAACATCATCACAGTCGACCACCTCGCAGATTTCTCTCCTTGTACACTCCCACACCCACCCCCACCCCCACACAAGCCACACCTACACACAACATACACCACCCACCACCCCTGGCGGGCGCTGCATATTAACATTATTTATTACATGTTAGTTTTGTGCGTCTACGGGACACACGCGAGAGATTCCTCGCGAGAACTGAGGCACCCACCCACCATCACCTGCTACTGGCGTGTCTCACATCCCCCAGTCGTATTATAATAAGAGTAGGGGCGGAACAAATGGCCCAAGCACGTAAACAGCTATGGCTTGTGGATAAATAAACCTTGCATTTTGCAAAGCGATATACAATGGTTTGATTTGAGATTTTCTTTTTTAATTTCACAAACATGTATTTAAATTGGCAAATCAAGGCGAATATTTGTCATTTGCAACATGACATGAATGCTGCAAGCGTGCACTGTCCTCAACCACGCAAATTGATTCGGTGGGTGTGTTTTACAAAGAAAATTATTATTGGTTTTTAAAAGGACAGCTATAGTTTACTTCAACTAGCGAATAGTGAGTGATACATCAACCCTAAGCGTCAGGAAATGTGAAGTCAAGATATTCAAACTATAGCCTTGTTCACACACGGGAGTTAAAGTCGCCTCAACTAATTCACCTTGTCTAGTTCGGCTCACATTCGCCGTGTGGATGCGACCCTAAGGCAGATTAGGGCTGATTCGCCTCAACTAATTCGCTTCAAGTAAACCGCGTCGCGAGGTAGTCCAGATGAAGCGAACTAGCTTAAGTCGGCCCACCTTGCTTGTGTGGACGGTAGCGGTTTACTTGAAGCGGATTAAGCATGTCACACTATATAATATAATTTGGTCTATGAACCGGCTAGAGGTGCACAGATATTTTGTTAATCATTTATTTTTAGGGTTTCACTGCCCAGCAGAAGTTTTGACCCTTCCAAAACAATACGATTCAGTCGAAACAGATCTAGGTCGAACCCACACTCTCTCGTGCCGACGTCGACTAAGCGAAACTGGCACTGTTAGTCTGGACTTGCTCATGCGCAGATATCGATTTCTGCCTTAAACCGCTCCGTGTGTGGACACGACACTAGTTCGCCTCATCTAGTTCGCCTTATCTAGTTCGGCCTAAACTTGCCCGTGTGAACACTGCTTATGACGCCTATCCAATGAGAGTAATGGCGATTTAACGCCCTGTCGGAAAGAACTAAGCCCCCCAGATTCTAACCCTATACATACATATATATATATATTATATATATCTGGACCATGCTAATATTATTAATATTAACATAGATATATTGTGCAAGCACTGCATTTCCACATTGACGGTAAGCCTTTCAATATGTCTAAAACTCGCTTCTCAAAGATTGACACCTAGGCTGACTGTCACTACCTAGCTAGCAACCGGTTACCAATGTGACACTTGGGCTATTTAGAATAAGTGTGACAGTAAGTTTGGATGATCAGAACAAACGCCTATCCGAATTAGGCCTATAAGCCTAGCTACACCCATTAACTAGTGTCATTCTCCAGAGTTAAACGGCACTGCTTGCTACATAACAGAGGGGAGCTAGAATACATAGTGTCAAAACTAGTCAGAATAAGAGTGAATAGTGAATCAAATCCAGCAGTTCTGTCCAAACCAGTGCACACCTATCAGGGCTTTAGGTCTCATTACACAGTTTACCCCCCTCGAACCCAATAGCCGCCTTTACCTTCTTGAAGGAGATTTTCAATCACTTCATGAATGTCGAGAAAAAAAGCCCCCCCCCCCCCCGCCCCCCCTAAAAAAAAAACTAGATTGTCAGAGAGCGAAAGATATAACCTTTCCTGTGCTGTGTCCATTTTATGGGAGTGCACACGTGAAGTAATGGCGGTTTAACCTAATTCCTACAAGGCAATGTAAGACGATGCACATGAATGAAATAAGCTAAATATGGCCTAGACTCCCCACCCCCACCCTACCCCACCTGCTAGATTCCCCCCACCTCGGGGTAATTGAATTCCACAGAAGACAGTGTCTACGAGGCGATTTGTAAGTTAACCGCCTGAACACACCCTGGCAGTGATGGCTGATCTACTGAGGCCCTGTCGACGTCCATTTCAGGCCAACGACCCGCCTCAGCACTGCGGCTGATATAACATGGTGCGTTGGAAAGGCAAAATTATTGCGGCATAACTCAAAATTACCCTAACAAGGGAGAGCTGCGCAGGGTTATGGCCGCGTAGAGCAGCCCACAGCTTGTCTAGTAATGCGCCCATTCTCATTATTGGCAACCTATCCTAGTTATACACCAGAGGCTAGTATAATAATAATATTAATAATAATAATAAGCCAGTAAAATTGCCACTGACGCCATTACCTGACAAGACTAAAGTGATTTCTTATTGCGATGTGGCTAAAAGCAAATAACTCTTATGAGGAGTGAGGAATAAATATATAAATATAAATAAATATAAATAAATAAATAAAACTGTTAGCGACACATTTTCAGCCACACATCCACTATCTCAACCGCCTTGTTCCATCAACCCAGTACAGATGTCGCGGTAATTAACGCAATATAGCCCGCTACTGAATCATGCATGGGTAGCCTAACCAAACCATCTGTTCGGCCCCGGCACACTGCTGCAGCTCCAAATGATTGGGTGCTTGGCACTGCAAGCTTTGACCTAACTTACATCGATCAAGCGCTAATGAATCAAATACATGTTGGTGAAGAATGTACTAATTACTTTTTTATTGTTGCTTTTTAAACCCACAAATATATTCAAGCTAAATTGTTCCGCCCCGACTATCATCATCATCAGCAACATCATCATCCAGTCAAACAACAAGCACCCCCATCCCACATCCTCTCTTCTCCCTCTTTTTCTTTCCTAATCGTCATCACAAAGCCCAGATAGATATATACTTTCCCTTCTCCTGCGTCAAACTCCCCAATCTCCCCCTCCCGCTACTACTGGTTCACCCACCACAACCCCCCGTCCCCCAAACCTACTGGAGACCAGATCGGATCTGCAGACTGCTAATTCATGGGAGAGGGGGGGGGGGGAATTATATCACCTTTTCCCGGAGGAGCAGGGTGGGTGGAGCGAGTACTCCCCCCACCCCACCTCACCCACATCCTTGTCTGAACTGGATTTAGCCAGCTCGGGACTGAGTAGCAAGGTGGTGGAGGGGTGGGGGTGGAGGGGGGTGAATACAGGCGCTGTCGTTCTTTGCAGTGTTTTCCCTCAGCCCCCCCCCCCCCACCACACACACACACACACACCTCGTCCCTGATGCTGTAATCTGGCGGTATCAGCTGGTTCGTGACGCACCAACGCGCACCACCACCCCACCCCACCCCCAACTCTACTTGCGAACCGTTTTCTGTGAATTGGCTGCTGTGGGTTTAACTCACGCGGTCAATCGGTGTCTGGAAACACCCACATTTGAACGCCACTGTCCATTCCACCCGCCTCCATTTGAATTTGCAACTAATACAGCTGGTTGTGTTTAATAGTGGGTGAGGGGTGTGGAGTCTGGCAATGTGGATTGCTCTAGACAGGGTCGAGGTGGGTTGGTTTTTTTTCGGGGGGAAGAGGGGGGGGGGGGGTGCGTGCATGCGCACTACGCCGTCTGTGGTGGAGACGGATAGGCGAGGCCCGGAGGTAAGCAGGCGTGGCTTTGCGTGAGCAGCGTGCCGTAACTCTGCTTGGTATTAATGTGTGTGTGTGTGTCTGTGTGTTTGTTGGCGTGTATTTCAGAGTGTATCTGTATGAGTGGGGGGGGGGGGGTATTAGAGAGAATGTGTGTCGTGAATGTGTGTGACGGAGTGTATTTAATAGTGTGTCTATTTAAGAGGGTCTGTGTATTTTTATGTAATGTGTATAATGGGTGTGTGTATTAGAGGGAATGCATCTGTACGCGTGGTGTGTGTGTGTAAGGGTGTATATATATATGTGTGTGTGTGTTTGTTTGTTTGTTGTCGTGTATTTCAGAGCGTCTCTGTATTAGGGGGGATGGGGTGTATTCGAGTGAATGTGTGCAGTGTGTGTGTGTGTGTGCGTGTGCGTGTGCGTGTGCGTGCTTGGGGTGGCGCCATGAGGCATGTCTAAGGGTCAAGCCTCCTGACCATCTGGCCGTATCGCACTGACCACTGATGTACATCTGGCTTTCTCCGCCTCCTCCACATTAAGCCTGCTGTCACCCCTCACCCCCACCCCCATTCCACCGGCCGATTCCAGTATAAAGGCGCGTGCCGCGTTTGCGTGCCGTGCGTGCTGCGCATGCGCCACGGCCTGCCATCTCCTGCGCGGGGAGTGGCGGCGTCTAGCGGAGCGGGCCCCGACGGGCCGCTACAGCCCAACAGTCTCGGGGACACAAACAGATGACTAATACTACCCCCACGCATTCACACCGCCTTTGTACAGCTCGGCCGGCCACCGGCCCGGCTCAGAAGCAGCGACCACCACTCCTGACCTGCCCCCCAACCCCCACTCGCCCCTTCAGCCTGGCATTCCTGGAAGATGGCGCAGCGGCAGAATAGTCACCGAGCTCCCCCCCCCCCCCTCCTTCCCCAACCACCACCTCCTGCTGACCACCTTAGGCTAAGGTTCCTCCGGGACGGGGTAATGTTTGTTTTTAAACAGTTTACCCTGGTTTCCATCTACCCTCACAGTCACACCCACCCCCTCCCAACTAACCAACAAACCAACCCCCATCTCCCTCAAGCGTGCCACCGTGCCCCCAGTGACTCGTAAAATCCGAAATAGCAGTTATTGTGACAACCTTCTCTCGGCCATCATACTGGCTCATAATTTATGTGACATCACCACACGCACCACCCCCGACCACGCCCTCTGAACGGGGCTTTGCTCGGTAGGTAGCTAGCTAGCTAGGATTAATAACCATGGAAGACTAGAGACCACTGGTATATAAATATTTTTCTGTTTGTTTGCTATTTCTGGTGCTAAGAAAACATACAAAAATAGACTCTCAACACAGATTCGGGTAACTTCTAGGAAAACACATGATACTACTTATAATAAGTTATATTCCATATACACGGTGACATGACCCGTTTGCAATATATTATTATTATCATTGTTATTATTATTATTATTTATTTAAGCTTAAAGTATGGTTAACTAAGAACTACAACCCTAACGCCTGGATTTCTGAATCACCATGAGACAGCTGTGATGTCACGCTTACTTTTTTTTTTAAATACCACCAAAAAAAAGAGAGAGGTTGGGGGAAGGAAAAATACACAATAAATACATAAATAAATAAATAAAACATATTAAACATGGCTGACTCAAGCTGCTTTTGGTGTCACTGTAAGCTAAGTAGTTGGCGTTGGGGCAGCTTGCCAGGCGTGGCAGTGGAGGCGAGCCTTAGTTTGCTTGTCGTATACATGTGGTTCCCACAAGTCAACTTCACACTACCCCTAGGCCACACACCACGGTAGTCACTACCATTACTGCACTGGAGCGCCCCCTAGCAGGAGAACCGGCCCCAAAAATGCGGGGGGGGAGGGGGGTATTGGCTCCTACAGCTCAGGTGTGACTCACAAGTTGCTATCTATAAATGATGACTGATCAGCAATAAATAATGCCACCGGGCTCTCGCCACGCTCACCACCCACTGCCTGCCGGCCCCGACCGGGTGCCACTTGCCGGACTGCCCCGCCTCCAACACACTCACTCACCCTTTCCTACATCACTGATGTATGCGCGCCGCTACACTACCAGACCTAGACCAGAGCCTGCACCAGAACTCTCACATGTTGTGTCCCCCGACATTGAAGCATGGGTAGACACGGCCACTGTTAATGTTATAATATGCCACTGCTGCTATAGCATAATATATATTTATATGCGCTGTACAACACAAATTATTAAAATTATTAAGCTAACTCACAGGGTGATAATATTTTAACACATTAACGAAGGCCTCCCTACCAGACAACCAATACTCAACAATAAAAGCTCATGGTTCGCTTTGAAATACACAACACCTACACTATACAGAACACCCACGGATTAGACTGTGAAGGATATAGTATTATCAGGAATCCAATGATATGGCGAAGTTATTGTTTTCTCACAACATAAACCGCAGTGAAGATGGCACCCGCTCATACTAGTCATAGGGAAATATGTCTTTTCTTTTTTGTCTGTTTATACAAGAATAATCTGACAGCTTACTTCTATCACAAATATCTGATATCAACGTTCAGTTTGGTTTTAGCAACACAACATTTCTTCTCAAACAATCATTCATATAAAACGACAGTTAAGAAATATAGAACTTTGGTTAGTTTGTGTGTGTGTGTGAATCGGCTTTCCTACACTTAACGGACAACATGCGACAGGATATGTTTCTACTCTGACAATAAACGAGCTGGCATAAAATAGACTAGCCTTTCTTTTTCTTTTATTATTATATATATATCTGCTCCACCGGTTTTAACCAACATTACAAAATATATACAGAATATCTGTTTGTGTGTGTGTGTGTGTTTTCTTCTTTTCTCCCACCATAACTAACTGCAAGTGCAAAACAGAAGGTCAATAATAAATAATAATTTAAAAGCCTGCCTGCCTCCCCTGTGTACGCTGACGGTCTACAGTCGTGAAATAATCTGCCAGTGTCTAATGAATAGGAGAGCGCTTGTGTTGTAAAATGTCAATCATTACATGTGCTATTTTGTCATTCTCCTGTCTATTTTTCAGGGCAGATGGGAGGAGTGAGGCGCTTGCTAAGCGTGCAAGTCGGTGCCGATATGCCCCGACACCCGCAGCCTTGCTGCACACAGCCTCTGCCTCCATCCTGTGCCTGACTCACTCACCCCTCCCCCCCCCCCCCACACCCACCCCGCTGAGTTCCATGTGGTGACCCATATTTTGATGTGCGTTACTCTTCCTAGAATGCTGCCTCGTGCTCTACCCTCACCCTAACCCCCTCCCCTCCAGTACCCCCTCCCACCTTCACCCCACCTCCATACCCCGTGTACGGCACGTGGCTGCACGTGCAACACACGCGCTGCATGCATGTTCCGCACTACACAGGGCTGGTTACAAGACGTCCATATGAGGTCCAAGTTAGTGAGAGAGTAGACTACACTTGACGCATCCCCACTCAGTGTGTGCATTAGTGGTAGGGTACAGACTGCACTTAACGCAACCCCTCCTCACCCTGCCCCACTCAGTGTGTGCATTGGTGGTAGGGTACAGACTGCACTTAACACAACCCCTCCTCACTCTGCCCCCACTCTGTGTGTGCATTAGTGGTAGGGTACAGACTGCACTTAACGCAACCACTCCTCACCCTGCACCACTCCGTGTGTGCATTAGTGGTAGGGTACAGACTGCACTTAACACAACCCCTCCTCACCCTGCCCCATTCCATGTGTGCATTAGTGGTAGGGTACAGACTACACTCCCCATCACCACTTTATGTGTGCATTAGTAACAGGGTATAGATTACATCTGACACCTCCCTCCGTCCCTCTCCACCACTTCATGTGTGCATTAATAACATGGTATAGAGTACACTTGTCACCTGCCCCCCCCCCCCACCTTGACCCTCAACCTGTACATTAGTGACCTGGTAAGGACTATACCTGACACCCTCCTCCAACTCCACCACTTCACGTGTGCATGACTAACAGGCTATAGAGTACAGCTTTCATAGGTGCCTGAGTAACAGGGCTTAGCTTACATCTGACACACCTCTTATGTATGCGATGCCCTGTACAGGGCATCGCATACACCTTTCATGTGTCTATGGGTAACAGGGCATAGACTACATCTGAAACCCCTCTTTCCATGTGTACAGGGTATACCCAACACCTGCCCCTCCCCCGCCTACCCCCCCCCCCCTCCCCCACTAACCCCCGAGGGAGGGTTGACGAATCGGGGGCCAGTGTTCGCCATGCCTCTCTGCAGGCAGGCAGATGATCATTACGGCGGGTGCTGTCCAAATGATACATGTTGGTAAGGGCAGGCAGTAGGGGTGTGTGTAATGGGGAGTGGGGGGAGGGTCGAGGCCCCCCCCCCCCCCCCGCCCCGTGCATTGTGTCAGACTGCATGGTGCGCAGCATGTATTACACATACATCAGGCAGCGCACTCTGGTGGTGATTGTGGTGGTGGTACGGCCACTCGAGGACATTGGGATGAAATGCGAATGAATAAATAATTGTATATATATTTTCTTGTTTCCCCAAAGCTAACTAAAAGGCTTGCAGTGGCTGACACTGGCGGGGCGGGTGTAAACGACATGAGGGAGACGTATGTGTGCCGCAGGGTGGCGCTGTCGGCGGAGATGTGCAACTGGGGGCCCGGCCTCGCCTTTTACTGGTCGTAACTGGCCGGGCGCGGGGCGCCGCGCCGGGTCAGTGCCTGCCAGAATGGTCACTTGGTGTGACAGTTGTTCCCGCCTAACCTAGACTGATGTCCCGGTCAGTCCCCGCGGGCCGGCGTCTACCCCGCCCACCGAGCTGCCTCCCCCACCCAACCCCCTCAGTCTACCTACAACCTGCCCCGCCCAGCCACATTCACTGTGTGAGTCTACAGCTGACTGACTGACCGCCTGTCCACCCTCTCCCCACCCCCCCCCCCCACCCCCACCCACGGGTCCTCTCTGGGACATCGAACACAGCCCAGTCCAGCCTCAGCAGACAAAAGGGACACCCACACACACACACCACCACCTCCCCTTCGCACCCGGCTCAACAGAAGCATTGTCTGTGACCGACAAATCGATGAGTTGGGGCTGGGGGCGTCATGCAATACCTGGCTGCTTTCAGCCTGACTGACCAGGCTTATCCCTAGTCATATGCCAGCCCCCTTCCAACCTAGATTGTTGGTGTTGAATGAATGGGCTTGGAGCACAGTGGTGTGTGTGTGGGGGGGGGGGGGGTTATGTATGTAGGTGGGTAGGTAAGAAGGTAGGTTAAGTAGGAAGGTAGGTAGATAGATAACTAGGTTAAGTAGGAATGTAGACAGATAAGTAGGATGGTATGTAGTTATGTACGTCAGAAGGAAGGAATGCAGGTAGGTAGTGAGGTAGGTAGGTAGGTAGGTAGGTAGGTAGGTAAGGCAGACAGGCCAGCCTCGTGCATGTGTGCAAATATATTATCTATATATGCTCGTGTGAAGGCGCCACACAAACCCAATTGTGAACCAGGCGGGCGCCCAGATGCTTCTACCTGAATGGAGATGAACTGCCAGCATCAGAAGGAGGTCGCGCCAGTGTTCTACGAGCAGCAGCAGCAGGAAGAGAATGAGGAAGGAGGAGACGGAGAAGGAGGAGAAGGAGGCGGCTGCTAAAACCCAATTTGTATTGGAGCGGCTCGCTTTGGCCGCGGGCCATGAAATCACTTAGTTGACCGGTGGTGGGGGCTACAAAGGGGCGCGGCGGGCGTAAGCTGGTCAGCACCCTGCTGGCAGCCCGCCCGGTCACTGGCAATCTGCGGCCACACACGGGGGAAGGACCATTACGGCCCGGCAGTGTGCACTAACTGGCTGCTCGAACTCATGCTGTAACTGTATGGCGGCATCCCCACCCAGCCAGGCGCTGGGAGTGTATGTAACACACGTATGGGAGGCAGTGCTAGCGCTAGACAGCCCCCCCCCCCCCACACACACCCATATACCATCCCTCTTCCACCATCCCGCCTCTCCCCGCTCATTCCAACAGTCCATGCGTTCCATTATACCAGGCTCACCACCACCAAACACCCTCTTTTATCTCTTTCTAGGATCCTGCACACTGGATCTATGTCCCCTGCATCCACCTTCTCCCATCTACTACCCGCCCCCCCCCCTCACCTCCCCCCCCCCCCAACCCTATCCTCCTATCCCAGCTAAAAATAGGGAGATTGGAAATGTGAGTCATGTCTGCACACGCCCCTTGTGTGAATGTGTAATATTCCAACACGTCTAGGGGACTAGGAACACTACTACGCCACATGTCATATCAACGATAAACATAACTCTAAATATGGGTGGAGAGCTCCATTGGGGGGGTGGGGTATAAGAGGATAGAAGGGAGTAGGGAGAGTGGGTGGGTAGGGGGGTGGGCTGAGTGGAGAGGGGAGGATTAGGCTACACGCCAGTTTTGTAGCGTTAAGACAAAATGACAGCATGGCGGAATGGTAAGGTATGATGATATGTAAACACAGGGTGTCGGCGACACAGGAGGTATCGTGACAGGTAGAATCAACACAGAGCCATGGATACGGACACATAATAATCACACGCTAAAAAAAAAAAAACTTCTTTAAAAAAAGAAAATACCTATCCCAACAGATATATTTGTTTGTGACTCAGGGCAAACGCTTCGGTCAGGGAATCGCGTCTTCATACTTGTTAATTACGAATTGAGATTGGTCAAAGGTACTATAAGTAGTTAGGTCTTTGGTCGCCATAGTCAACATACACACGAAGTGTGCAGGCATCTAAGCCTCCCAAATATACCACGTAGTAAAAGGATATCATCGTCTCGTAATATATAGCAAATTGGTCAATTTACAGCAGGCAGCCAACCAATCAATCAACACAATGAAAAACAGTGTACAGTACATATGATACATATATATATATATTAACAGATACTAATAATATATTCCATGATATTCATAAACAACACTTAGATATATATATATATATATTTCGTTTTTTTCTTAGATATATTATAAGTATATAATTAATATTTCCATTGCTATTAATATTGTGAAGGTACTTAACATCTCAGTGATATATAAAATTTGAACATGTTTCCAATACACTGATTCTAGTGCCATTTTGGGTTACGGTTGAGTGGCGCCAGTTCCCTGACTGACAAAACACTCTTACAATACAGCGATACACACTAAACAGATTTCTCAACACTATGGCCTGTGCTGAGAAATTCACATCAAATGCTGGTATTTTTTGCCACTGCCACCATTGAACCTTGTTCACCACCTGAGACTATTTTTCTTCCTTTTTCTTTTGGTAACCCCCCCCCCCCATTTTTTGTGTGTGTGGTCATTTAGAAGATGCACCTTCTCTTTTTTTTTTTTGTTTAGCATGGTACTCTACAGATCTGATGAATTGAGAGACTGTATGAGTTCAATGAGTAGCCCATGGTCACCTAACCTTCATACTCACTTACAAAAATGAATACTCTGCATACGCTGGTATATTGTCGTAGTACTTCATTTTAATGGCAGAAAAATAAAACTCTTACAATGTTACAATCCTCAGTCTCAGCAAATATAATAATATTAGTCTTAGGCCGTTTGATTTGCTTTTTGGCCTACAAAATAAAAATATCTCTGTATTTGTTCGTTTGCTTCGTCTACATCTCCCACGTTATAGCTATCTCCACACTCACATACACACAGAACTGTAGTAAATAATAATAATATTAAAATAGAAAATACTAAACTATGGTTTGTGCAACAAATTATCCATTGTTGTCAGTTTGCTATTTATACAAATAATATTATGTTAGAAAGCATAAACTGCATCTGTGATCACATATATAAACAGCCTCGTGGGCAATCTTTCACAATATACAATAAAATAAAGTCTATCCTCTGTTTATGGACTATAAAATATTTGGCTGGGTAAAATATAAATTTTAAAACCAAATCTCATATTTATAATAATATAATATTCTGATTTCTTATCCCAAACTTAATACATCATTATGACATTGACACATTGTTCATAGATGATTAAGAATTTGCATCTCTATGGATCATTTATAAAGACTTAGGGCAAATCAGGCCAGTCTATGATCAATCACTGCAATAAAGCGGAATCGGCCCCAAGTGAGCCGCGATTATGTATAGTATATTCAAATTAAATTAACCATTGAATTATATAACATCTCTGTAGTACGAAATAGACTCTCTCTCTTATTCAAACATTAAACTTTGCAATTCAAAGAATAAAATACTTTGTAAATGTCATATAATACTTTTTTTTCCTTTTTCCTTTTCCTTTTAAGTGTCGATGATTTTTGGGATCACCACTGGGATTACAATTGTCCACACAATCTGGATAGATATTTGAATCGGTATATCAAATCCAAATCCTTGCGAGCAACTCTATAACGATTGCTGAACCATCTCCAATTGGAAATATGTCACTAGAATATCAACCAACCAGTATTTTATCCTGCTATAGACTGTAAACAGTTGTACGTACCGCAGTAGTAGTAGTAGGAGTAGTAGTAGATAGTAGTAGTAGTAGATAGTAGTAGTAGTAGTAGCTAAGTATGAATAGTAATCTCATGAGATATCTCGGTAATGTAATGCGTGCCATTCTGAATGCAATAAGAGTAGAATATACGCATTAAATTTTTTTTTCTCTGTATGAATCCAATCGACGTTGCAGCGCCTTTGCCAACTCACCATGAATATACTTATGGGTAGAGATTCACAATGACTTGCCGCATTTCAAATGACAACATAGCAATTGCCCGTCACTGTACTCATAAGGGCTGACCAGTCGAAAGGAACAAATACAAAATATTTAATATTAAACAAATTATTAAATTAAATTAAAATGGTTCAATTGGCATCCACTTCTCTCGTTTTCTTCTTTTTGTTGGTGGTTTCTCCCCCTCTCTGTCTGTCTCTTTTCCTTCGCTTTGTTTACGGTGTTAGGGGGGAGGGGGGGGGGGGGGCTTGTTGATGATAGTAGCGGGTTCATCCAATTGTAGTGTGAAGGTCGCAGTGATTAAAACCATGGCAATTTATATATAATAATACAAAACAAAAAAACTAGATTAGCTTTTTAAACCAAAACAAATTTAAAATAAAACCCAACAGTATATATAATATAATATAACGGGAAAAGAAACCCCAGGCGAGTTTTTTTTTGGATTTTGTTGTTTAAAACAACCAAATTAAAACAAATTTATGAAAAGATACGGATGGCCTGAGTGGGGGTTTGCTGGCATACTGGGCAGCGGCGGTCGGTCTCGGGCTTTTCTACAATATGGTTGGCACATTCCATGCAGAAGAGGTTGTGACCGCACGGCACTAGTGCAGCGACAACCCCCCCGTCGTTGCACATTAAGCAATTCCGCCTCCGGTTGGCGCTGGCCGACCCGGTCGAGTCGGTAGGACTACTGGAAGTACTGTTGTTGCTGCTGGAGAGACTGGCACTGGAGGTAGTGGTCCCCATCGTGAAGGCGCCGCCGCTTGGGGCGCTGTTGCCGCCGCCGGAGCCGCCACCACAGCCGCCCAGCACTCCGCTGGTGAGCGGCGCGAACGTCATGGCCGTCAGTCCACCGCCAGACAAGGGGTCGCTCCTGATGCGACGCACCGTCGAATGGTCACTTCCGGGAGTCACGACCCCGCTGCCCGGCGACCCGCCGCCCGGCGGGTTGCTGGAGGAGTCGGTGAGGGTGGGGGAGAGGCGAGGCGTCGTGCTGCTGCTGAGGGAGTTGGAGCGGCGCGGGGGCGCGCCCACCGACGTCACCACCACCGCGCCCCCGTGTGGGCCCGCCGGGTACAGCATCGGCGCGCCATGGGCGTGGCCGTTCGCCATCTTGCACGGCTCTCCACCACCACCGCCCCCCGCCGAACCCAGGTCCTGCCACACCGACATGTGGCCTGGGTCGAACCCCGGCGACGCCATCGACCCGTTGTCGTACAATCCGAACCCGTTGCTGAAGCCGTTCGTGGTCAGCCCAGGCGAGTAGTCTGCTGAGATTTTGGCTGTGCCGTTGGCGTTGTTGGCGTTGGGCGCGATTGTGGGAAAGTTGAAGATGTTCGGGGTGGTGTGGTTGTGGGTGTGGGTGTGGGCGTGGTTGTGGGTGTGATTGTCGGCGTGCGGTGTGCGGTGGTGCGTGTGCGACAACAGGTTATTGCTTGCGTTCAGTGCACTATTATACGAGGTAAAGGCGGAATTGGAACTGGGGGGCTTGTAAAGGGAGCTGATCATGTCGTTGTTTAGGTCGTGGAACCCGGACTCGACGCCGTTACTGTGGAAGTCGTTGTCGTCGCCGCCACCGCCTCCGCCTCCGCCGCCACCTCCTCCACCACCACCGTGCGGCGCCGGGGTCGGGGGCACAGACCCGCTACCCAGTCCGTTATTACCCTCAACTAGCCCACCCGTTCTCAGGGCAATGTGACTCTCGATCTCCTGCCGGGCTTTATCCACATTCTCCGGCGTGCCTGTCACCTCGAACACGGGCTCCTTGTCCCTGCTCGGGGTGACTATGTAGGTCCGAGTTTGCTGCTGGATGCGCTTGATAGTGGCCCCCTTCGGCCCGACCACCAGGCCGACCACGCTGTAGGGCACGCGTACTTGGATTGTCACTTGACCGGGAGCATTTGGGCTCGGTGGGCCAGGAGCCAAAGACCCCGCCGACCCGTTTGTGTTATTATTCCGTCTACTTGCCCTAATCTGGCTGAAGTGTTCGGCTGCGGACAAGATTTCCCTTTTCGCCGCCCCGACATCCTCTTTCCGTCCCGTCACAACAAACACCGGCTCTTCCCCTCTCACGGGAGTCTTGATGTACGTGTTTGTTTTGGCTCGTAATGCCTTGATTTTACACCCTGCGATGAATAGAAAGGAATAGTAGTTGAGTACATGTACGTGCCTTTACGCGTGAGTCAATTTACCGGATGGCAATACTGCGATACAACGTTAAATTGCGAAAACATCGTTTTGACAAGTGACACTGACAGCTAGCGTTTAAGAGCAAAACAAGCCACCATGTTGGAATAGAGCTCTCCCGCTGCGGCTACGGGCCTAGTCACTAGTGTCAGACAGCCAGTGCTGCCATCGGCCGCTCGCCCGCCACCCGTGTTTACCCGAAATTGCAAGCAAATAAAACCATGTACACATACCTTGCCTTCCAACGATTTCGGCCACATGTTCGGAGCTTGGTACAGGAACACATTCTGTCATGTTAGCACTTCGTTTGAGTTTCTGTCCATCCTCGAACGTAGGATTCAAGGCGGCGGGCGGTGAGCCCCCGTCCTCGTCTTGATTCAGACCCAGCATGGAGAGTTCCAGTGCTATTTGCAGAGCTCGCTGGTCTTGTAGACCGCCGCTTTGCGAGTTCATATCCTCCAGGAGACTAGCTGGCATCACAGGTGGAGTTCAGAGACTATAAAACCATACGCTGTATAAAAATAAATGCAGATTCCAGTGCTGCGAGGACTTCCTAGGGCTTGCGCTCGTGCTGCATCATTCAGCGCGGCAGCTCAAACTGTGGTAGAGCCGACAATAGTTTGTCCAATATGGCCCAAGTGACGTCATTTATACCCAGAATGCAACGAGGCTCTCCTAATTTATCTAGGCACCTCGGCGTCTGATTGGCCGGCGTCGCCGAGTGGGCGGGGCCTAGACCCAAAACAGGCAGGTGCGTCGCGTGTCCACGGGTCTTGAAAATGCTGCCAACACCAAACCGCGCGCGGGCCGGACCCGTAAGTTGGGAGTCAATTTCAATGTTCCAAAATGCCGGTATTGTTCAAAGTAGGAGTATTAGAAATTATGTTGGATAGTCATTGATGCTTACAAGGAACACTGTGTGACGAGTGTATTGGCGTACGCTGTGCACTGACAGTGTTTCACTGGACACCGTCACAGCCATACGATAATTCCCAACACACGTGACATATTTGTAAACACGCTTCGCTGAACGAAGGCCTGGCACGAGGGCAGCCTGGCTTCATTCAAGCCCTTGCCAAAATCGCAGTTAATATTTGTTTATTTTCCATTATGATTTAATATCGGGATTCTTATAGGATTGATAAATTACGCTTATCATTAACAATAGTTCTAGTAGGCACAATATCCGTCACGTTGTGGTAAATGTACCTAGTAAAGAGCTTTATTGGGCTAAATCTAGGCTAGGCCGACGGCGATTGTACTACTAATTAGTCTAATATATACTAGTACTACTAATACTAATAATCGATACGTGTTGGTTTTGTTGGGTAAGGATATGAAGATTGAGGGGTGGGGGGAAAAGAGATATTAAATATATAGACTGATCATATATTAAGGAAAAATATAGGCTACTGTTATTTCCCCATTTCCATTGCGCATTGTTAAGCGTAATTTTTCTATATTTAAATTAATCATTCAATATACAACTGGCATTGAGTGGTTGGTTTTGTCCCATTTATCCATAATGCGATTAAAAGTTGTATGTTTGGTGTGAAAGGTGTGCATAGGCTAAGCCAGTTATTACAATACATATTGCTCATGTCAACAAGCCATGGATAAAAAATTGTATTTTATTTTATTAAGTGGCCTAAATAATTAGCACAATCGGTGCACACAAATCAGATAAAATATTAGTAATCAAAATGAATATTAATTAGCAACTCGTGGCGAAGAAGATTGAAGATGTGGCAATAGGAATACAGCTTCTCTTCTAATATAACTCGCAAGTCCACAATGAACGTTGGCGGCAGTGTTGTTGAGCGTGTGGGTTTAGACGGTGACAGGCGAGACACCTTTAGGCCAAAAAGGGAACTTACCAGGTTTGGTCTGCTGGGAACCTGCCCCATGCCGCTACGCCATCTGTCGGGAACGGCGCACACTACACACGGCTCTTGTTTGCCGCCATGGGTGTCATAGCTTCCCACTCCCACTGTGACCTTTCACCGGCCCTTGTTGGTTCTAAATAGGAACCACGCTGCTTAGACGCGTTCTATGTTAACCAGACGACCCAATTTTCTTTACACGGAACAGTATGTTGGGTCATAAAATAAGATGTCAAGACTAACATGTGTTGACACGTCTACAAAGAGGGGAGAAACCTAGTGTGTAGATAGTTTATGCACGTGTTTATATACACACACAGACACGCAAACTTAACATGAGCGCGGGGTGGGGGTGGGGGGTGGGGGGGTTACTGGGGGTGGTGTGGTGTGCATTATGTTTGCCGAAATATAAAATATACTTAGATCTTAAAAGAAGCCTAAATTACAACATAATATGTGGCCATGGTATTTTCAGATGTATATGCATAAATATCATGTCACTAAATACACCACTTACATTTTTGAACATGGTTTCAACCAAATATTTTACCACTTTTAAGTTGAAGACATTTACAATAGTAAAACAGAAGAAGAACAATCATTGGATAAAATATAGCTGATTAGGGATAATACATAATAAACAGCACACATGAATAGTACTTCACCTAGGGAGATTGTAATTACATAGATACAGGTTCAATATCAATAACTATATATTCGATAATGAACATACATACCAGATTCTGATAATAGCCTACGTGGCATTATATACTAACTATTTTACTAATATTTATAGAGCTCTAGAATACAGTTATATATAATGTAATGTGTTATTCCCTATTAAGTTGTGAGTACCTTTATTATCATTATTATTATGATTATTTTAATTGAAATAACTTCTCCACTATGATAGGAGACTATTTTAGTTTAGTTACTTAACCTAAATAATCGGTAACACAATCATAAGCATTACAAGTTCATAGACCGTAGTAAGAAGGTACACAACTTAGTGACCTAATGAAAATACCAGTCCTTGGACCACAATGTATGACGACCGTGTAAGCCAATGGGTTATAATAACAAGACATCGCATGACTGAAGGTAACAGCTATGGCCAGCAGTCCATGTGATGAATGGGGCGCAATCACGGGGCTTACACTACCGGTGATTATGAGTTATCTTTGCGACTATCGTCTAGCTTTCACCGGTAAAATGTACATGCCTTCATAATATTTATTAGTTCCGAAATTCATACATTAGCAGCCGCGGCTTAAACTACAAAAGAAATGGCGGTAGAGCTCATTTTAGGGCGAATAGGTTTAATTTTGAAAAGTTGGGCATCGAGAATTTTCATCTGTGTTGATGTATATATATAAAACATATATAATATATATTTTGTATTTGAAGTGGGATAGTCAAATAATGTTGCGTCTATATAGTTTTAAATAGATAAATATATTATGTTGTTAGGTTGATCTTTATAATTTAATTTACTTTAGTTTGGAATGACTCTTAAAAAAACCCCACATAAATGGCTACCTCTGGAGATGTTTCAAATGAAAGCATGCCAAATTAATTTTGGTGTGCATGTCAAAATGCTGGGCACCATTAGCTTCAGTAGTAACAGGTTCTATTGAATTAACTTATTATTCCCTTCAATACAGCTACACATATATATTAAGTGCGCTGGTATTAAAATGGATATGTAGGATAAAATATAGATAAATGTTTAGGTTTAGACAATTCTATGCTCTCTTCGGACTATGCAGCTTTAATTAGGATATCAAATTCGATTTGGCTAAAAAAAGGAGTTTCAAATCAAATCTGCCAAACAGTAAGTATATCGATTCATCTATTTAATAATTGGACTATCGGATCACGCTTCGTGAAATGAAATTCTAGAAATATTCATGGGGTGGGGAAATACACTAAATCTTTAATATATTTAATCTGGACCAAACACTTGTGCTGCTGATGCTGCAATTCTAGTAGTTTAGTGTAATCAAACTGATTAGCCTGTTGAGCCTGGGCACCTGTCCTTATCAATCAGAGACTTGCAGTAGAGGGAAGGTGGTTGGTGGCGGTGGTGATGATCGAGATGGTGATTGTGATGGTGATGACGAACTTACACTGACAATATATTTGAACATCTTTGATTTGCTTGTAGTTGCATATTTGGAGAATTGGAAACCTAGAATATTTTCTTTAAAAAAAAGAAGTTTCTTTTGTTTAGAAATACATAACGCATCTTAAATGCTTTAAACATAGACATAAGATAAATGAATAACTTCATTAACCGACTTTAGATCTTCATTAAATTGGAAACTGTATACTCTAATTCTTAATTTTGCATTTGTATCATGGAATAAAGATATTATATTAGTTTTATTACTGTCATCTTAATTTTGACTTCGAAACTGGCGTAAGATAAATCTTCCCAAGCGCGTAGTAATGTCTACCAGATCATTGATCAGGAATACAAAAGATATAATCACTTGCTAGTCTACTCCCCTATTTTAACGCCAGAATAAATATAATTCACACAAAAATGCATACTGTAAGATAAGTTGCCAGTGGCTGTTGTTTTAGATCATTGAAACACTTTTAAGCTAAGATTCCATGTGAATGCAAATGCGGCAAAACATTGAAAAGCATGTAAAGGCATAGTAGTGCTTCCATACATTCCAATACGATTGCGAATGCGAATGCGAATGGGGAAAATGGATCGACCCATGGACCATGGTGCGAGTGTGAATGCGAATGCTGCTGTGTTTGCCATAGAAAAGAACAGTAACTTTGACTTTCTTTCACAGATTTCGAGCAAAAAAAAACCAAAATGGCATGGGTATCTTTTTTTAATTTTTTTGTGTGTGTTTAACGACCCCCCCCCCCCCCCCCAGCACAAAAGGTATACATCGGCTATTGGGGCTCGGCATGGGTATCTATGCCGCATACTGCATTCGCATTCACATGCCTCATGCTGCATACCACGTATATGGAATCTTAGTTTTACTCAGTTAAAAATCACATGATCAAGTAGCCTACCGATGATCACAAATCACATCAAATAAGAATACTTTATAAATGAGATTATATGTGGGCACAACAACTGCCCTGACGAGTTTATGCGCAGTTTCAGGAGTTCAGATGCGATTTTCAATAAAATAGGGTTGTTGGATGAAATTGGATTATTATTGGGGGTGTCATCCCCCCAATGAATTAGTAATATATTGTATGAATTAGTAATATATTGTACTGTCATGGTCGAAAACTGTTATTTCTATAGGCGTCCAGAATAAGAACCAGTACTTTATACTAAAGCAGTAGATAAGTGAACTGTCTAGACCGAAATAATTCTCATGACTCTGTGAAGTGTGGTAGGTTTTGTGTTGTTTGTTCGTAGGTATCCTTTGGGTAAAGTGTATAAAATCCAACACTTCTGTGCAGTATTGCCAACCTGGAGGTACTGGGAACCCGAGTGGTGGCAGCCGCAACTTTGCTAGGGGGCCCCAGGGACATATGCTCCCCCCCCCCCCCCCCCCCCCCCCCCCCCCCCCAGAACATTTGTTAAACATTACTTTAAAATGGGCTATATGAGTGCATTTCCAAGGGGTTATATGCGTATATTTTAGTATATGTACAACATGATATTTACTTGTATTTAAGAAAAAGTACAGAAATTCATACAAAAGTACAGCAATTTGTGGGATTTTAGGGTTGATCCGTTACTCGTGAGATGACTGATCAGAATCTTCAATTTCCGTGACTCTCATGGAAATGTTGTGAGAGTTGGCAACACTGTTAGTGTGGCTTAGCAAATTGTCTTAGGCTGATAGCGAAGGTCGCAAGGACTTCACTTGAAAACTGAAAGGCTGGGTGGAGATGAAGAATCTGCGCTAAGTGTTTGATTAGCAATGGGAGCTCATCTATTCCTTCAGAAGTGGTGCTCCACAGAGAGAGAGAGAGAGAGAGAGAGAGAGAGAGAGAGAGAGAGAAAGAGAGAGAAAGAAAGAGAGAAAAAGAGAGAAAGAGAGGTAAATATCGACGGGTTGCTTTATTGCAAAGAACACCTCTTGGAGGATTGATGTATAGGTGCTTCCATTTTGGAATAGGATCAACATAGCATCAACAATTAATTAATTAATTAATTAAAACACATGTAGGGGCGGCGGTTGCCATGTAACGCCATTTAGGCTAATGTCAATAAAACATCCATGTAAGACGACTGGCTTAGATACCACTCGACAGAGACCTCTCAATTTGCACTCTTTGAAGAGGTGTCTAGATGCTGAGCATGTCCCTTGAGCTTTCAACAGAAATGGACAGGGGCGGATTCGGGATTTTGTGAAAGGATCCCACACTTGGATCGCAACCAGTCCTTTACAGCAAGGGGTGGGGGTGTGGGGGTTCGGGGTGAGGTTTTCGGGGGCTGGGCGTGGGGTGCGGGTGGGCCACGAGGAGGGTTTGTAGGGATGTTTTAATGGGTGGTGGGAATTATAGAAGCACCCTTACCTCAACAGCCAAACTACCCAGAGAACCAATCCTTCCACAAGTCTACACATAGTTGGCACACATTGCTTGGGTAACACTGAGTGTACTTAGATAAACACAGCGCAAACAGGGTTTTGTTTGTTTTGTTGGGGTTTCACATCCTGATAACATTTATGGTCATATCAGGATGGGTACCGACTTGCGACAGTGCACACTCATGTGGACTTTTATAGTGTTACCCCACTGGCAGTCCAGTCTGCCGGCACCATGACCCGATTTCCTACTCAGTCAGGTTATCCTGATACCGAGCTAACCTTTCCCTTATCATGTAGCCCTCATAGTGAGTGCTAACTTAGGTAGCAACAACTATCAATTTTGTACGTCATTGGTTTGACTTGGCTGGGTTTCAAACTTCCAACCTTCCCTCCTCTACCGATTCGGCCACCACGTCCCATCTCGAAACTAGGTGATTGTGAAATGGAACAAGCACAAACTGTCATCGACAATTAATATATATATATATGAGACTGTCTCGAAAGGTGCTAAGCAATATGGGACAAAACTTTGTCCATTGTAACGATCAACATACCATCTGCTTATGCATTTGCTCAGGATAAACTGATTTGTTTTTTACATGCTGTTTCATAATCCCAATAGAATACATATTGTTTTGAAGCAAATGTCCTTGTGTTTTCAGTGTAACCGTTTCTGTGCTGTTTTGTGTCAATCGTTACAATGGATAAAAAACCCCAGAGTTATCACCTTTTGAGACTATTCTTTCACCTCACAAATATTGTCTTGAATTAATTCAAGGAAAAATAAGGGAAAGATGCACATACATTGTATAGGTCTTCTCATCCTCCCTGGACTTGTGACTGACTGATGTAAGCCAGGGTGAAGTGGCCACAAAGGACTAATTGTACGTACTGTAACGAGACTGAGTCATATTATGCATTATTGACTGCGCGCAACCTACAGGGGACTGACCTTGCACGAGCGTTGGACCTGTTCTGCTAGCAAATCGCAGTCAATTCTCCACACATAAATGTAATATTTAGACGGAGAGAAGAACTTGCTTGCTTGCCAGAGTAAGTAGTTATTCATGGTCTACTTGGGATTACTTACGTTTATAATCATACGCAGAAATGTATGGGTTTTGACTTTTAATTTAATTAGGATTTCTTTTAATGGAAAAAAGTTGTATGTGTAGCAAATCAATCCTAGTCCTCTAGATGCATACTATTAGTGGTTCACTGAGCAGGGCTCTTTAGGTTGAATGTGCTGGACATAAAACAACCGAACTCCACACAAACAGCGATCACATTGATGTTTGTTTGAAAATGGAGAATTGAGTGGAATCTGGACACAGAAGGGAGAGGAGGAGGGGAACTCAACCATTTTACCTAAATCTGGGTACAAAAACAGTTGTCGACATCTAATATGTGTGTATACCTGTTCACACCCACAATATTTGCTTACTGACTAAATAGAATCCTTTTTAATTACGAATTACAGGTATTTCTTCTGTGATAGCCACGGGGAAAATTATTTTAACTGTGCATAATTGATTACAATCAGCATCTTTCAATGGTATCCACTTTACTTGCATATGTCTATAAAGCGATGCGCCTTAACTTAGGGGTTGGCGCTGTATACACTTTGAGTTCCATGTATATGTATAATTAATTGATAGGATGCAGAGCGGGTAGGGTAGGCTGATCAGAATGGCTTAGTATATGAGACTGTCTCAAAAGGTGCTAAGCAATATGGGACAAAACTTTGTCAACATACTATCTGCTTATGCATTTGCTCAGGATAAACTGATTTGTTTTTTACATGGTGTTTCATAATCCCAATAGAATACATATTGATTTGAAGCAAATATCCTTGTGTTTTCAGTGTCACCGTTTCTGTGCTGTTTTGTGTCAATTGTTGCAATGGACAAAACAAAAATGAGTGATCACCTTTTGAGACAGGCTCATATATGTTGCGATATCTACTTATCTCAAACACTTCTATCACATTGTCACCCTCTCCCTATTTCCTTCTCACTCACTATCTCCCTATTTCTCCTCCCCCCCCCCCCCCTCTTCACCCTCTCACCACTCATTTCTCCATATCGATATCGCTCCCTCTCTCCACTCTCATCCCTCCTGTTGCTTCTGCTTATCCTCGCATTCTACCCCCCTCCCTTCCAGCTCCCCCCCCTCCATTCCCCTCCCGTCCCTTGCGTTACTTGTACTAGTTCCCCTCTCTTAATATCTCTACCTCACCGGCCCTTCACACTTTCTTCACCTGACATATACTTCATGTGTCTCTGCCTTTCTAATATATGTATATAATACGTAATCAATGTACTGCTCTAATATTCAGTGATACTTCTTTGTCCTCTCCTCTTGTTGTGCTTTCCCGTATCTATAACTGCAGGTATAGCAATACCTCAGGGAGTCTGACGCCCCTGCCTTGCAGAGTTGTAAACCACTGCCTGCTGGTACAGGTCCTTGACAGAACCGAAGGCTAAGGGAGCAAACCCTGAACAGAAAACCATGTCACTGTGGCAGCATTAAGGGCGGTTGATGTATGGATCTCCCAACATCTCCCGACCAGCCACTGCAGGGACAAATAGTTTTGCGCCTGTCTTGACATGTTCTTGCCGGTGTGAAACCTCTATTTGCTCCCCGAGAGAGTGCCGCTGGTAACTTGCAAAAGCCAGCAGCACTTCAACACTTTTGCAAGCAGCTTTCATGAAATGTGACAAATAAGGAAATACTCGAACGGATGGGCTGCCCTCTATGGAAGATCTTCTGATCAAAAAGAATCTCCGGTGGACTGGACACCTCATGAGGATGTCATCAGACAGGCTACCAAAGCAGATCCTCTATTCTCAACTGTCTTCTGGCTACAGAAAGAGAGGGTGCCCCCGTCTCCGGTTCAAGGATACCATCAAGAGAAACCTGAAGCTGAGAGACATTAAGACCGACTCATGGACGCAACTCTCACAGCATAGAGCTAAATGGAGAGCGGCAGTCAAGTAATGAAAGCAGTCTTTGTCGCATCGCGACCGACAGCATGATGATGATGATGAACTGTAGGGGATAAAGTAGCCAATTTGTACCTGAAGTTGAATGTTAAATGGCTGAATTTTACCGTTGGTAGTTACTTTCACAGGAGATTCATGAGGGTGGGTGGTTAACAACCGACCATATCGATTGTACATATTGCATCCTATCTGATACTACCCGAGAGGCCACTCGTTAAGATAAGACCACTCACACACACACACACACAAACAAACACTCTCTCTTTCTCTCTCTCTGTCTCCCTCTTTCTCTCCCTCTCCCACGGAGGCCTATAGGTTGATACTTCTTTGTCCTCTCCTCTTGTTGTACTTTCCCGTATCTATAACTGTAGGGGATAAAGTAGCCAATTTGTACCTGAAGTTGAATGTTAAATGGCTGAATTTTCCCGTAGGTAGTTACTTTCACAGGAGATTCACGAGGGTGGTTAACAACCGACCATATCGATTGTACATATTGCATCCTATCCGATACTACCCGAGAGGCCACCCGTTAAAATAAGACCACTCACACACACACACACAAACAAACACTCTCTCTTTCTCTCTCACTGTCTCCCTCTTTCTCTCCCTCTCCCACGGAGGCCTATAGGTTGATACTTCTTTGTCCTCTCCTCTTGTTGTACTTTCCAGTATATATAACTGTAGGGGATAAACTAGCTAATTTGTACCTGAAGTTGAATGTTAAATGGCTGAATTTTCCCGTAGGTAGTTACTTTCACAGGAGATTCACGAGGGTGGTTAACAACCGACCATATCGATTGTACATATTGCATCCTATCCGATACTACCCGAGAGGCCACCCGTTAAAATAAGACCACTCACACACACACACACACACAAACAAACAAACAAACAAACACACACACAAACAAACACACTCTCTCTTTCTCTCTCTCTGTCTCCCTCTTTCTCTCCCTCTCTCACGGAGGCCTATAGGTTGATACTTCTTTGTCCTCTCCTCTTGTTGTACTTTCCCGTATCTATAACTGTAGGGGATAAAGTAGCCAATTTGTACCTGAATTTTACCGTTAGTAGTTACTTTCACAGGTGAACCAACATGCACGAGGGTGGTTAACAACCGACCATATCGATTGCACATATTGCAACCTATCCGATACTACCCGAGAGGCACCCGTTAGAATAAGACCACACACACACACAAACAAACACACTCTCGTTTTCTCTCTCAGTCTCCATTTCTCTCCCTCTCTCACGGAGGCCTATATGTTGCACCGAGTTGGGTGTTATATAAAACGTCTTTAGAAGTCGAACTGATTTGTTGTAGGTTTTGAAGTGGAGAACTCAAAATGATTGGTCAATAATACTTTTAAAACTTTCAAGATGTTTCTTTCAATGTCATATCGCGTATCGTCATTTTACGCCAACGTCATCTCTAAGGTAAAGACAATGGCATAGCTGAACAGCATATGAAGGGTTCAGGTACAAAAACCGACAAACGCCATTTGGGCTTAAAGTCGCCAGCTATCCGCGGCGTGGAAAACAAACGAACTCGGAATAGTTCAGATTTCGTTTCGCACACGGCACGTGTATTTGTCGATTGTACTCGCGGTGTTCGATTTGAAATTCTGACGACTGAGCCTGTTACCGGCGAGCGGCATTAACACCACGTCGATTTTTGGTTTAATTTAACCAAATTTCAGCGGCAGTGTTAATATTGCTTCGAGTTTGTAGTTAATTTGACCAAATTTGACTTTTTGAGCATGTAATTCTGTTAAATATGACAGCTTTGAATAGATTTGAGCTTAATTTATTGCAGCGCATACTGGGAACCAGCAAATCTTGTTACTGTGTGAGCCTGTTGCCGGCACAATTTCAGCCAATCACAGCGCAGCTTTTGCATTGCAAATGGCCGCCGCCTATGGGGGTGGCCATTTTGAAGACAACAAACTGCCTTTGCAGTTCAGACTAGCAGTGCCCTGGTCCCAAACTCTCCCCACACATACTTGGTTCATTTAAACATAAAAACTAAACAAGATTGTGCTTGGAGAGCATTTGTCGGAGTACGCGCAGTGTCCCAGCGAGCTATAGCTGGTCCCTTTAAATGAAACCATGACTACAAGGTTTGAGCTGAAGCTGCCATCATTCTGATAACCAAATCCATTTTTTCCAATGCAGAAACCAACACATCGTCTAAATAATGTGCTACCCAATATGAAAGCAATAAACTTTACCTGTAAAGCACAACAACAAATTATATTTTACAGAGAGCAACTGAAATGGATTTGTCAGTTTTAGTGCCTGAACTCTTCATATGACTTCCAGTGTGTATTTGAATATTAGGAATTATGGTCAAATTTAAAGCTATCATATAATTAAGCACACAGAACTGCCGACACCACAATGTTATATCCATTCCAACCCCAACTACACTTATAAAAATCTCCATATTAGCTATAAGGCTGTAATTAGCCCAATAGAGATGTGTGTATTATACACCATTTTGCAATCGCTCTGCTGAGGATTTCTTCTGATGTGAGCTATTTTTCCACACATTTCTACAACTTCCAACCAAAAAAAGAACGATATATAAGCCACGAGGAATCTCCCACACAATAAGTCCCACTTAGCTAATTAATTATCTCAACACATCTGAACAACGTTGGTAGAGCGTATACACAATGATTATTGCCATTTTCCTCTGCATGTCGTGCTAGGACACAGGTGGTCTGAATATAGATGCCAGATTTGGCGTCATCTTCTTGGCCTAATTGAACGGATACGCAATCAGCATCAATGCACATTTGCAGTCACGCGAACAGTGCGGAATTAACACACCTCATTTTGGGAACGACCGAAAGTGCACAGTGTAGAGTTAATTAACACGGGCGCCATCTAGGCTTGATTGCACTTTTGGTAAGTGTGGATGGGGTTTACAGTATATTAACACCGATATAACATGTCTATGTCTATTTGAGCTCAGACTATATATAATATGAGTGTTCTTTATAAACTCTAGGTGGGTGTGTTGTTTGACATGGAGTTAGCAGAAATTCTGAACCATTTGACTATGTGCAATTTTAATATATTTTTAACAATAGAATCTAATTTTTTTTTAAAGTTGATTGTTATACTCTACCTCACTTCAGTTTGAAGTAACTTTTATTATGAAATGCTAACTTTGGAGATATTTGAAAACTAAATATACAAAAAAATAATTTTAGCATACACTTTAAAAATTATGACACCATATAGGCTGCAGCAGTAACATGTTCTATTAAATTAGTATTCCCTTGCACATAGCAAGTAATGCTTAATAAATGCACCAATATCTAAGTTCAATATGCCTATCAAAGACCCTATAATACTAAGACGGCTCACTCAGCCTGAACTGTGTAATCAAAATTATCAAACCCACCACTTGGTGCGCTGGCTGTTCTCTTGGTTTAACAGGTGCTATATTATATGATTAAATATATATATGAATGTGAAAGATGTGTGATGATGGTGATGCTGATGATGATGCTGATGATGATGTGTATTTGTTCATAGCAATTTCATATTGATGTGTATTCATACTTACCTATCATGTATAAAATAATCGTATGTGTTTATATGTGAAACACCAACCAGCAGCCGGGCTGATCAAACCCACCACAAGGTGGCACTGCGAAATTTACATTACTACGGGAGAGATAAGGAGTGAGCCGTCTTAGTATTATAGGCTCTTTGGGCCTATGTAGCATCAAATTTTGATGGGTGTTTTGGTTTTGACATTTTTATACTTTACTGGACTTGCAACTTTCATTGAAGTGGTTAGCCTATTTAAGCTGTATGCTAAATGTGCATTTCGTGAAATTCTCCCTTCTCTATGCTTGACCCCAGCATTAGGCTTACTAACAAATGATTGATTGAGTTCATTTCTATTCACCACGCAAAATCCCAACCCTGCAGGCTCTATATTTCTAAACAATGGGGTTTTACGTCCTAGCAACATATATGGTCGTCAGGACGGGCTATAAACAATGTGATATATGCCATTAGGGATAGGCAATATCAAAATAAGCAACACAATCCATTTTCTAAATGTAGGCTACAGATTCAATTAAAAGCTTCTTGGTGGTGTGGCTGGGGTATGTATGGTGAGGTAGGGGTGAGGGTGGATATTCTTTTGGGAGTGCCCCCCCCCCTCACTCACTCACCCCCCACCTCCCGACCCCCCAACAAATTACACAAAAAACAGCTCAAGATTTCTGTACAATGCGGGTCTGCATTTCTGGCACAGTGTGTTGCATGCAAGATCTTAGATTCATGGCAGGTAAACCTACTAAGTACTATGGGCGCGCCCGCTCCGTGAAATTGGAACGAGATCGTGGGCGTAGACGATGAATCGGTACCGGGAATATATAATTCAAACGCGGCCATTGTAATCTCCAGATCACATTAGCAGAAGTAATAAACAACTGGAAAGGACCGCCAAGTGGTCTATATGCTCCAATTCTCTGTGTGTATGTGTATTTGCGTGTGCTAGTCTGAACCTTTATTGCAGGGTCAAATGAATTGCAGATGAATTTCAGTTAACGCAATGCCTACTATTACTAATGGCTAATAAATATATGAAGCTTCAAAATAGTTAACAATTCGGGGGGTGGTCTCATTAAAGTTGCACAGTCGGATGGTTTCGAGTTTCTGCTATTTTCTGAGATAAATACATTAGGTTGATCATTATAATCTACCTTACTTTAGCTTGAAGTTACTTTAGTTTATATGACTAACTTGAGGCATTTGGAGTGAAAACATGGCAAATTAATTTTGGCAAGCGTGTAAAAATGCTGACACCATAGGCGTCATCAGTAACATATTTGATTATATTGGCTCAGTCTCCCATTCTATGCAGAAATAGGTGCTTAATAATTCACCAAAATCTAAGTTGGATATGTAGGATCAAGTCTAGGCTAGTGTTTTGGTTTTGATAAATTTATGATTTCATCGGACTATGCAGCTTTAAGTTAATGTGTGAAATGCATGGCTTTACATACTTGAAAGCATATATGTCCTATGTAATAATCTGTTTATTGTGAGCTGTGTGATTTCACGCCAATTTAGCCCAAACACTAAAGTTGGCTTAAAATCAATGAATTAGTTGAATACAACAGTTTGATAATTATAAGCTACTTTACTTTGCAGTTTACTTACTACAGAGTAACTTCTATGATAATTAAATAACCTTGGTTACATTTGTTGTGGCAAACCTGCAATATAATTTGCGCGTTCACACCAATTGAAGCTATGTGTAATATGGCATTGCTATGACAATGTCGAAGCCCATTAAAAAACACAAGACACACCAATTCGGACAAGTATATATATGTATATAAGTGTCTAAAAATAGTGTAATCATAAGGCATAATTTTACACATGTCTATGGTGATCCATTTGTTATGTTCCCTGAACTGATGGGACTTCATATGACACTAGTGTCATTCGACTGTAATAACCATCCCAGTATCAAACTAACGTGGTGAATAATTATTTTAAGATGATTACATTAACCAATGGAGCTGAGGTTGCATGGGTTAGTTCATTGAGTCACTACTGGCCGGAGCTGGCGCTGTTCTCCCTCCGTTCCGCCCCACTGCGACACACGAGGGGGCGCCCCCCCAACACCCAACCCCCAACCCCCAACCCCCAACCCCCACCTCCAGTAACTGTTTCTTCTGCCTCCGCCCCTGCCATACTACTTGGCAGATACATGCCATTAAATGTAATTTAATCTTTACAGCGCATTACCAGACATGGAAAGAAACAAAACAAAAACATTCACCCGTGTAAAGGGATACCAGGAAGGGGTGGTGGTGGTGGTGCATGGGTGGTGGGTGGGTGTGGTAACTGGTTTGAGATGGTGGAGTGTGTATGTGGAGGGGAAGGGGGACCTGTAAGGTCGTCCTGTTTTATTTAAAGTCCTGGCAAACACATGCTGACACTACTTCCAAGGACAGCTCTCGCCAAGCCTTTCTTTAGATGAGACCGTGCCCGGTTTTGTTGGCGAGTCAGCTGCCTTCCTGCGCAAATACGATGGATGCTTACTTCAGTGGTGCAGCGTTATATCAGTTGGGTGAATGAAGGAAGCATGCTGGTGGGTGCAGGGGGCGGGGGAGTAGGGAGGAGAGGTGTAGGCCGAGTGATGGAGGGAGGAGAAGGATAAGGAGGGAGTAGGAGAAGGAGGGATGGAGGAAGAGGGAGGAGGAGACGAAGGAAGAAAGGGGAATATGAGAAGAAGGGAGTGGGAAGGAGCGGAAGAGTGGGAGATAGGAGGAGGGAAGGAAGAGAGAGTTGGAGTAGGGGGTGGGGGAGGCGGAAAAGAAGAGGGAGGAGGAGGGAAGGGGGTAGTAGGAGAAGGAGGAGAGGGGAGGAAGTTGGGAGAAGGGGAGGGAGGAGGGCGGAAAGGGAGGAGTAGGAGAAGAAGGGAGAGGGGACTGAGGTGGGAGAGGGGAGGAAGTTGCGAGGATAGGAGGGAGGTGGGGGGGGGGAGGGGAGGAGTAGGAGAAGAAGGGAGAGGGGAGGGAGGAGGAGGGAGAGGGGAGGGCGGTGAACGAGGAGGTGGGAGAGGGGAGGGAGATGAACGAGGAGGAGGGAGGAGGAGAGAAGGGGAGGAGTAGGAGAAAGAGGGGATGAGGAGAGGATGGAGGGAGGGAGCAGGAGGAGGGAGGGAGGGGACGAGGGAGGGTGGATTCAATTAGTTACACTAAGGGCGTTAAATGGTCTGAGAAGGACAGCCAACGGCTTGGGTATGGACAAGCAGTTATGGCCATGCCAATAGCAGTTTGGTTACAGTTGGTGGCTCCCAGTAGCGTGAAGGAGCGCCCAAGTCAGCTGTTCGGACAGGTCGCAGGGCAGCGGCCACCTCAGCTCAGTGCCCAGTGCCACTCATCAGGGCGTGGGGAGGCGCCCCTCCTCCGGCTCACTGGGCTGTCACATCGCCGACCGGCCCTCGATAAATTCCCCCACCCCCGCCCCACCTCACCCCACCCCGCCATCAGCCGCTACCACCACCATCACCCGCCACCACCAAATGCCCTGCCCTCAAATCTACCGAAAATAAAAAAACCGGCCGCCCAGGACAAACAAGCGATACAAACAAGACAGTGAATATGAATGGTCCAATAAGCAGGCACCCCGACAATCGCGGCCCCGTGGCGAGCAAATGCGAAGCCCTGTGGAGATCAATATGGCGGCGCGCATGCTCTCAAAATAAGTTGGTGATCAATGGGGTTTGCCTGGGATGGCTAGGGGGGAGGGAGGTTGAGGGTTGAGGGTTGAGGGTTGAGGAGGAGGGGGGAGGGGTGCGGTTAGCGTGCGGGCAAACACCTCCACGGTGTAATGAAGATGGCAGTGCTGGGCTGCTCTCGATGTTGTATCATTGCTACTGGGTCCCCTTCTCACCCTTTCCTCGCCACACACACACACACACGGACATACCAAGCACACTCATACATGCGCCCAGATAACTAAACATGCATGTACGGCTCAAACCCATGTGAACAATTTTCCACATGTACGTCCAGCCACATACAAGCATGCGCATGTGGGGGTGGGTGGAACAACAAGGTTGAGAAACATAAACAGAATGATTTGAATTGAGGCATTGTCTTCAGACTGTTTGTCCGGTGTTTCTTTTTGTCATTTATAGCACTACTACACCCGTTAACATATATCTACATATGCTTGATTCGAAAACATAGACATGGATGCGAATAAACTAACAAAACCTGAACATACAACAAAAAAAAACTCCCACCAACCCCATGCTTCCTCCAGGCATACGCTGCCATCTACTTAGAACATGCTATGCTCCTACCCAATTACATCCTGTATATACAGTAAAACCTCTCTATACCGACCCCTCCACAGATCGACCACTCCCCTATATCGATCGCTTTATTTGGGTTCCAACAATACCATTGTAAGGATATTCCAACTATCTAATCCGACCACCTCCCTAAATGGACCACTTAAAGTTGGTCGCACGGCCGGTCTATTTAGAGAGATTTTACTGTATTTGTATTTTCTCTAAGCACATTGTATCACTCCGTCTCGACGTAGTAGGCTATATCAATTTTCCTAAACCTCACACAACCAAACAAAAAAGGGCCCGGTAGTGAAAGTTTAATGACAGTAAATGGCAGTCACTATCAGTAATCCATTCAGCTAAATTCTGTATTTAACTGTTATTTTTATCGCACATTCTTATTTATACTGACATATAATCTATATACCAATTATTGTGCAAACCCTGGTTCTACAAGAGTCAATTTAATAGAACTTGTTACTGTTGTAGTGTCCAGATTTTGGTGCACATACCAACATTAATTTGGCATATTTTCACTTCAAAATCTCCAATGTTAGTCATTTTTAATAAAAGTTACTTGAAACTAAAGGAAGTTAGAATATAACGATATACCTAATAAAGTAATATATTTGTCCAAAGAATTATGGCAGAAGTTCAAAACCATCGATCGGACCGTTGCATTTTATACATACATGTTGATGAGAGTAACTTGTTTATTTACTAGGGTTTTTGATAATAGCAATATATGATGTCATATCTTCATATCTGGGCGGGTACCTATGAACTCATTCATATATTGATATTGCCTAAAACCCTAGTAAATAAACAATTTACTCTCGTCACATGCATGTATAAAATCATAAATAATGCCATGCCGAGGCTAGGTAGCGAAAAATATCAATTTTATAACTATAAGTCATTAGCTTAGCTCGGCCTGGTTTCGAACCCACGACGTACCGTGCGCGAAGCGGGAACACTGACCGATTCCGCTATCCGGTTCGGTCCCGACTAGAGCAAAGGTACTGTGCAAAAGCTGATTTGTGAGTAATACTCACATGAATCTATTCTGCATGTATATGTACTATTCTAATGCATCTACCAGTTGTGCCAGCCCTACTGAACATAGTATTATCGAAATATTAATTATATGGTGTAATATAATACACAATGCAGTATATCTATTGAAAACTAACATTTAATGAACATTTAATGAACATTCATGATATTGCCATAGGGTTTGTGTTGTAGAACTCTTACAACCCCTCCTTTACCCACGAGTTTTTATCGGGAATAGGTGGCCGGGAGCCCTAGCGATTTTTGTTCGAAACGGCAGTTTAGATCTATACGGTAGGTGTGCACACAAACGTATGTGACCGCATTACAGACCTTTTCCCTCAGAGTATTTCATGGTGGAAATTAATTCTTAGCCATTTCCATTAGAAGGCAGATTGATGCTGGAAATCCTCTATAAGACACTTTCTTATACAGCATAATGTATAGTGAGCTGCCACCAACAACATTGACTATTCCACCTGGAATCCTTCCATTTCGGAGGGAACGTCAACACAATTCGACCATCTATATGGAATACATGTATATATTCCATCTTAGCTTTGCATTGGTTAATTTCCCGTGACTCACAAGGCCTGCTTAGACGTAGTCAATATTGGTACATTTGTGAATATGATGACAAATACTCTCGTAGTAAACATGTGTAAATACATGACATATTTACACTTTTAGGGGGACAAATGTCATAGTCTGCACTGACCTCTCAGGCAAGGAACCACATAAACAGAAAGCCATTGATAGGGTGATTGCATCAGGAAGCCTAGATAGTGTAATGGCAAGAGTTGTGGGTTCGAATCCTGGTCTAGGCACAATATTTCCCATTTTCATCACCCCCCCCCCCTCTATGACACACCCAACCCATATCTGTGCATGTGTCGTTTACCTGACGATGTGATAGCAGGTTAGCATTAAGCATATCACATCAATTATTCGGCATGAATGTAACAGAATATATTGTGTTGACATTGTCTATTTAGGCCACATCGTTGATATTCAGAATATTATAATAAATACAGCACTACTGTTAATAGAATAGTAACATTATAACGGAGGGAGAGGGGGGAGGATTCGTTGAAGTGCTGTGTTGACAAAGATAGAACTTACGCCATACTTTGTAAGTTGTGCATGTGATCTATGTGCACCGGTTTTGTGCCCGGCCAACTAAATCTAACTCCTAACTAAGATCAATAGGCAAAATAGCAAGGACAGCAATTGATAGATGGGCATGGAATTATGAATACACGACGACCATAATATAGTCTGGCGTGGCAGTAGGCATGGTGACCGCGGCTTATTCATTGTGGGAGACAGCGCCACGGGGCGGACACCTCGGGGGACAGATAACAAACCACGTGGCACTAGCCCCGCCAGATTTATGACTGCCCTGTCTTAGTTTTCTGAATTTTTGATTAGTCGAACCTGAACCCAGTTTGATTGTCCACTGAGCTACCCCCTGCCCCTCCCCCTTCCACTCTGCCCCTCCTCCAGGCCCTTTGCCCTTTCCGGCAACGCGATGTCAGGGCTGGTGGCGGTGGTGGTGGTGGTGGTGGTGGTGATGGTGTTGGTGTTAATAATCGTGGTGGTGGTAGTATACTAGTAATAGTACTAGTAGTGGGCGGGTGGTAGTGATGGTGATAGTGGTGGTGGTGGTGGTGGTGGTGGTGATGGTGATTGTGATAGTGATGGTGGTAATAATCGTGGTGGTGGTAGTATACTAGTAATAGTGGTCGGGTGGTGGTGATGGTGATAGTGGTGGTGGTGGTGGTAGTAGTAGTAGTACTAGTAGTAGTAGCAGCAGCAGCAGCGGTGGTAGAATAGCCATGCGCAATTACAGCGTTTGGTTGTAGGTATAAGAACCGGTCCACCAGATGCTTGTCACGGTGCGACTGACGCGGCTGGCATGATGTCTAAAACACGACACCAGGGGGCGTCACGAACCAATAAAGGCCTCTAAGCCAGGGACGAGTGGTTCAATAGGCGATGTGTGTCTCGCAAATCCCGGCTCTGACGACATAATCGCGGGATTTTGGGGGTTGAATACGCGCCGTCGGCGTGATGAGGCTGGGCTCGCGCCGCTGCCGCCTCGTTCTCGGTCTCCAAGTCCACGGCGCGTGCGCGCCGGTATATGTGAAAGTACGACGTCTGAACACTTTGACTTCTGGATACTGAATGCTTTATTCACCGTCCAGGGGTCTGAACCGCCGGCACCCCATACCTCTCACGTCATCTCATTTACATACTCCTTTGTTCTCAACTGGTGCCTGGATATCTTTTACGCATATATTACATCCCTTCACAAGTATTTTTTAGATATAAATATATATACTTAAAAATGGGCACATGCATATCGGGTTTACAGGTTTAAAGTACAATAATAAAATAATGATGATATAACACTGTAAATAATTAGCTTTCGACCATATGTAAAATATTCCGATAATGATGCATTGGTGGGGGAATGCAAATGTTCTATTTATGAAAAAGGTATATAGGGCCAGGTGCATAGATGTGTTTATCTAGTTGCTGGTGGTACTTGACTCATTGGTAAATAGACATTGTGGTGCTAGTAAGATAGTGTGTAAGGGCCACTCAGAGCTCTAGCCACTACCCCCTCCCCCCTCTACTAGTCATGGATCACCACACACTCAGCTCATGGCAAGTGGTGACCAAGGGAGCCATGCCACTTGGTGGTGGTGGGCAGATCACTGTAACCATGGGGACCGGAAATGCTTGTTTCCCATTGGTGGAGCTGTAGATGCTTGATTCTCATTGGGAGAATGTGGTCAGTTGATATGCCATACTGGATCCATGTACCATATAAAGAATAAACCGGATGGCTTTGCTCTCTCTCTTCTTTCAATCTTTATACTCTTCCTTTCCCTTTTTGGCTGTATTGATTTCACCATAGCCTGCCTACACAATCACAGATTCAAGCCATGGACTTTATACATAGATTAGTCAATCTCCGCATGTACCCATTCACTCATGTCCTTTGGGTTATTGTCTGGCTGCGTAGTCTCCCTACGACATAATGTTTTCTGAAAAATAAACCTTAATATTAACATGGACATAGTTTTAGTGTGTCATTACAGCTGGCAGCTGTTTAACCATATAGGTCTAGCCTGTCCGCCAGCCTAATCGCTTGGCCTGACATAGTTAGATTAGCTGCGTTGTTTACATTTCTCTGAATTGTCAGCATATTCTGTGCCTGGCCCACTGGTTCGGGCTGAACGGCCTCCGGTGCCCTTATGATTTGTACTCTGTTTCTATACAACATGTTAGCTGACTCATTAAAGATTTGGTATTCCCTTCCTGAAACTCCTGTACACCCCAAAATCACCACTTTTTTCCATTCCCCCGCATGGTTTTTGTACTTGATATTATCACCAGTTCTCAATGGCTTGTGTGCTTTGCCACGCTTTTTGTCGTGCAAACCTTTTTGACTCTGTTGGCGTTTCGTCATTTGTGATTTCTTTGGATTTTGTGTTTCGGGTATCAAATTGTCTTCTGACATAGGCCGTCTTCCTCTTAGCCTCCTGCTCATGAGCAATTGAGCTGGAGATGCATTAAGGACGGGCAAGGGAGTATTCCTATAGTTGAGCAACACCAGCTGAAAATCTGTTTTCGTGCCTAAACATTTTTTTAGTATGTTTTTTATTGTTTGGACAACTCTTTCAATTTGGCCGTTACTTCAGGGATACTGGGGACTCGAGTATGTGGCTATGAACCCATGATGTTGTGCAAATTCTTTGTATTCATGGCTCTAACACTGCAGACCATTGGCCGAAATTACTTCGCTTGGAATACCATGCCTTGCGAAGTTATCCTTCATAGCTTCGATCACCATGGTGGATGATGTATCCTTCAACAAAGTTACTTCTGGGTATTTAGTGTAATAATCTACCGGTATTATGTAGTTCTCATGATTTATTTAGAATAGATCTGCACCTATCTTTTCATAAGGTTGACATGTTATCGGGTGACTTATCAGTGGTTCGTTATGTAAACTTTTTCGATTATTTTGGTATGTGTTACAACAACTGACTTTTTCCTCAATTTGTTTATTGATGTTGGGCCAGATCATGCAGTCACGTGCTAGCTGCTTGGACTTAGTGATACCTAAGTGCATCTCGTGCAATGCTTCAATCATTTCACCACAAGAGTTTTGGAGGTACTCTGACACAATTGCCCTTCATTACCATTTTCGATATGTGTTATTAACATGGACATGAATACATCATCTTCATACTCTTTGACAATTTTACTTAACAGACTGGACGATTGCATGTCCACTGCAGCGACGCTGAGTGTGTCGTCAAATAGGTCAGTGTGACGTAGTTTAGCACTGTCCGCTCTGGACAACGTGTCTGCAAAGAACATTAAGGACCCCTTAACATGGCATAGCTGTATGTTGTAATTTGCAATCTCATTCGCATTCTTTACATATGTGCTGACAGCTTATGTATCGGCTTCTGTATGATGGCCACTAACAGTTTGTGATTGGTTTGAATTTGAACTTCTTTGCCGAAGATATAGTCATGAAACCTCTGACAGCCAAAACATATTGCGAGCATTTCTTTTTCGATAGTGGCATAGCCACACTGCGCCGAGTCGAGTGCATGAGACGTGAATGTGATTGGCTTGTTATCCTGCATGATAACAGCACCTAGACCTGATTGACAAGCATCTACTTGAATGACAATTGGTTTGTCTACATCATAATATGACAATACAGGAGCAGTTCTCAATTTTTCTTTTAGTTGGTCATATGCGACTTGCTGTTCACTTTGCCAGTGCCACATGACATCCTTAGCAAGGAGCGTGCACAGTGGTTTTGCGATCTCGGACATGTTCGGTATGACCTTGTGAACATAGCCAACCATGTCCAGGAACCTCTGCATGCCTTTGTAAAATATTCCGATAAAACACATTGGTGGGGAATGTGAACTGGTCTATAAAGGATTACAAATGGTCTATAAAGGTAAATGATGTATAGGGCCAGGTGCATGAATGTATTTATGTAGTTGCTGGTGACTCTTTACTTGTGGTTCATAGTCATTGTGTATTAAATAGATAGGGGGAGAGGGGCACTAGTGTTAGTGTGGAAGGGGCTGAAGAGCTATGCTCAGTACCCCCTTCCCCCCAACTGTTAGTCACGGATCACCACACACACAGCAAGGCAGGTGCAGGCCAAGAGCCACAAGGCATGGTGGTGGTGGGTAGATCACAGTAGCCATGGTGACACAAGAATGCTTACTGTTCATTGGTGGACCTAGAAATGCTTGTTGTTCATTGGAGAGCATGGTCAGGTGGTATGCCATATCAGATCCATGCACCACTATATAATAATAAACCTGAGGGTGCAAGCTCTCACTCTTCTTTCACTTTTTATACTCTTCCTTTCTCTCCTTGCCTGTATTGATTTCCTATTAGCCTGCCTACACAACTACAGCTGCCAGACGACGACTTTACACCTTGTTTGTCACGTGTCTCTGGCATGTTACAATCGCCCGTATTCTGTCTGGATCTGGTTTTACACCATGTTGGGTAAGTTGATGACCTACATACTTCACTCTAGTTTTGCATATCAAAGACTTTGAATCGTTTAATTTAAGATTTAGCGACCTAGCTCGGTCCAGCACTGCTTTCAGCCTGTCGTTGTTTTCCTCCATGGTTGACCCATATACCAAAATGTTGTCTGTCACACTATTCCAGGTATATCACCTATGACATGGTGCATTTCCTGAATGAAAATGTCAGCGGCTGTTTTTATGCCAAAAGGTAGCCGGGTGTACCTGTACCGGTCCCATGGAGTATATTAAACATGCACAACAGTGAACCTTCGTAGTCCAGCTCGATTTGCCAATACCCTGTCATTGCGTCTAAAACTGAGAAATACTGTGTGTTCGCCATATTGGCGATAATTTCATCAATAGTTTTAGTTGGGAATGGTCCCCTTTTGATGGCTTTGTTCAACTTTGTCGGATCCAAACAGATTCTTATTTTATTATGTTTTTTAACAATTGTTATGGAATTTACCCATTCAGTAGGTTCATTTTGTTAGACAATTACACCCATTTTTACCATGCGTTTTAGTTTGTCATGCACCTTATTTTGAATCACGTATGGGATCCTTCTTGGCGGGTCGACAACAGGTTGTACAGATTTGTCAATATGAATGACAGCATTCAATTTTATCCGGCCTAATCCTTGAAAAACATCTTTATATTTGCTTACCAGATCATCGGCTTGCAGACTGTGGATGTTGTTCGGGGTGGAAATGTTCGTCGGCACGCCAGAGTTCAACTCATCAACCCGTGCCAACAGGTTCAACACAGCACAAGCCTGTTTACCTAAGATAGGTTGACAGTCCCACACCACTTGAAATGTAAAGTCTCTGCTGTCGATCTCAACCGAAGCCTCGCAGTTGGGAGTGATCCGGTCCCGCGAAAATGTCCCAAGCGAACACCTGGTGTTCGTCAGCAACACCAATGCGATCCTGTCGAAGATGTTCCTTGGAAGAACGTTCACCTGCGATCCTGTGTCGAGCTTGAACTTGACTGGATGACCGTTCACTCGGACGGTCGCATACCAGAATTTGGTTTCTTGTTCGGTATTGCGCTTGATGACGCTGACACAGATCTGTCATCAACACATTGACTTCCGCTGGATCTGGGTCTTGTTCAATGTTCTAAGGGTCGGGTTCTTCCACGGTCAACTCATTGACCCTGCCAAGTTTGCTCCGGCAAACCTTCCCGAAGTGCCCGACCTTCTTGCAGGCAACGCAAGTCTTGCCACCTCGCTGGACAAACTCCACACCGGTGTTTGTAACCACAGTTTTGACATTGAATCTTGAATTCGCTTGCACCGCTGTTGTGTCCGGCCTTCCAAGATGCCGACTTCCAAGATGGCGACCCAGCCGGACAAACCACCAGTGCACCGGTACGCGCATTTGCATATCTGTTCAAAAAATCTATTTCTTTTACCTTCACGTCCGATTTCTTTTCCTCCAACTGATTAGCACTGAATTCACGAGCTCGCTTACGTTGATGCACTTTTCAAGTGTGAGATCGGCTGTTTGAAGCATTATGTTTCTCAACGTCATGTTCTTGACTCCAGCAACCAAATGATGGCGCAACAGCAATTCTTCAATCAGTCCATATTCACAATCTTTCTCTCTGTCACTGAGGGCCATGACATATGTAGATATATTTTCGCTGGCTTGATTATGCGAGTTGAAATGGTAACGTTTTATTATTAAATTCGATTTACCGGTACAGTATGCTTGAAATGCCTCTGTTAACGGCCAGATCTTGTTGTGCTCGGCAAGTGTGATAGCCATGTTGGCGAAAACTTTCTAGGCCTCTTCGCCCTCGATGTGAAGGAAGATGCAGCATTGCACTCGTTCTGTTATTGAAACGACTCCTGAAGCCATGGCATATATGTTATATGTTCTGATCCATGTTTTCCGGTTTGATCGCGTGTTGTTGCAGAGGACAAGCTGACCTGGCGGCCTGAGGTTCAGCAGCGTGTTAGCAGGCGGCATTGTCCTTATCTGACACCATGTGAAAGTACAATTTCTGAACACTTTGACTTCTGGATACTGAATGCTTTATTCACCGTCCAGGAGCCTGAACCGTTAGCATTCACTCTAACGTCAGCTCATTTACATACTCCTTTGTTCTCCACTCGTGCCTGGATGTCTTTTACGCATATATTACAGTACACTCTCGAATCAAAGAGGCCATGAATATGAACCTTCATAGCTTCCCGTCCCTTGGGCACCGCTCGATAACATCATTGTTGACATGAATCACGTGGTGCTGGTGCACGATGCCACAACCACAAGTCGCCAGCCAGGGAGCGAAGAGGGGGGGGGATTTCTACGCAGTCAGCACACAAAGCACCATGGTGGGGCTTCCCCGCGTGTCTTTCCACGACGAAGCCTACAAATTTCTACCTTCTTACAATCGTTGATTAAAGTTGCATAGCCCGATGGTTTTGCCATTTTCTGAAATACACATAATAGTGTCATGCGGTGGGGTGTGTGGAATGAAAATGAGAAATATTGCGCCTAGAGTGGGAATCGAACCCACACCTCTTACATTCTGGGCCAGTGTGCTAATTATTACACCACCTAAACTCCCTGATGTTATCACCCCATCCTAGCATATCTGTCTATGAGGCTCCTTGCCTGAGAGATCAGTGCAGACTACTACACTAGGTTGATTGTTACGATCTACTTTAACTTTAGATTGAAGTAACTTTTATTTTAAATGGCTAGCTTTGAAGATATATGAAGTGAGACATGCCAAATTAACTTTGACAAGCACATAATAATTCTGACAGTATAGCAGTAACAGGTTCTATTAAATTGACTTTGTATCCCCTTTATAATATGGTATATGCACAGCCAAATTGCATCAGTATCTATTCTAAGTTGGATATAATAGGATCAGTTCTAGATAAGGGGTTTTTGGTCTTGAAAATGTGATGCTTTCATCGGACTATGCAGCTTTAAGCGATGGCAACCAAAGCCTCGCCTTCGGGAGTGATCCATCCGAGTGAACGGTCATGGTTACGCATATATTACAGTATACTCTCGAATCAAAGCGGCCATGAATATGAACCTTCATAGCCTCGCGTCCCGAGAGCTTTGGGCACCGCTCGATAGCACCATTGGTGACATGAATCACATGGTGCTGGTGCACGATGCCACAACCACAAGTTGCTGGTCTTCCTCATTCCATTTCTATTTATTCTATCGTAGTAATATAATGCATAACACCAAGATAGGTAGCGACAAGTATCAATTTCCAAGTAATTGGTTTGACTCAGCCAATTTTCGAACACAGGGTTAGAGTCACATGACCTGCTATGCATCAAATCATTCCGTCATTGATATAAATATATTCATGTATCACACAAAAAGAGTGATTCCCGCAATCTTCACTTGTCCCATCTACACATACAAATATATTGCCTCGTCTAAGATTCACATAATATAATCGTGATCTATCAATCTCTAAAGATAAGTACCTACCATGCCTTTGACATAACAGAGTTCAAATAAATAAATGAAATTAACTTAATGGAAATGGTTTGATTGTAGGCAGTATCAAATGTTGTCGCCAATATTTCTACAATCTCAACATCTACCAGTTTTTGTCTACACACTGTCTCCCAATCACCCGCTCACCCCCACATCCATTTGCAGTGTATATCCTTACTCAGATGGCAACTTAAGAAGGTCCTAACCATACGAGAACTATTACTAGTATTAGAGGTCTATTATCTGCTACTAGTGATAGGCCTATTTACAGTTTCAGTCATATTGCCAGTGAATCTATCCATTATGCGCATTTATATTATACTCCACGTGCATTAGAAAAATACTGACTAGAAGGGAATAATCAGGATTAACAACTTTAAAATGCTAACTGATTAAAAAATTATATTTTGCCACCAATATGTCTACATTACCAATAATGCTATTTATGATTACCACAACGTATTTCCCCCTAGAGATGAGTATGTAGCCTAGAGATGGCACGTGCTATATGGGCCATGTTAGACGTCCTACTGTCATTGTGTAAAATGGCTGCCATTACGGCCACAGGACAAATCTGCGATGGCCCTCTAGCTAAAAATCTTCCTGAGGGCATGCTGTAACAGTGTGCCAAAGCTCATGCTTTTATCGTCAAAGGCACAATTCCCTCAAATATTGCACCTATCCGCCGGACTATTGCTGCTCGAGGAGTGTCCATGTGTATATTATTATAGCCACATATGCTACGCATAATATACATTGCATTGCCCGTCCATATGCCCCACTGAAAACAGACGCAAACAGCGGGGTCCAGATTCCTGCCTGCCGCTTGTCTCCCATGAGTGGCTCTGTGAGTGGCATCCTGTAAATCACGTGTTGGTCACAACCACGTGACCACCGTGTGCCCGGTGCCCCCCACCCCCTCCCCCCATCATCATCATCATCATCATCATCAATGCTGTCGGTTGCGATGCGACAAAGACTGCTTTCATTACTTGACTGCCGCTCTCCTTTTTAGCTCTCTGCTGTGAGAGTTGCGTCCATGAGTCGGTTCTAATGTCTCTCAGCTTCAGGTTTCTCTTGCTGAGTTATCCCTGAAACCGGAGACGGGGGCGCCCTTCTCTTTCTGTAGGCCAGATGACAGTTGAGAATAGAGGATTGCTTTGGTAAGCCTGTCTGATGACATCCTCATAAGGGTCAGTCCACCGGGAGATTCTTTTTGTTTTTTTTTTAATCAGAAGATCTTCCATAGAGGGCAGCCATCGATTCGAGTATTTCCTTATTGTCATATGTCACTTCCTGTTAGCCTCATGATTGAACGCAGATGTCGCAATTGAAGGCATGAGCTTTTTCACCTTGCCGTCTGTACACTGTCCAGGCCTCAGCTCCGTATAGTAGGGTGGATAGCCACGATTGCGCAGTAGATCTTAACTTTTGACCCGAATGGACACATGGTGGTTTGTTCAGAGTCTCTCGCGTAGTCGGGGCACGAAAGATGCGCTAGCCTTGGGCCTCCTCTCTGTATCTCAGCATTCCAATGCGTCCATCACTTGATATAGTGTTCCCGAGATCGGTGAATTCCGGAACAGAGTTCAGCTTGTTTCCGTCAACCTGATCTCCTCCTCTCGAGGTTCTTGTAGAGTTGGGGTTGGTAAAGCACCTCCGTCTTCTTGATGTTAATTTTCAGGCCAACTTCTGTTGATGCATCAGAGAAAGCGTCTCTATTTTCTGGGTCTCTTCAGCAGTGTGGGAACCAGTGCACTTGTCATCTGCGAATAGTAGCTCTCTCACCAGTATCTGAGTAGTCTTGGTCTTCGCTTGAGGTGTGCGACATTGAATAGGTCAGCGCTCTGCCTGGACTGTATATTAGATGCCATCCCCCATGTCTCGGATAGCCTCGTTCATGATGGCTGATAGGAAGATGAGTAAGAGCCTCTCGCACAGTGGGGGCCAGTACACTACTTGCTTGACACCCATTGGTAACCTGAAACGATTCCGAGACTTCCCTTCCAGCCCACAAACGTTCGCCATCATTCTGTTGTAAACCCTCGATCATAGTTGTGAACTTTCTCTGGGCATCCTTACTTCCTCAGTAGCTGCCCATTGCCCGGATCCTCTACTGTATCAAATGCCTTAGTGAAATCGAACAAATACCATGTACACGTGGTCGGTCCTGCTCAATGCACTTTTCTTGTAGCTGTCGGAGACAAAATATCATATACACAGTGCTCGGTACCTCTGAAGCCACACTGTGACTCCGGAACTACACCAGGTATTATGTGAATAGATAGTCTGTTGAGTAGGATCCTGGCGAAGATCTTCCCTGCTATGGAATAGCAGGGAAGATCCTCCCCCCACACACATATATATCCACCAACTTTGGTCCCACCCGCCTCTTCCCACCACCCACACCCACCCCAACACCCACCCCATCCTCACCCTCTTCGTATTCCCCGCGTAATAGTCCCCCACGTGCCATAACCCGCCGATGAGCTCGCCACCACGCGGGCATCCTCCGCATCACAGTGGTTGCGTGATGACTGTCGTGAGATTTGACGATGATTGGAGTTGGTGTGCTCGCCGCTAGGTGGCCATCGGCAGACGGTGCAATCTACACGGGCTCAGAGCCACTCAGGGGCGGGTGGGAACAACTCAGCCCAATTAGAGGTATCTGGTCCCCCCTCACCCAAGGGGGTGTGAAATGCAGGTGATCAATACTACCATGGCTACCGGCGGCACGGAATAGCGTGCAGATACTAGCGACTAACTGCGATCGGCGCAGATAGGCAGGGACGCTGTCGGTTGTTTGACTCAAAAAAATGTACACCAATTGATAACAGTTCTTCCAACAATACAGGCAAGATAATGATGGATCTACATAACAACCAAAGTTACTGGATGGCAAACTGATAGCAGCAGCAACAACAACATGGCTGGCGTGGGTTCGGTGGATATTACTATTAAAGTTGCATAGTCCGATGGTTTTGAGTTTCCGTCATTTATCTGAGATAAATATATTTAAATGCTCATTATTATCTACCTCACGTTAGTTTGAAGTAACTTTTATTTTAAATGGCTAAGCTTTGAGATATTTGAAGTGCAAACATGTCAAATTAGTTTTGGCCAGCACGTCAAAACTCTGACACCATTAGGCTTTAGCAGTAGCTAATAGGTTTTGATTGAATTACCCCAGTATTCCCTTTTATGTGGCAACTAATTTTAATAAGTGCATCAGTATCTAAGTTAGATATGTAGAATCAATTCTAAACAATTATTTTGGTTTTGAAAATGTAATGCTTCATCGGACTATGCAAATTTAAAGTTGCATGGTCCGATGAAATATTTATTTTTCAAAACCAAAACATGCATCTTAATTCTATTATATATATCCAGCTTAGATATTGGTGCCTTAACCAGTGATTTGGGACAGCATATATAGAATAATCAGTGACTTTACTACCTCATCCCTATGGACACGTACTTTGTGACAGGAAAGTCATTAACCAATTAGGTCAATCTTGTGGCCTCATTAGCCTTGACCCTCATTCCAAGTACCTAGTCAGGTTCCAGGATATCCAGTGGTAGTATTGCTGGCACCATAGCATGGGCTGATATGAAGTTGCATGGTCATAAACAAATTTCAAAACCGAACCACATACTTGCATTTGACCCTATTTTTCCAACTCATATTGGGAAATATTAGACTGAAAATCTGAAGGTACTCAGTTGGTTGTTTTTGGTACATCAGTTGATTTTTTTGTGTGATGAATTTATTTACCCTGCTCATAAGGGATAAGTGTGTTACTACTTGTTATCACTGCTGGGCAGCACTAGTCCAATTTGATTTAAATCTTATTTTTACGTCGAGACGCATGGAACTTTTCGGCATGGAGGGGGGGGGGGGCAAAGATGGACGTATACATACCGTATACATAGGATATGGCCAACATATGGCTAACGTGCCTCCCAGCGAAAAACGCTCAAATTACGCTCACGGTATGTTCACAGAATGCCGGTGAATGTTATATATGCTATTCGATCACCAGAACTATGCCTCATATGTTACATATGTCAAGACATGGTGGAGAAACGCAAAATGTAAATTAGACCTACGTTATCCATATGTTGTCAGTATGCGGACTATCTGTTTCCACTGCCTTTAACATAGGTCAACATAGTGAACAACGTTTGTCTAACATACGTCTAATGTACATCGATGTACGCCAAATGTATACATAACATATGGCCGACGTAAAATCCACACTTTGTCGAATGTTGTCAAACGTCGAAAGTTTTGTGCATGCACAAAACTTTGCCGACCCCCTGACGAATGATGCCGTATCTCAATGAATGTCAACATACATTGACATATACCAAGGACTGCCTGACATACGCATAATGCATAACGACGTATCCCGACGTATCGGCCAAAAATCACATATGTCCGCGTATGTTTGCGCGATGCATCATAATGTGACAGCACCATAACATTGTTCCATCTGAGTTGGAAAGATAAGATCAAATGTAAGTAGGGGCCTATGTGGTTTGATTTATAAAAAAAGTGTATGCTTCATCAGATCTAATGCATGGTTTTAACCCATGTGTTTGAATTCCATAACATTCCACAACGACATCAGTAGGTCAACCTACATCACATCACATGCAAACAAATAAATGATGATGCAATGGTGCCATCAATGTCAAATACCAGGAGACCAGGCTATATGTGATTTAGGTCATCCCACATCACGTGGTCATCGCGAGATGTCAATACCTTTCATTACGAGAGGACTTTTGGAAAGCTTGCCGAAAGTATTTTGGCTTCTTTCAGCTCAAATTGCTTCAAAACTAGCCATTTTGCATCAAAATGACTCCGGAATAATTATTACTAGGTTATAACGATCGATTTGATATACTTATCTAAAATATAAAACAAAAATTCAAACGCCATCGGACCATGCGACTTTAAGCAAATAGTTTGAATAGAATGGTGTTTGTATCTAAAAAAAACAAAAAACAACAATATAAACAGATACAGATAAAGACAACACAAGAGAGAGGGGGGGATGCACATTAGGTAATGTTAATATACTTAATACAAATTGCTGCTCTGCATGTTATAGTACATGCAACATATTAAAATGGTAATATCGGACACACACAAAGAAAGCACGCAAAAACATAACCTGCGTCATTCAATGCCATTGCCAGTTAGAAACAATAGCTCTTCATAATTACACATCACTTACAGTTACACTTTCCTCCCACCTCACCAGCATAAAGCTTATGTACTGTCAAACATCAAAGTATGCCCATCCTCACAATTCAAATAAGGGGAATGTTAAGCATGCTTTACAGGACAGCCAGAATGTAAGCGATATATTAAACAGATGCATGGTGTCGTCACAAGTGTCTTAAATCTTAATTGCAAGTGAATTGCGCCACAAATGACGGTTTTGAACGGACATCTGCCAAATGTCGGCATGTGTGATTATTATTATTTTAAACGGAAAAACAATAAAGTTAGTTCTAAAGCTGTGTTCACACGGGCAAAGTTTAAGTCGACTTAGACAAGTCGATTTATATGAATCGATTTAGTGTTGTGTCCACACACGGAGCGGTTTAGGGCGGAAATCGATATCTGCGCATGAGCAAGTCCATACTAACCAGTGCCAGTTTCGGTTCGTCGACATCACCATGAGAGAGTGTGGGTTCGACCTAGATTGGAACGGTCAAAACTTCTGCTGGGCAGTGAAAACTTCTGCTGGGCAGTAAAAATAAATGATGAAAAAAATATCTGTGCACCTCTAGCCGGTTCATAGACCAAAATATATTATATAGTGTGACACGCTTAATCTGCTTCAAGCAAACCGCTACCGTCCACACAAGCTAGTTGGGCCGATTTAAGCTAAATCGCTTCATCTATACTACCGTGGGAGGTGGTATACATGAACCAATTTATACGAATCGATTCAGCCCTAAATCAACACAGCATCGCATTCACACGGCAAATGTGCGTCGAACTAGGCAAGTCGATTTATATGAATCGATTTAAAGTGCGTGTGTGAACACAGCAAGATAGGCCAGTTCTATGAGCCATTGGTGTGGCAGTGAGTCCGTTATGAGTCAAACCAAAGACTTACCAAATTTATACTTGCCAGTAAATTGGCTGCTGCTTAGCATTACCATGATAGGGCAAGGGCCGGATGGTTCAGTGTCAGGATAATGTGACTAAGTAGGATATTGGGTCCTAGTACCGGCAGCACGGTATTCCAATGATGCACCACAATAAAGCCGCACGGTCTGTCACAAATCTGTACCCTGTCATGGCATAGCTCTAAGTGTTGCTAGGACGAAAGTCCACCAAAAAAACAAAAACAACTAACGCCGATTCAACTTTGCTTCCCACGCAGCGACAGAACAGTACTCATCTAGGCTTACTTGCAGTTGCACTGAGCATGAAGCACAAAACCAAACATGGTTAGTCGGACAAAATTTTCCCTCTGCCAGAAGCCGTGCCCTCAGCCTGATTGGGTTCTCCCGCCACTCGTGGTGTGAGGGGACAGAAGAGGCACCGGCCGGATCTGTCCGGGGAACGCCGGCGCGCTTACCTTGACCTTGCCGGTGTACTCGGGCGTAAGTTGCGGTATGAGCTGTGTCTACACGCGCGCCACCACTCGGCCGACGCGGCACTCGGAGCTATTCGGTCGGAATCTCCAGAGGACACGGGATTGGGCGGCCCCGGCAACCACACCCCATAAACAGAATATACTCGGGGCCTGGGCAAATATTGCCCCATCGCGTCACAGTCTCCACCCAGTCAGTGCACCTGCCAGCTCGCACCCACATTTGCGGGATGGCCGAATGAGTTAGAGCATCCGTCTCCCATGGTGGTAGATCATGGGATCGTGGATTCGAATCCTGGTCGAGTCAAACAAATTACTTAAAAATTTATACTTGTCGCTTCCTAGCCAGACGCTCAGCATTACTAGGATATGGCAAGGAGCAGTCGAATGAGGAAGACCAGTCGTCTGCGACTGAAATTTCCCTACTTAAACAACTAATGTACCAAAAAAACACACACAAAAAACTGTCACTGCGAGAACTGTGTAAACACGGTCAATCGCATTTGGTGAGGAAGAAGGGGTGGAGGTGCGATGGGGTTGGGTAGCGACAAAGGGGGGTGGGGGGGTGTTGAGCCGCAGTAGGTGTAACTGTTAGACTCAGTATGAGGGCTGATATGTACTACTTATAATTAGGTGGGGGGAGGGGGGGGGGGGACACACTGCCATCGTGTAATAGGGAATACATATCTTTCAAGTAGTATAATTATCATATATGATTCTCACGACCAGTGGATCTATATTGAAGTACATTGAATCATAAATGTGCCTATTTCTAAATAACGTCCACGGACCGAGCTTAAGATTTTCAGGTGGTAGGCCCTACGCAGATAGAATAAACCGCTATATGAATGAAACAGTGTGGGATAAAATGCTATAAAGCATCTAGTATTTTACCTAAAAAAAAAGTGTCATCTCAGGTTTGCATGTGCGTATATAGGCCCTTGACTTCTTGGTTTTCTTTTCCGTATGCTTTCTGTTTAATTTGGCTCTTACTTCGTTCACTATTGGTTATATGGTGTGAATAAACCGTTGAATCATCCACGTGTATGGTTCATATGAAATCCTTGAGAGAATAATCACAGTATGATATGTTATATATATAGAAAGAATGTCCTCCAGTGTGTGACCTGACGGGGGCGCCCGCCCGGCAATTTACCAATTTACCCGACAGCTGGGAGGGGGGGGGGGGTACTCCACCAATGCACAAGAGGAAATATAGGATGTACATGTTACCCTTGTATTTATACTCGTATAATGCGTTATTTACCCGACAGCTGGGAGAGGGGGCGCTCCACCAATGCGCAAGGGGAAATATAGGATGTACATGTTACCCTTGTATTCATACTCGTATAATCCCTTATACATCACATATATAAAGGGACTGGAGAGAGAGAGACAGATGGAGTGACCGACAAAATGATCAGTAGTGTCTTTATCATACATGCAGATAACAGTATGCCATTGAAATCTATGGTAAATAACATAACCACTAACTTATGACAAAGTTAGATATCCCACCACCAACCTAGCCCACTCACCAAGTTTCACCTTGCTACTCTAACATAGCTCACTACCTCATGCTCCCCGCCCTTTTTTATATCTCATTCTATATACCTATTCATATCAATGCTTTGCTCTGTAGTTTCTTGTAACTATCTACATGTATACTATTATTATAACTTTGTTTTAGTACATAACAGCGTTTGTCATTCAGGTTGGAAGGCCAATGTTTCGACAATAACAACATCTTATTTAGATTTGTTGTTCTGTATTTGTTGGAGTTTTACACCCTGGCAACATATAATGTCAAATCAGGACGAGCTCCTACTTATGACTATGCATACTCATAGTGACTCTATATGGTGCTGCATCACTGAGAAATCTGGTTTTTGGCATCATGAACCAATTTCCCACTCAGCCACATTATCCTCATCCTGAGCCAACCAGTCCTAGTAATGCCAAGCACCAGACTAGGTAGCGACAAGTATCAATTGTGTAAGTCATTGGTTTGACTCAACCAGGACTCGAACCCCTGACCTTAACACGGAAAGCCTGTGTTCCACCGATTTGGCCACCGGGCCCGGTTAATTTAGGAGAATAAAATCATTTGAACAAAACAAAAAAGATCCTAAAACAACTACCGAACTTTCCTGCACCAAATATTAAATCCAGGACATACAAAAGACTACATGTTATATATATATTGTAAATACACAAAAGCGATCACCCTTTTTAATAACCCCAAAGAAAGGTTTTTCATCTCGACCATTCCACACGATTGCCTCCCAAATTGATCACTGTTATAGATGACTTCGTCCCCTCGTTACGCCTGCTATTTTTCTGGATGGCCCTATATATCAGCATCGTTTCAGGGTAGGTACTCTGAGTGAGAAACCCGAAGCTTCCGTGCGTGCATTTTCACATGGGGCCGGTAGATTTTACCGTTGGCTTTATGCAGCACGTGAGCAAGGGCGCGTGTTATCTGTCCACGTTAGCCCCAAAGACAGTGATAAATATGAATTATTTGGGAATTTGACGGCGCAGAGGGCAGATTTATAACAGGCCCCATTGAGAGGTCCTCTGGAGGCTCTGGTTCGCCAGCAGTGATGGATGGGCTCGTGTTATCTGGGCAGCGGAGGTAGTCCTCCATGGTAAATTAAAGAAACAATGCCATCAAGGTTGGGTGGCGGGAAAGGTCAGGGCGGAGCGTTCGGCGTGCTAGCTGTGGGCGTGGTTTGGGAAAGGGTGAGGTCCCGAGGGCACATCTATGATCCATTGGTGTGGCAGTCAGTCCGTTATGAGACAAGCAAGGGCCCGTTAAGCATAAAGCTCTACCGCCCCTTCCAGCACTTTACCTAACACCCCCCCCCCCCCGCCTCCCCACACCATTCCCATACTGACCTGAAACCCTTCCAGCACTTTACCTAGCCCCACCCCTCCCCCACCCCTTCCCCCCTCCACCCACCATTCCCATACTGGCCTGACAGTGACACCCTTCCAGCACTTTACCTAACCCCACCCCTCCCCCACCCCTTCCCCCCTCCACCCACCATTCCCATACTGGCCTGACAGTGACACCCTTCCAGCACTTTACGTAACCCCTCACCCCCCACACCTCTCCCCACGATTTCCACACTGGCCTGACACCATTCCATCACTTTACCTAACAGCCCACCCTCCCACCACCCTCTCCCCACCAGTCCCATACTGGCCTGACTCACTGCCAGTCTTAATTACCAATGCACAGAACAAAAAGAGGGGGGCGGGAGAATGCTTTTTTAGTTTGTTGTTGTTTTACGTCCTAGCAACATCTAAGGTCATATCAAGACGGGTACCGACTTGTGACAGTGCGCACTCATGGCGACTTTATAGTGCTGCCCCGCTGGAAGATCAGGCCGCCAGCACCACGACCTCATATCCGACTCAGTCACATTATCCTGACATTGAAGGCCCAGTCAGACCTTACCGGACTGAGTACCGGACACCACCAGACAAAGAATTGTCTAGTCCAGTAGTGTCCGGTGTCAAACTGTTGCAATGGCCGCCGGATGAAATGGGTGCTAAACAGATGCTAAGCGGATGCTAAACGGACTTTAACGAATAGTTAAACGGACGTCAAACGGACGGACCGGACACCAAATGGACACCAACCGGACACCAACCGGACACCTACCACTACCAGACACCTACCAGACTGTTCACGGACGCGCCAAAAACCGACGGACTGAATTCCCGCAGCACCGTCAACAGACTCTTCAGGATACAAAACGGACACCTAACGGATGAGTAACGGACATGAAACGGACTAAACGGACAAAACGGACACCAACCGTACACTTCAGTCTGGTGGTGTCCGGTACAAGTTTTGTGCACGTTCAAAACTTGTACCAGACACCGCCGGACAGATAACGGACACGCCGGATGCCAACCATATATAAACCGTACATTGCCGTATTTCACCGGACAGTGTCCGTTTTCTATCCGGTTCCTCAATCCTTGTGAGGTCTGACTGGGGTTTGAGTGAATGCCATTCCGCACTTATCTACCGAGTAGCCTACATCCCGGTGTTGGTTGTGGGGGCGCATGGGTCTTTTGCATATGTGTTAAAATCCGCGCATGCGCAGAAGCGACATTTGGCATATCAGCCTTGTGGCATCGGAGACCGCCACACCGCGTCTCCAACCCCGCTGTCATATCTTTTACATCACTCATAGTTTACTTTCTTGGGACTATTCGGCACTAGCAAAATCAAAGGTCAATCGGAATTTCAAAAAGTTTTTAGATATGAGTTGGAATTCTACAAGTAGAAGTTGCAGATGCGGTTCCTTTTGGCCCCGTGGCGCATTACAGAGTATAGTCTATATTGTGGAAAAAGTACAGATCGCAGATGAGCATGTAGACGATGCTGGCTCATTTTGAAAGTACTGTCATACTCATAGTATTGCTACATTGGGAAACAGGTCCCAGGACCATGACACAATGTCCCACTGAGTCACATTATCCTGATACTGAGTAAACCAGTCCTTGCCGTATCCCAGTAATGCCAATAGCCAAGCTAAGTACCAAACTTGTAAGCCATTGATTTGACTCGGCCGGGGTTTGAACCAGCTAGAGATCTTACTGATTTGGCTTTCGGCTACCCCGACCGATCCACAATTCAGAGTTAAGGCAGAAAGAGACACCACCTGCATCGGATATATTACGTAACGCAGTGTTATTATAACGGGATGACCGAATAACCGTCCGCCTCCCATTTGGTAAGTCGTGGTATTGGAAACCCCACATTCGAATCCTGACTGAGTCAAATCAATGACTTAAAAATTGATACTTGTCACTACCTAGACTGGTGCTCGGCATTGATAGGATAGGGAAAGGTGCAGTGGAATGAAGACCAATTGTCCACGATTGAAAGTTCTCCTGCGTAATCAACTAATTCACAAGAGCTGTGTTTACACGGGCGAGTTAAAACGCCTCATATAAAACCACTTGTCTAGATCGATTTACATTTGCCGTGTAACCGCGACGCTGAGGCGTTTTAGGGCTGAATCGATTCATATAAATTGGTATATGTAAACCACCTTCCGAGGTAGTATAGATGAAGCGATACAGCTGGTTCCCGGGCGGCGATAGTGTAAAATAGCGGTGCTCGCCGGATACAGGCTCAGGTGTAACTATACACAGGTGCCCGGCAGTGTTAGGGACCGATTAGGCCGAAATCTATTGAATGCGATCATATTTAACAGAATTACATACTCAAATAATGAAATTTAATTAAATTAACCCAAAATTCCAAGTGATATTAACATAGCAGCTATATCGGCGTCGTTATTTATATTGTCGAATCGACGAGTGTAAACTAAACAAATAGCAGTGCTCGCCGGCTACAGGCTCACCACTAAGGCTGCTGGTTAGTATGGACTTGCTCATGTGCAGATATCGATTTCCGCCTTCAAACTCGTTCTGTTTAAACGCGCCACTACAACGATTCATATAAATCGATTTGTCTTAAATCGTTTTACACTCGCCCGTGTAAACACAGCTAAAGAAAAGAAGGGAACATGAATTATGAGACTGTGCAAATAAAAGCCAACTCTACAAGGCTTCACTCTTTTGAAAATGTATGTGTCCATCGGTCATCTATAACCAAAACAGGGTTTTCCTTTTATAAACTCAGTGTTTATATACTCTTCTTGTTTAAAAAACAACAACAATGCGATGGCTTAACACTATGTGGGTATTAAGAGCCGTATTCACAGCGAAATGTTGGTGGTATTTTTTCTGTCAGTTTTAATGTGTCACATGTATATATGCCTTCAGTGACAATTTACACACAAATCTGAAATGGTTAGATTTGTGTCAAATGATTGTAAAAGTGATCTCCAATGCAATCTTGAAGTATCTAAATCTGTGTCAAATGACAGCAAAATTCAAAATCACAAACACAGATACAATTTTAGGAGATAAGTGCAGTTGTTTTTAGGAACTCAAAAGATCTGTTTTCTATTTATACATTTTATATATATATCATTTTAACCAACAACTTAGTAAGACACATTGCATATACAACTAGGCATACATAGTCATTGAAGAGCTGCAAAGGTCTTCCAAAGCCTAAACTAGGGCTGCTTGAAATGGGGAAGTAGGTTGAGGGTGAGAAGCAGGTGATTCAGAGTCTAAATTGTCAGGCTATAGGGCACTGGAGACGTAGTACGCCGGTCTGCTGCTAAATTGGGGCAAACTAGTACTGACGAGATCGGCAAATGAGTCAAATTATCGAAAGCTCGCCGAAAATTGTCTGGCTGTGATTGCTGCTGGCTGTTTGTAGCCCGTTCCCCTCCTTACTCTGCCTCACCCCACCACACCCACACTCATACCCACAGCAACACCCACCCACACACCCACATACACGCCGATTCCCTTTCCTCTAGTGACGTTCTGCCACGTTCCTTTACAAACCAAATAAGGCACAACGAATTTGATGACCAATATGACCATTATGGAGATTGTTCAAGATTGTTAGAGTGAGATGAAGAGATTAGACACGCCTCTAGATATTATGAGCAGTAATAATAGCAATAACAATAATAATAGTGTACTCTGCACAAACCTCCAAGGCCAGTAGCAATATAGTCAGGGAGATGTGGATAGGGTGATTGCATAAGGGTGCCTATATGGGATAATGGTTAGGATGCTATCCCTGCAATGACAGAAGTGTGGGTGCGATTCTCGCTCTAGCACCCTCATAGCAATAGTTCAGTGTTGTGACCAGGGCTGTGTTGTATGGTTGGTGAACCTACCCAAAGACCCTATAATACTAAGACGGTTCACTCCCTATCTCTCCAATGGTAATGTAAGACCCTATAATACTAAGACGACTCACTCCCTATCTCTCCAATGGTAATGTAAATTTTGCAGTGCCACCTTGTGGTGGGTTTGATCAGCCGGCTGATGGTTGGTGTTTCACATGTAAACACATACAATTATATTATACATGAGATAGGTAAGTATGAATACACATCAATATGAAATTGCTATGAACAAATACCCATAATCATCAGCATTGCCATCATCACACATCTTTCACATTCATATATACATTTATACATATAATATATCACCTGTTTAACCAAGAGAACAGCCAGCGCACCAAGTGGTGGGTTTGATCATTTTGATTACACAGTACAGGCTGAGTGAGCCATCTTAGTATTATAGGGTCTTTGGCCTACAGTATGTATGTTACAAGTGCATTGTCTGTATGCATGTATTTTAATCATAACTATTAAATTACTTACATATTTAAACCATTTAAAAGAGTTACAATTCCAGAGGCATATCTGTAGTAGTATACACTGACCTGTCAAGCAAAGTGTCACAATAAACAGGTAGGTGTGGATAGGGTGATTGCATCAGGGAACCTAGTTAGCCTAATGGTTAAGATACTAGTTTGGAATGGCAGAAGTGTAGGTTCCCATTTAAAAAAGCATCCCCACGAAGATAATAATGTTATAATATTAACAATAATAATGTGTTACCTCATGAAAAGGTAGCAGCCTTAAAGTAAATGAAAATATAAATATATATCCCGTTCAATGTCCTAATCAAAAATAAATTATGCTCATTCTCAGAAAATAACTGTTTTACGGCTTAACAGTAACCTGCAGTATGTTCTATGTGGAAAATGGGAATTAAATGGAATTTATAATTGGTCGTGCGTGTAGCTCACGTGTATATCATATGTATATGTATATCTAGTCAGTGTAGCAATGTTTGCCTCCATGGTAAAATATCAACAACAAATGTTAGCTGTATAATCAGAGCTAAGTCCCATTAATACTACGCTATTGTAGGAACGATGCGTATTTTATGGCCATGTCACACTACGACGTATTCGTTAGCCCAACAGCTGAAATGGTCCCAATACGTCGAGATTCATAGAACTTTTCGGCGTGGGGGGCAAAGTTGTATGTATACACAACGTACTGTGCGTATGCAGAACGTATTTGCAACATATTGCTAGCATATGACTGTTTATGAGTGGGTATCATAGAAAGGATGGCTAAACATTTGACTAACGTGCATCCCGCGTTCTGGTCGTATGGTCAGTGTATGTGTAGCATAGCGTATGCATAATATATCCCCAGTGGGAGGCGCATTGGTCATATGTTGGTCCTACATTGGTCATACGTTGGCTCAAAAATCGTTCGCAGCATGCCAGTGAACGTTATATATGTTATTCAATCGTCAGAAGTATGCCTTATACATTAAATACGTCAAGAAATGTTGGAGAAATGCCAGACGAATATTAGACATACGCTAGATGTACGTTATTCACACATTGTCATACGTTGTCAATACGCGGACTGTATGTGCCCACAGGCCCGACTTACGACAAACGTACTTCAACATATGTCTAAAATACGTCTGGTGTTTAACGACATATGTCTAATGTATACATAGTGTATGTCTAATGTAAACCCAACACGTTGTCATACGTATAAGTTTTTTTACATGCACACATTTTTTTCGGAGCCTTGGCATGCGATGCCATATGACGCCGTATGACAGTATACCATCGTATACCAGCATACGCCTAACATACCCATAATAACGTTTCTTGAAGTAGACCGACGTGTTGGCCCCAAATCACATACGTCAGCATACGCTAAGGTTATGCGTCGTAGTGTGACAGGGCCTTGCTCCGCCTCACCGACTTGGCGGTTTTTGTGGCAGTATTATTTTAGTGTCGTAATATCTTGAGTCATACTAATAAATTGACTGGGATCGACTATGACCTTTAATTAACTAAATCTCTTCACAACCAGGAACTAGATTGAGATATTCGCCCCATACGGCCAAACACAGCACTTGATCGTTTCATACGCCACGCGACGTTAATTTCCCAAGATTCTAAAAACGGCACATGTCTAACTTTAAACTGTGGAATGTCCGCCATCGTGACATAGGTCCAGGAATTTCAGTCTATTATGACAAAATAAGTTGGCCACCCACAGCTGCCGCAGAGATGGCGCAATTCTAATAAATATGGACCAGTCCTGATGTGACCTTAGATGTTGCTAGGACGTAAAACATAAACAAACAATGAATAAATATGAACCATTCACAAATCATAAATGGCATTCGCGTTGGAGCACTTTTATACTAAATCATGGGTTCAGTAATAAGGATCACGAATGTGATTCCAGTGGCTAATCCTGTGAGAATGTTCTCTTTTAATTAAAAAAAAAACACGAAGCAACGCGAATGCTGGATTCAAATAGGTTACATTATGTAAACATCGCGGTACCAGTTGTCATTAAGTTTGCTGCCAACGGCAGGACGTAAATGTGGAAATCTCGCACCGGCAGCCTTATCATTACATCACGTCACAACCCACGTCACGTATGGCGCCAGACGGCAACGGCTAGAAGTGACATGACACGTCACCTGACCTTGATTGACAGGCGTGCATTGTGGAAGGGGGTGTGGTTTGACGCCGGTGTTGCGGATTTCGAGGGACGCCAGTTTGCCAGGGACACTTCCATTCAAATGCATTGTCAACTGCCGTGAGCAAATCTTCATACAGAAAAAATCAAATATCTCTAAAATTACACCACCTAGAAACAAATCGCTTCGTACAAATATAGAAAACATCTTTACCATTAAGATTATATTAAATTTATAAGGTTAGGGTTCTTGATTTCTATTAATTTTGAATAAAACTAATGTTTTTCACTGCACATACCATCCAACTCAAGGCATTGTCAATGGCCATGAGCAATCTTCATCCATAAAATACAGGAAAAGTTAAATATCTCTAAAACGACACCACCTAGAAACAAATTGTTTGGTACACATATAGAAAACATCTTTACCAAAAACATTATATTAAATTTATAAGGTTAGTGACGATGCTGTTCGATTTTGACGCATGCACAGAAGCAATATGTCCCTGGCAAACTGGTTTCCCTGGGAAACCGCAACACCGGCACACATACTACAATAGTTACAAGTAACGCCATGGAACTTCTACCTATTTACGACGCAGCTTGACGTTATCATATTATTTTTTGTAATCTATAAGTTTCTTTATGTCCGGCTACAAAGCCATATTTTAGAATCGATCTAAATATTCACAATTCCTAATGTATGAACACATTGCAGTGTTGCGTATCAAGTCACTTGATGTGTTGATGGCAACAGGGGGGCGTGTTGCTGGTAGTGGTAGTGGCGTTATTTGATATGCATGATGATGCTGCCCTGTGATCCAATGATGGTAACCAACGGCACAGACATAACCTGGAAGAAGAAGGCGCCATCTGACATTAGAACACTCTAATGGCCGTCTCCTCCCCGCGCTGGCCAGCACGCGTGCACCTAGCTACGCGCACAATTCGCCACAGTGTCAACACTCGTGGTTACTGTATGTAATAATATTCGGCGTATTGTCTGAATACTAGATAAACACATTGGACGTCACAATAATGAATGAGCATGAGAAAGAGCTAAATCTTAACATTATTATCCAATGCTTTAAATCTTTACTTGTAGTAGAACTAAGAAGTCTTCAGGTAAAGCTATATTGTGGAAATTTAAAAAAAAAGTGTGTAACTATCAGTTTGGCTATTTTATCAGTATCACTGACTGACTCAGTCTCTCTTATTTAATCCCCCCTCCCTACAAAGACTTAATTTTCAAGAACGTTCAACGGAACAAATTTAGGGCTTGGGTAGGTTACTACAAACTCAATCACTTCCACTTCTTAAATCGTGTATTGTTTAATAATAGGATTCTGTCCAAGTGCTTTTATTACTCTGTTGTGCGTCGTTAAGGCCCAGTCACACGAGGTCTGCGTTCGCTTACGATCGATCCGCGAGGAATTTGCAATTAAATTACGACCATCTTACAACCATCTTATGACCACCTTACGACTAATCGTCGAATGCTCTGCGAGCGATCGCCGATTGATCGCCTACCATTTCGTCTTTTTTGGTCGCAAGGAGATTGTCGCTGCAGCACCAACAATCTCCTTACGACCTTTGGCGTCTCCACTGATCGCCGACCGGTCGGCGCCAATCGCCGACCGATCGGCGATCGTTCGCCGACCGATTGTCGACTGATCTGCGACCATAGTAGCAGTACTCAAGCATCACACGAGTCATTTTGCAGTTAAATTACGACCATCTTACGACCATCTTATGACCACCTTACGACAACCTTACGACTAATCACTGAGCAATTGCCGACCGATGCGATGTGGCGCGTGTACGATGACATCACAATGTCGCCTCGTGCATCATTGTCGCCATGGCAACGTATTAAATAGTTTGTAACAAATTGAAACCAATTTTGTCGCAAGGAGATCGCAGACTTTTGGTCGCGGATCGATCGGAAGCAAACGCAGCCCGTCGTGTGACTGAGGCATAAGAGCTCAGAACCATAACAGTGCTCGTTTCACTCCTGGCTTCCGCAGCGCAGATCTCGTCAGCGCCTTGTCCAATCATCCATTTTATTTTGTTTTTTGTCTCATTTTGAGGAGTGTGTGTCTGATGAGATGCTTGCTAACACATCACACGTGACAGATATTTGGTAATAGTATCACTTATAGAATTATTAATTTAGATCTATATGTGTCGGAATGCTGAGGATGATATGTAGAACCCAGATCTGACAGACGATACCAAGTTGAAACGACAGGCCCATTGATTTGTTTGTATATTTGTCAAATTTAGATTTAACATGCTTTGATCAGTGTCTGTTATAAAAGCACAACGGATAGTGTTGAGCAGTAATGACGTTTTCACGTGTGTAGAAATCCATTTCTTGTAGAAATCCATTTCTTCCTTTCGTTCTCTTTCTCTGTCTCACTATCCCTTTGCAAGAAACTGCAACAAATAATTAAATAGTATCCTCCTGAATGGCCAATATCTATAGTTACGTAGTACAGCGTCCCCTTTGACGTTCTAACACTGGTGACAGTAACACAGTTATTAAATGCCAGACAGAGGAGGAGCACAACGCACCCCCATCAATAAGGATTATGAAACTGCGCCTTGAATTAACATCACATTTTCTAGAACACGATGGAGAGCCATATTAAACACTCATCTCCCTATACTCAAGAAAAGGCTACAGCAGTACAAAAAAAAACACCTCGAACCTTCATTTGTATACACCTCTGCGTTTAAAAAGTGGGATTTGTTCATAGAAATAAATTGCTTAGCAACAGAGAAATTAAACGATTATAGGGAAACTCAAAGAAAAATATGTTGTAGTCGTTAAGGGGAATACTACTGTAGATTCCTTTCCTGTATGCATGGGGATCGTGGTAAAAGATTGTACCTTGTCTTCATACGTGTACCTAGTGGTCCAGTAGCAAGATAACCCAGCCCGAGGGAAGGCTTATCTCACCACTGGGCCAGACAAGCCACACAGGAAGAGAGTAGCGTGATGTCCTTATATTCATTCCAATCAATATATATTATGTCACTGAACCATAAACAACGTTTATGGCTATATTGGTTCTTGTATATATTATAACTCGAATACAAAATTATATAGCTACTAATTTTAGTACATGCCATCACATTCAAGATTCCAGAGCTGCATATCATATTGAATCAATTTAATTATGTGCTTTGATGAAATGCTTGCTGCTCATTGCTTAACAAAGTAAATCCGAAATTTTATTGCATGGCATATTCATACAATTTTCTGCAAAGCCAAAAATAAAATCTGGTGCATTCTATTGGTCCAGTTTCTGCATTAATCGCAATAAAATGTGTTAGATTTAAATACAGCTTTGTTAGCTGTAAATCAATCCCTTAACACCAAGCTGAGTGTGCGTAACTGCAAGTTAGTATGTTACTGTTACCCATACATCAAGCAGCGTCTTAGATTAAAGATTTCAGTGTGTTCTCATTTCTTTTTCAGATCAAATCCAGATTTATGGGAACTCGGATAATTAATGTAATCTCAGGAGACTGAGAAATTAAAATGATTCTAATGAATTTGTTTGAGTATTTCTGGAAGCATTCAAAGAAGACACCATGAGGTGTTGTGTGTTTCCGAAGACAGTTGCAATGAGATGAGTAAATTCATAGACAGCACCAATATTGACATAGCCTCAACTTGTCTTACACACGTATGATACCTATTTTGTTTGTTGGGCTACACTACAATGCAAGGTCTAAGGTTGGTGTTTGGTGATCAATGATCGCTAGTGTAGTCTGTCATTTGATAGTGAAAGATCTCTAGCATGGTCTATCATTTGATGGTGAAGCATCTCTTCTATAGTAGTCTGCCATTTTATGGTGGAGCATCTCTAGTGTAGTCGGTTATTTGATTGCGATGGATCTCTAGCATAGTCTGTCATTTGATGGTGAAACGTCTCTAACATAGTGATCATTTAATACTAAAGAATCGTTAGTAATCTGTCATTTAAAGTTGCATAATCCGATGGTTTTGAGTTCTCTCATTTTCTGAGATAAACATATTAGCTTGATCATTATAATCTACCTTACTTCAGTTTGAACTAACTTTTATTTCAAATAGCTAACTTTTGAGATATTTGAAATGGAAACATTCTAAATTAATTTTGGCAAGCTTGGCAAAACCCTATCACCATAGGCTTCTGCAGTATCAGGTTCTATTAATTTACTCAGTATCCCCTTATATGTGACGGCAAATGTTTAATAAGTGCACCAGCATCTAAGTTAGATATGTAGAATCAAATCTAGATAATTGTTTTGATTTTGAAAACTTTATGTTTTCATCGGACATTCATTTTATGTTTTCTTCTGCCACTTAACTTAGTGATAACGAACCCATAATAAAATGTCCGTGTCAATGATTATTGGTGTTCTATATAATATATCCATCATTGTTTATTTTGTGATTTCACCTTCTAAATGTCCTGTAATCAGTTCATTATAATCATCATTATCATCATCATCATCATCAATTCCTTAACCATGAGGGTCTTTGATGAACTACAGATGACTTTGCAACCAGTTTGCTCCATTTTCCCTTGTTCCCCACTACCCTCTGGGACTTGCCGAACTGCAGGTAAGGACCACAATCCTATACCTTAGTAGATTAATAATGTTCATGACCTTTGCCCTCGGAATTAAACTTTAGAATGGGATAAACCCAGGATTTAGACAGAGAGCGACTTTTCCGAATCCTGAAGACAGTGAAGTGGGATCTCAGGTGATCTTTAACAGGTACTTTCCTAAACATACACTTTTCGAGACTCCATGATTTTCTCAACAACAACAAAAGGTGGATAACTACATTGGATATGTTGCACGGTAACATGTTTAATTATAACGAAGAAACGGGTACCACACATCGGCCTGCCATAGGTTGCTGATCAACCCTGCTGCATCCCATTACCTTGACTACTCATGGATCATGTCGAATATATGTAACTGTACATTACAATCACATAGTTAGTTAAATTAACATCCTAGACTTTACCTACACAACCCGTCATAGAAAACAAGCAAACAAACAAAACCCCAAATCAATGCACATACTTAATGCTTGGTCTCGCCCACATAGGCCTACACCACAACCATTCTTAGTTAAATATAATGACAATATGTTGTACGTAATTATCTTAGTAATGTATTCTTGTAAGTTGTAATGAGGTAGTGTAAATAATTCAAATTAAACATAGCCTGCGTGCCTAAACCCTGAATAAAGATTTATTCAGGTGAATAAAAATGTTTTAGCAAAATAAAATAATAAATACATTATATATATGTCTTTTTAAACAAATTATTTCAATGTGTTTCATATTAACAATACTTCAATCTCAGTTGTGTAGCTGATTATTGGTTATTGCGTATAAATACCAGGGAATTGTTTGAAAATGATTAAAACCTTGAGCAAAGCATTAGTGTGATTCTTCTTTCTTTTCCTTTTTTCTTTTATCAAGCTCAACCCAACGGCTAAATTCTGTTGACGAACTCCCTGGTTTTGCGCTCTGGAGTCTGTGCAATTATTGCCAGCGAGATAAATATGAGAATCCGTCATATTTTGGCCTAATAAGAAGAGAAACAGAACGAAGACGAATTGCTCTCAGTGTGCAGCTGTTGTTTGTCGAATCAAAGGATTTGACAGTTATGCCATTTGGGATCTGGGTCAAGAGAAGAACCATTCCCCAAGTAGTAGTGATGGTTTCCGGGATTCTAAATAATCAGCCAATTAAATCGTAGATTACGATGGCACATGATACATATACTACTCGCAGCTGACTTGATCCTTGTGGAAATAAATCATGTGTGCTGGAGAGTGCCATGCAAGAACAAAATCATTTGAGACTTCTTAACCCGTACTCGATTTGATCCACCTTAAGCCCGGTACACACCTCCCGTATAAAACCTAAAACTGCCCGTTTCGCGACAATGTTTGAGTTTTAGTCGGACTCAGTCTTTAGGTGTGTGACCCTCTATCACACCAGAGCCTTCCGATTTGTGACTTAAAACTCAGTTTCAGGTCTTATACGGGAGGTGTGTACTGGGTTTTATAAGATTTGAAAAATGAATCGGGCAGTTTTAGTTGGGAAACGGGTTGGGTTGTAACGGGTACTGTCAAGGCAGTCAGTTTTAGCACGTGAATCGTATACGGGAGGTGTGTACCAGGCTTTAGCGTCCACACTTCTGAATTCTCCTATATTGATAAAATAAAAAAGAACAGTATTGAGTAGTATCTGTACATATGCTGGAATATTGGTGTTCATATTTGCATTACACTGACACTTTGGGTCATGTCATGACTATCATTATCTTTATTTTTCTTTAACTAATTCCTTTATTTTTTTACATTTCATTATTTTACATTTTACAATATTGTAGTAATCTACATCGACCTCCCAGACAATGAGCCACGTAGAGAAATAGGCGTGGATAAGCTGATTGCATAATGGAGCCTAAATAGACTAATGGTTAGAACACTAGCCTCCAAATGGTCAGAAGTGTGGGTTCGAAACCTGCTCTAGGCGAAATATTTCCGACTTGCATCATCGCAACAACACGTCTTACGAGTTCCAAATGTTTGTTTTTATATGCTTTCTAGTTAAGAGATTTTAATTTGGTTGGGTATTTCTTTTGTGCATTTTCATATATTAAAATAAAAACCTATGACTACTTTCAGAGAAATAATTACAGATTTTCTGTAATATCCCCTTTGGAAAGGAGGTCATGAGGAAGACTCATTTCATTCTTGTTTGGTGAACAAGGTGGAGCACACATAACATCATCATCATCATCATGCTGTCGGTCGCGATGCGACAAAGACTGCTTTCATTACTTGACTGCCGCTCTCCATTTTACATTTCATGAAAGCTGCCTGCAAAAGTGTTGAAGTGCTGCTGGCTTTTGCAAGTTACCAGCGGCACTCTCTCGGGGAGCAAATAGAGGTTTCACACCGGCAAGAACATGTCAAGACAGGCGCAAAACTATTTGTCCCTGCAGTGGCTGGTCGGGAGATGTTGGGAGTTCCATACATCAACCGCCCTTAATTCTGCAACAGTGACATGGTTTTCTGTTTAGGGTTTGCTCCCTTAGCCTTCAGTTCTGTCAAGAACCTGTACCACAAGGCAGTGGTTTACAACTCTGCAAGGCAGGGGCGTCAAACTCCCTGAGGTATTGCTACACCTTCAATACCTGCATACCATACACATAACAATCGATACACAATTAGTGCTTTGAGAAGCTATTCTACGTGTACAATTTCTGACTGGATATTATGAAAATATTTATTTCATGCTTAGCAATTCTATATATGCATGCCTTATGCCCACGCACTAATTTACGTGTAGTTAGCTGATCAAACTCGACTTAATGTCCAGATTCTATGCTCAGGTGATAGACGATTTTTCTCCACTAACCCGCCCTCTGATGGCAATTGCAAGAACTCGTGTTCTGGGTAGGATTTCAGAACTAATGCATTGGGGATGTTGGCCCAGCTAACATCTGTAATTCGCCAACGAGACGCCAGGTGGATCCTGGTACAAGTCACGCTCTCGTCACTCGACCACTGGACTCCGAGCCGGCAACAAGTAATTTCACTTAACGTCTAGCACAACAAATATGCCTCCGACTAGGAAACGCCGCGGTCGGCCACCTGGATCCACAGGCATGTCTCGGCGAGGTTTGAGATCACGAAGACAGCTCTCCTCTTGCCGTCCTCAGACTTCCTCAGATGATTCAAGCTCAGATGTCTCATCAATCGCGGTGGAGCGGCCTCGAACCCCGCGGTCAGCTACCGGCAGTCTCTCTGGCTTGGAGGCCAGTCTGAATGCCCTGGAGCAACTCGCCGGCAAGCCTGGTGTGCAGGATCAAGTACCGGGGCCCTACTCGCCTCCGGCTCTCGCCTCAATCCCACGATCCGGGTTTTCATCCATCACTCCGACCCCCCGACAGCATCGCATTCCTGAGAGGCTTCCTCCTGTCGTCTCACGGGTTGCTTCGACGTCACGTCCGGCTTCCGCTCACCCCGGGCTGGGTGGTCTTCAGCCGGCCGCCGTGGCGCCGGTGGCGGCCATGGGTGCGCCGCTCTACCATCAGCAGCAACCTCAACCTCCGATAACGACAGATTTCCTGATCAGCTCAACCCATGCGCTCCACAAACCACCAGGTACGCAATTCTTCCCGCAGAACTTTATAACGAGGGGTGACTCATGTAAGAAGATAGGGATAGGTGAGGCGTCCTGGGCCGAATATTTCTTTGCGCTCAGACTGATGTTGGCTCAACCTGACTTTCCTCGCCCATGGGTGTCGGCGGTTTTCCAACACGAGGAAGATTTAGCAAGGATGGCGATAACGTGGGATTGGCCCACATGCCGTCGGTGGTCCGAGAGGACCTTTCAGATGGTGGCAGACGGGAGACTGAAAGAGAGGTGGCTAGATCCAATTGCGATTAAGGATGTGCAACGTGACGTGTCTACAGAGGCAGTGCGGACTCTACAATCGCGTGGGGCTTCCCAATATAGTTCTGAGTCTCGGTATCCTCCGGCCAATACCAGTCGGGCACCAGTTCAATCTACAGCTAGTGGGCAAGCTGGTACCGCTGCACCAGTTAATCCCTTGCCGGTTAACCAACGAGAAGAATATTCTAGAGACACTGATGGCAAGCCCTGCTACAATTGGAATTGGGGCAAGGAGTGTGGTTTTAATATGTCGCATGGTACCGTTCCTGATCGCGCCCCCCACATCTGTGCGTGGTGTGCCTACAAGTTTAAGCGGGTGCTTCAACATAAGGAGCAGGATTGTTTGAAAAAAAGGAAATTCCTAGACAAGAAGGCCGCAGAGGCGGCCGGTACTCCTGTAAGTTATAATAATGATATGTCTCTCCCAGCTAAATCTATTGTTATTCCGTCTAATGTAACACACAGTAATTATAATGAGGCACTAAATGATAACATGTCGCCCGAGTTTCCATCTACGGCCACCTTATCGCTAGTAACTAAGCAACCATCGAGTACTAATCTCTATGACCCGCAATGCACTGATAACCGCAAGTCGGCGGAACTGCTAGAAGCTGAATATCTGAGTCTTAATCGTCAAGTGATTAGTAAGTCTGGGAAAGTGAAACATAATAATGAGTCTGAACCTACGACCTTGAAGCCTGTAACTACTTTAAATCTTCCGTTAACTGCAAATAATGATGTTTATTTTCCACCACTAACATCTAACTGGTTCGATGCTCCAATTGAAGTTGTATTAGCGGCACTCCCGGCAAATCAGTCTCCCACATTTGTCCCCCCTCCCTCACCATTGGAGTTTAGGGACTCACTACTTAACTTCTGGCTCCGTACCCGTAAATTATCATGGGTGAATCTTAGCTCTACCTATAAGCACACCTACAATGAAGTTTGCTCCACTGGTCTTCCCAACTTCCTGGGAGCAAAAATACCAATACCCTCTGGCCTAAATATTCCAAAATGGTGAGCCGTTCTCCTTAACTATCCAGATATATTACTAGTAGAACATTTAGAGTTTGGATGGCCTATTGATTACTCCTCCAGTTCGATACCTACACCCATGTATAAGAACCATTCCTCCTCGTCCGATGATATTCAGCATATTTCTGCTTTTGTAGATAAAGAATTATCGTTGGGTGCGCTTCTGGGCCCATTTCAGGATCTGCCCTTTGAACCTTGGTGCCAAATAAGCCCAATGATGACAAGACCAAAAAACAATTCATTACAGAAAAGGATAATTATCGATTTAAGCTTTCCCAAAGGGAGGAGTGTAAATGCGGGTATAGTTAAAGGGTACTATCTAGGGAAGCCCTTTAATTTTTCCTTACCCTCAGTCTCAACGCTTACCGATAGATTGACGACTATAGGCAAGGGTGCTTGGATGTGGGGGGGTGATCTGGCGCGAGCCTATCATCAGCTGAGAGTTTGCCCGCTCTCCCTCCCGCTGTTAGGTATCTCGATCAATGGTAAAATGTATCTAGATCTGGCACCCCCCTTTGGCTGTAGGACGTCCGCACTAGCATGTGCCAGAACCACCAGAGCCGTGGTGTGGCTTCTACGCAATCAAGATGTTTTTTCTCTATGCTATTTAGATGATTTTATAGGTATCGAGAACACGGAAAGAAAGGCGTGTTCAGCCTATGCTGAATTTATAAACTTGACATCTCAGCTCGGCCTCAGCCTAGCTATAGAAAAGTGCACCCCTCCTTCTACCTCGATCATATGGTTAGGCTTTCTGATAGACTCTGTTAACATGACAGTTACCTTGCCACAAGAAAAGTTGCAGGATGTCTTAGATGAGTGCCGGCTCTGGGAAAATAAGGTGACCTGCTCTAGGAAGCAGTTGCAAAGTTTAGCAGGCAAGCTGAAACATCTCTCTAAATGTATCAAACCAGCAATCAGGTTTTCGAATAGAGTGTTAGAAGCGTTAAGGAAAGCCCCTTATACAGGTCAATACGTTTTCGATAAGGATATGCTGAGGGACCTCGAATGGTTTCAATGTTTCGCGAGCGCATATAACGGTAAGCAATTAATTCCACAGGCCCCTCGAACTGACTGGGTGATAGAATGCGACTCCACCTTAAAGGCGGGAGGTGCCTTCTCCAAAGTAGCATTCTACAAGTCAATCTATGATGACGAGCTATTACAAAGAGACCTAGCCATAACTCAACTAGAAGCCCTCAATTTAGTACATGCTGTCTCACACTTAATGCCACAAGAACCACATGACTATTTGATCAAGGTGAACACAGATAGCCTGTCTTCACAACAAGTGCTAGAGTCAGGTAAAGGTGGAGAAAAAGTGCTTTGTGCTTGCGCGAGACAGCTATGGTTGATCGCCGCTCATAAAAACTGTGATATTGAAGTGCTTCATAAGCCCGGTAGTGACTTAATACTAGCAGATGCCTTGAGTAGATCCCCCCATTCAACTGTAGCTTCCACTAAAGCACAGAAAATGTGTGCTGATCGTAATCTTGTTGAAGTAAACGTTCATGTCTCACTTGATCTATTGTCATGTAACATCTAACTATTCTTTGCCTCTATCTTCCAGGATACACATTGAGTCACCACAACCGGCTGCTCAATGTCTACTCCTGCGGCCTGGCTCCAAGAATTGGCAGAACAAAGCTGCGCATGTGAGATTGTACCTAGACTTCTGCATCAAGCACAAGTTACTCGCGAGCTCCCCGTCTATATATGATCTTCTTTCCTTCTTATTGTTGTTGTCAGACCGGCTGAAATCCCCAGGCGCGGTGCTGAATTATTTCAGCTCCGTTAAAGTATGGGTGCTCGGCACCTCAGGTGATGGCTCGGCATTCGAGGCGCCGGAGCTCAAAACGTTCAAGAGGGGCATACTTAAAGCATCGAAACATGTAGTCAGTAGAGCGTTACCCCCCAAGAGTTCAAGGCCATTATAGCGGCGCTAGCAAATATGTCTCCTAGGCCTCATGTGATTATTGTTGCCCTCCTCATAGGGTACTTCACCCTGATTAGGCAGTCGAACCTCGCACCTCTCCCCTCTGGAGCAACTAGCTCTCGGCATGTACTCAAGGGTAATGACATCCGACTACGTAGGGGTTCTCTTACAGTAACCCTGAGATCATCAAAGACAAGGTCCTCCTCTGAACCTCCTGTGGTCTTCCGGCTGCCGGCCCTGCCGGGTTCCCTCTGCTGCCCCGTGACTGCTTGGGCTAACTACATTTCAGTAGTAACCCCGTTGCTGGAGTCCCCAGCGTTCCTCTTGCCCGCAGGTTGTCAGCTCACCCTGTCGACTCTTACCAGAGCCCTCAGAGTAGCATCCTATACGGCCTTCGGGGTCGACAAGGGGTTCACGCTGCATGGTCTTAGGCGAGGGGCGGCTCAGGCATGTCAGGGTTCTGGTCTAACCTTGGACCAGATAATGGTGGCGGGAACCTGGCGAAGTTCGGCAGTTCATTCCTACCTGAAAGCGTTTCATGTCTCAGCAGCTCCCGCAGCGCTCGGAATTTTATTGGTTTGAGCGCTGGTCAGGAGCTGGTACGAATTTCAGTTAAGATGTATCTTGTTAACATGTTTCTTTCAGCTATCAGTTCCGAACTATGATGTTTCTGACTTTAACTTGAACGATACTACTCAAGAGGCCTCTGTCGCCGACAAGCATTGTATTACATGACTGATCACGCACGACTTGCAGCTCATTCTTCGTGAGCACTAACCTAACCTGTCTGGCCATGTGCCTCCTAGCATCCGAGATTCAGCGTTGTTGTAACTTGAGCAGATTGAATTATTAAATCTGTCCAAATATTATATATAAATGTGTTGTCTTGGTGTCTCGTTGGTGAATTAAGCTAAGATTCCACATATGCGGTATGCGGTTTGCAAATGCGGCAAAAAATGGAAAAGCATATAAATATACATGGGTGCTTCCATATATGCGAATGCGAATGCGGCAAATCGATCGACCCATGGACCGATCGGTGCGAATGCAAGTACTGCTGCGTTTGCCATAGAAAACAATAGTAACTTTGATCTTCCTTCACAAATTTGGAGCAAAAAACCCCCAAAAGTCATGGGTATTTTTGTTTTGTGTGTTTGTTTAACCACCCCCCAGCACAAAAAGTAAACATTGGCTATATTCCACATTCGCAGTCGCATGCCGAATACCGCATACTGCGTATATGGAATCTTAGCTTTAGATGGAACGCAAAACTACAGAAGCTAGCACAAAACTACAAAGGGAGAAACTAATATAATAGCACATTTTAGAAAGGTATGGTCTTCCATTCAGTGTTAACGTAACGAATGCAGTTTTATTCATGTTTTTATTATTTAATGACGGTTCACTGAAGCTCAAAGAGTGGGTAGGGTCCGGTAGTCATTGGATGCAAGCACCCAGTGGTGCAAATTCTTGTTGGCAAAATTGACATTCTTTGCCCGTAGTTATAAATCATTCTAGAACTAGTTACTAATTTAGGTACGCATTGGTAGCTATGTTTATATTTCTGATCAAAAAGTCAGGTCAACATCAGACACTGATGGTCACTTACTCATTTTATTCACTTTGTATTATTCATGCACGGAAAGGTAAAATAACCAATAAATACAAACACATTAATTACGAGTAACAATTTCCTTCGTCTCAGGGCTGAGAGATCTGCAGTTTGCAGAAACCAGGGTCCACAACTATCTATGACTGACAGGGCTGCACTTGTGTGTTTTGAGGTACCTCGTCACACAGCATATCTGCCTCTCTATGTCCGGCTCATACCAGTCGATATGTTGACTTGAACCCTGAAGGTGTGAGGCAGCCTTCTTTTTTTTTTTTTCCTTTTTTTTCTCTTGAAGATTTATACTGCCTATCATGGATAAGTCTGAATAGACTTGTTTTCACCATTAGACAGTTTGTCGATAGAAAGCCCGAGCCTACACTTTTACCAACCCAAGGGATTTTAACCTCCCACACCACATAGACATGGTATGAGAGCAACTGGCCTTTTGATGATTCTGTAAGTTATCCACAGCAGTGGAAATCCAAATTGGCAGAGGTGGAGGCATGGGGAATAGAACCACTGACCTTCAGATTAGGAGTCTGACCAGAAAAAAGTCAGACACTCTAACCACTCAGCCACAGAGAACACCACATTGCCTTTAACTGATACAGCAATGCGCACACCCGCACGCAGTTAAGAACAACTTATGCCCATTGGCATGACGCTAATTGCCCCGCTATTAATCAGACACATCAGTGCAAAACAATACGAACACTAACAATAACGCCATTCGGACAAGTTGCGTTACCCTACCCTGCCCTGTATTGACAGAACCCTGACAGCTGTAGGCTCGTTACAACAATGTATGGGTTGTCGCTGGCTTTGACCCTTGATCCGGCTTGTCCTCCGGTAAATCCCCCATAAACATGTCGAGATGTGGCGCCCCCTGGCGCCACGTGTATTATAGATGTCTGTGTGGCGGGTGAAATATATGGATGTATGCCGTTTACCATATTGCTCGCGTTTTATGGGCGAATCTGTGTATATTGAGTCACGCATGCGCAGAATTAGGAATAAACGAGAACAATCCTGGGGGGTCAATTGCCGTACTTAGCGGCCATCAGAGAGAATTGGATCTGCTAAATGGCCATACGAGGTTTTCTAAGCAAGTAGACCTACTAAAGCGTTAATTAAAAGTGTGTTTTGGTCCATGTCTCTATTTAAACGATGTCGTACACAAATATTATATTGAATAGGTTCATACTATTAATGAGAAATTTTCTTTTTTTTAATTAAAAAAAAAAAGCTGTGTAGTCCAATGGAAGCAATACATTTTCAAAGCCAAAACACACATTTAGATTTGATCCTATATATCCAATTTAGATACGGGTACACTTTAATTAAACATTTGTTGCTGCATGCAAGGACATACTAACAGATAATTTAATAGAACCAGTTACTTGCTGCAGTCAATAGTAGGCTTATCTGCATTTCGACAAGCACACCAAAATAAATTTGACATGTTTTCAGTTCAAATATCTCCAAAGTTAATCTTTTGTAATAAAAGTTACTTCAAACTGAAGCGATGTAGATTACAACAACCAACCTAATATACCATTTATCCACAGAAAAAAATGGTAGAAACTCAAAACTATCAGACTATGCAATTACAATGACTTATATTTAACAAAATATCAAATGTATTTGCAGTAAAGTGTATGGTTTATCACTCCGCGATAAGACATTAGTGCGCCTATGATTTATTCTAATATAAATAAGCATGCCTTTAAAGTAAATTCTGATACTGCAAATACTTTATTTGTAAGGCATTTAAGACATTGCATTTTGATATGATCAGGCATATGAATAGAATAAAAATGATTTGATATTAAAACTGGAATATTCATATTTATATAAGTAGCTTACGTAACATAATTAGGGTGCAAACTCCATGTTTGGTGTGCGTTTGCTATTTTACATATGTTTACTTTGTGACTAAATTACCTAGATATCTCCCCTCTGCCCCCCCCCCCCCCACCCCCACTCCGTCCCGACAACCATAACCACTTGTCCATCTCCCTTAATCCTTCCCCGTTCCCACCCCACAGTGCACACATACGCTTATTATTATTATTATTATACTATTTATGTCAACAAAATTCCACGCGATCTCGTCACCTCTGGCCATACTGCACTCTATATTACTAGCTACATGTCTAGGCGACCAAGCCTACATAGGCCCGGAGCCTAGCATCACTTTAAACAAAATAAAAGGCTGGTGAATGAATGCGTTTGGAAGAGCGGGCGCATTGAGCCGGGGATTGGTCGGCCCTCCTGCCGGGACAGCGGCAGCTTTGGCCAGCTAGATCATATCTGAAACAGCAATTTGTAACTCCCATCTGGGTCGATCCTGTTTCATCACCGCTTGTCGTTGGCTTGATGAGATGCCACCGGGCCCGGGCCTCGCCAGTTTCCATCCTTCTTCGCCTTTATTATTGCCCAGCCTACTCCCAGCCACACCCGTATTCGGCGCCATGTTGTATGTATGTGCAATAGTGGAGGAATTTCAGACTTGCAGACTTTGGACCTATACTGTATGGTGTTGATTCGAACTCACGGGTTCGAACCCTAGTCGAGTCAAACGAATGACTTTAAACATTGATAGGCATACTTGTCACTTCCTAGCCAGGCGCTCGGCATTATTTGGATAGGGCAAACACTGGTTGGCTCAGTGTCAGGATAATGTGACTGAATGGGATATCGTGTCATGGTGCTGGTGGCCTCATCTCCCAGTGGGGCAGCACTGAGTGCGCACTGTTACAATACAAGTCGGTACCCGTCCCGATATGACCTCAGATGTTGGCAGGACGTACAACACCAACAACAAACCAACCTGGCAGTGCATAATGTTCGAATTGATCTTTGTTGCTCTGTATCGATTCACAAGCTGTCACCTCTTTATCGGTTAGCCTCGTGTAATGGGCATGCCTTTGTATAATCCATAGGCACAGGCCGGCAAAAACTCAAGTCATTCATTGCAACCCTAATACTCCTAGAGGGATTGTCGGATGATCAGAGCAACCAGTGCGGTAAGGCCACACGCCGCCCCCACCCCCGCACCAGTCACCGGTGTTGCAGTTTCCGCGGCACACCAGTTTGCCAGGGACACATCGCTTCTGCGCATGCGTCAAAATCGAACAGCATCGTCACTACCCTTATGAATTTTACATAATGTTTTTGGTAAAGATGTTTTCTATATGTGTACCAAGTGATTTGTTTCTAGGTGGTGTCGTTTTAGAGATATTTCACTTTTGCTGTATTTTCTGTATGCAGATTGCTCACGACCATTGACAATGCCTTGAGTTTGACGGTAAGCGCAGTGCAAAACATTAGTTTTATTCAAAATTAATAGAAATCAAGAACCCTAACATTATAAATGTAATATAATCTGTTTGTTGAATATGTTTTCTGTATGTGTGCCAAGCGGTTTATTTCTAGGGGGTGTAATATGAGAGATATTTGACTTTTTCTGTATGAAGATCACTCACGGCGATTCACAATGCATTTGAATGGATATGTCCCTGGCAAACTGGTGTGCCGCGGAAAATGCAACACCGGCACAAATCACGCGACACCAGCAACAACAATAACAACTTCCGGTTCCATTTTCAACGGAGACCTACGTGTCGCGAACTGCCCAGGACGCCTGTCACCTAACCGTTTAGAAGGGCATATTTAAATAGCGATTCAGCCATAGTGAAACCTATTACAGGCACTGTCAAGATGACTTCTAGAAGTAACTTTATTTAACTGATATACATGCCTATATATGGTATATCTAAGCATGTATATGCCTAGATATAGATAACATATTGTATATGTAGCACTGTTAGCAGTTAAATAAAAGTACCTCTAAGAGAATATATACTTCTACAGTTCTAGAAGTACTTTATATATACATATATATATAACTTTATATATATATATATATATATATATATATATATATAGAGAGAGAGAGAGAGAGAGAGAGAGAGATTTCGGAATTTAGCTTGTTTACATGGATATCAAATTTGGATTAGCTGTTAGAAGTTTATAATATTGTAGTATTATGTACTGACCTCTCAGGTGAGGAGCCACACAGACAGGTATGCATGGATGGGATGATGCCCCAAGGTGTATAGGAGTGTAATGGTTAACACGCTAGCCCTGGCATGGCAAGAAGTGTGTGTTCGAAGCTTGCTATATATGCAATATGTCCCATTTTCATCACTCCCACATCAATGTTATCAAGTTTGATATATTTGAATGAAACATGTATACACTGATATAATAGGCGTACATCAAACATGGATATATACGGTTAAATGGCAATGTATAGCACCACTCTACCAATACGCCATTGTGTTACGCTTCTTCTTAAACACACTGTCTAAAAGGATTTGTTCATATACTACTTGCACCAAATACAAAAGCACTCCAGCTACGGTATTTACCCATAAGTGTATTTAATCATATTTGTTATTGCCTTGGTCTTGTATTTTTTTCGAACATTTTATATATAGGCTTTAAAAAAAATAAAAGACAGAAATATTGAGCAAATTCTCACAGTCTAGCAAACTTCTCAATGGAATAAACAAGAAGTGAAATTTGCACACGTGATGCCTCATGTGCCATTATCATTGGTCGGGGGAGCCCCCTGCTATTATATGTGCAGCCTGGGTATTGGGTCAGCTGTCATTAGGGGCGTTATAGGTACGCCTGTGGTGGGATCGGGCGGCAGTGCGCCGCCCCACCCCGGGCCAAAGCCCGCCCAAAGCCCGGCCATCCCGGGAGTTGTGCCGGGCGGGGTCCCGGGGCCGCGAGGATTTACCATGATCCAGCCAGAATCCCGGGCCCCACCCGGACCATCATACGGGATACCCCGGACGAAATGAGGCGCCGCCGCTACCATCAATCCAACGCCCCCCCCCCCCTCC
>CM059188.1:43235026-43271539 GCA_030323885.1 Branchipolynoe longqiensis
CACCCCACTGTGCACCACCTCAGTGTGCACCACCTCACTGTGTGCCACCTCACTGTGCACCACCTCACTGTGCACCTCCTCACTGTGCACCTCCTCATTGTGCACCACCCCACTGTGCACCACTTCACTGTGCACCACCTCAGTGTGCACCACCTCACTGTGTGCCACCTCACTCTGCACCACCTCACTCTGCACCACCCCACTGTGCACCACCTCACTATGCACCACCCCACTGTGTACCACCTCACTGTGCACCACCTCACTGTGCACCTCCTCACTGTGCACCAGCCCACTGTGCACCTCCTCACGGTGCACCACCTCACTGTAAACCACCCCACTGTGCACTACTTCACTGTGCACCACCTCACTGGGCACCACCTCACAGTGCACCACCTCACTGTGCACCACCTCACTGTGCACCACCTCACTTTGCACCCCCTCACTGTACATCACCTCACTGTGCACCACGTCACTGTGCACTACTTCACTGTGCACCACCTCACTGTGCACCACCTCACTGAGCACTACCCCACTGTGCACCACCTAACTGTGCACCCCCTCATTGTGCACCACCTCACTCTGCACCACCTCACTCTGCACCATCTCACTGTGCACCACCGTACGTCTCCACCAGTCCCTCGATGCGGGGAAGTTGTCGTGCAGTTCGGTGTGAGGGGTGAGATCTGACAGTTTATACTGGGCTTAACTTCCGGTTTATTGTGGGAACATTGGCGAGCACCACTGGGATGTGCTGTCGGCTGCAATGCTGGTCATTCAGAATGACTGCATGTCCCTCCCCCCCCCTCCCCGCCCCCTCCCGCCCCCTCCCCGCCCCCCCCGCCCGCCCCCGCCCCTCCCCGCCCCTCCCCGCCCCTCCCCCCGCCCCTCCCGCCCCTCCCGCCCCCCCCGCCCCTCCCCGCCCGCTCCGCCCCCTCCCCCGCCCTCTCCCCGCCCCCTCCCCCCCGCTCCCCCCTCCCCGCCCCCTCCCGCCCCCTCCCCGCCCCCCCCTCCGGCCCCCTCCGCCCCCTCCCCCCCCCCTCCCCGCCCCCCCCTCTCCCCGCCCCCTACCCGCCCCTCCCCGCCCCCTCCCCCTCCCCTCCCCTCCCCTCCCCGCCCCCTCCCCGCCCCCTCCCCGCCCCCTCCCCGCCCCCTCCCCGCCCCCTCCCCGCCCCCTTCCCCCGCCCATCCCCCCCTCCCACCCCCTCCCCATCCCCTTCCCGTCTCATGCCCGCCCCCTCCTCGTCTCCTTCCCCACCCCCTCCCCATTTCTCCCGACCCTTCTCTGCCCCACCCCTCCGCCCAGCCTCCAAACCGCAAACGCTCATTTCTCCACACACTCACTTTTCCCATGTTCTGTTAATAGCTGTTTAGCGTTTAAAATACACTAACTGTTTTTTTCTGTTATACATATTTTTGTTTCAGGTTCTTTCTAATTGAAATAAAACAGTATAATCAACACTTAACAGTACAGTAAAACCTCTCTTAATCGACCGACCTTGGAACCGACTTTACGTGGTCCATTTAGGGAGGTGGTCGATTTAGGGAGTTAGAATATGGTTAGAATGGTGTTGTTGGGAACCAAATAAAGCGATCGATATAGGGGAGTGGTCGATATGTGGAGGTGGTCGGTTAGAGAGGTTTTACTGTATATGTAAATCTCAAGTAAGTATATATACTTACTTTACATTTTAAGAGTTCAGCACAAATTTATCATTATATATCAATATAAAATAAGGATATATACTTACCTTACATTTTAAGAGTTCAACATGAATTTGATAATCATAATAATAATAATAATACCAAATGCTACCTTATTCTTTACTTGCCGTCCCTATCTATTTATAGGAGTGATTTGAATATAGGCGGAGAGGATTCCAGCCGAGGCCTACTCAGAAAAAAGAGGGAAAATGTTTTGTTTTGTTTTAAATACCTACCCACCCACTCACCAAAACCACGTAACTAAGGAATTTACCGCAATGGTCCGCCGTATGTGATTGCAATATCATATCTGAAAAACACCTTTTGTCGAAGGACGTCATATGAAAAAGAAAAATGAAAAAAGAACACCAGCCATATTTAACATATGGTATTTACACTGGTATGTATATAAATGGCATAGATTCAATTATACCTACTTATATTATCGTCTATTCAAACCGGTCTAGAGGTGAGGAGCAGCTGCCGACACTACCGACCTACCCTGCCGGTATGCAGACCGGCTTATTGACCGCCAGAGCGCCCAAACCATGGCTGCAATGTACAGTGGCCAGTTAATATTGAACTGGGAGAAGTCATTTTGATGTCCAGAGGGAGGCAAGCTGTTGGTCCACCTCCAGTAGTGCCCACCAGGGGTGTTCTGTGTCACCAAGAGGCCACCAATCAAATACCCTCAGAAATGCAGGAGCGCTCATATATATATATATTTATATATATATATATATATATATATATATATATATATATATATATATATATATATATATATATATATATATAGATTAGTTAGACGAATCTTACCTGGGTATAGATGATGGATAACTATTGTTTTACCGAGGTAGAAGCCTCGGTTAGACGTGGGCGAGGGAGAAGGAAGCACATCCGGGTCCAGCAATCTTTACCTACTAATTCAGGATAAAAATGATTCTAAAAAACAACCTAAGGTCAAGTGACCTCATGCTAAATTGAGTGATTGACTAGACGTGGCAGGGCGTGGTGGGTGGGCCCTCGCCCACGTCTAACCGAGGCTTCTACCTCGGTAAAACAATAGTTATCCATCATCTATACCCAGGTAAGATTCGTCTAACTAATCTATTTTACCTCGGTATGCCGCCTCTGGCTAGCCGTAGGCTAGGGAGACCTTTACGTAAAATAATTTTTATCCTGATATTCTTGTTTTGTTATTATTCTTTAGTGATTATGTCTTATGTATGCAACAATGGAAAAGCGATTTGTATGGCAAAAAAGAGGAAAAACCAATGTTTTTCTTACCTCTCTCTTTCAGTTGGTGAGTAGCCTGTGCGCTATAGGCTGAGGCTTCTCTAGTCGTTTGTGGTAATGTCTAGCAAACGAAGTAGCGGTTTTCCATCCCGCGTGAGCTAGGATCCGTTTAACGGAGATGCCTAGCAATCTTGCCTTGGACACCATTGCACCACGTGTAGAGTGCGATGAGTACCTGTCTGTATTTACTCCCGCCAGTTTTAACACATTCATTGTCCATCGGGCGAGGGTATCCCTGGAAATGGCCTTGTGTGGCTTAATAAAGCTGACCAATAGCTGTCTTGAGTTTCTTATTAATCTTGTCTTGGATATATAATTTCGTATCGCAGATACGACACATAACTTGCGATCCTGAGTGAAACTGGACACCCCTATCGTAGAAAGGGGGTCACCTAATCGGTTTGATTTTAATAAAGTTGATAAATCAAACGTGGCCTCTTTACTGTCAATTTCTAGACCATTCAGCGACAGGGCAACTATAGTTTGGCCTCTGTGTCCAGTGACCAGGAGAAGCAAAACTGCGACTTTGAAACCTAAAAGTTTAACGTCCAGAAACTTATTTTCTGGCCATTTCTTGAAGAGGTTGAACACTAGAGAAACATCCCAAAACCTATTATATTTGGGTTTAGGCGGATTCCTCTGATAAATTGATCGTATGATCCAACAAATAACATGGTGTTTACCCATTGTTTGTCCATTAACCCGCGGTAGGATTATCGACAGAGCACATCTGGCAGCGTTAATAGCGCCATATCCTAGGCCTTCGTCCTCTAGGTAACGTAGGAAGAGTCCTACCTGGGATACTGTGGGAGTCATTGGCTTGACTTTCTTAAGCAGGCAATAAATACCCCATTTCTTTAAATACGTAGTATACATTTTCACCGTTCCTTTTCTCCACGCATCATCAACCAAACGCTGTTGTGTAATTTTGTCTAAGCCAAACTGTTCTAAATATTTATTTAAAAAAGGAATGCCACTAACGGAGTTGTCGACACGTTTCCGTGGCGTTCTAGTGGTCCCTGATGTTTGAGGTTTCCTCGGAATCTTGGGAAGCGAAGGCTGCTTTTGGCTGTGGCTAGTAACGTCGGTAGCCACGGTTGCGTGTGCCACTCGGGGACGATGAGTATGGCGTGTGTCCCCTCCATTTGAATCTTTCTGGCGACTTTGCTAATGATAGTAAAGGGGGGGAAAATGTAAAAGAAATGATGTCGCCACTTTAGGGAGAAGGCATCAATGTGCCAAGCATTGGGTTCCGGGTGCCACGAAACATATTTTGGAATTTTAAAGTTATTACGCGAAGCGAACAAATCGATCTGAGGTGAACCCCATGTGTGACAAATGTGTTTGAAAATGGATGGATTAAGTGACCACTCTAAGTGATCATGGAACTGGCGACTCATCTTGTCAGCTAGACAATTTTGTGTGCCTGGAATGTGATTAACAGTTAACCAGACATCAAAGGTTTGAGCCCAGTTCCAAATGAGAAGTGCCATTGCATTACATTTAATCGATTTTGTACCTCCCATATTTCTGACATAAGCCATAGCTGTGGTGTTATCCGTGAGGATACGTACATTATTTTTGGGTATTTTTACTAGACTGGTTAATCCCAAGTAAATGGCCCTTAGTTCTAGAACGTTAATATGATCGGGGAGTTCCGATTCTAGCCATCTTCCTCCCGTTGCTACATCATTTTGATGTGCTCCCCACCCTTGGAGAGACGCGTCAGTGGTAACGGTAGTGTCAGGCTCTCCCATTCTAATGGGATTGGGGGAATGGTCAAAGTGGTTTAGCCACCAATCAATGTCGGCTAGGCCGTTCTCCGAAATAAACATGGTCTTTTCAAAGTTTCCCTTTGCGCGGGCCAGCGCCAAATTTTTATCAATTTCGAGGGATTTTATGTGTGCCGCTCCGTATAGAATAGCTGGACTATACGAAACCATGACCCCGATAAGGACCGCGACCTGTCTAATCTTTGGCCTAGAAGTGTCTAACAGCTGTATCGCTGTGCGGTAAAGCTTATCTTTCTTTTGGCGTGTAAGCGAAACGGTCATAGCCGTGGTGTTCAGAATGAACCCGAGACACTTAAGCTCCTGAGTAGGAGAAAAAACTGATTTCTTGTTATGTATGAAGAAACCCAATTTGGTGAAAATGTTGCATAAATCTTTAACAGCGAGTTCACATTGCGTGAAAGATTGGCCCATAATAAAAGAATCATCTATGTATGGAAACATACAATGCCCCAATTTTGCCATGTGTGCAAAAATTGGTTTCAACAACTTAGTAAACAGACGCGGTGCGCAGGCCAAACCATTAGGTAAACATGTAAATTCAAAAAGTTGGCCATTCCAGAGAAAACGTAGGTATTTCCGATCTGTCTGGTGAATAGGAACGGTGTAGTACGCATCCCTTAAATCAACACTCGCTAGCCAACACCCTGGGGTAATTAAATCACGAGCTGTTTCTAAAGAAAACATTTTGAAATGTTTGTATTCAATGATTTCATTCAACTGAGTTAAATCTAAAATCATTCGGATTGAACCATCAGGTTTAGGAGTAGAGAAGATATTGGAAATATATTCCCCTTCAGTATGTTCAACTCTGTTGACAATGCCCTTAGACTCAAACAGTAGAACCTGCTGATCTAGCTGAGATTTTTCTAGTGAATTAAACTGATACGGAAAAGGCGCTCTCTTTTGTATAGGCAATTGTGTGAAAGGGATGTGAATGCCTTTAACAATATTCAGGACCTCTGGATTAGTGGTTAACTGTTGCCATTGATGTAAACAATTAGAAACATTCCCTGCTTGAAAAAGGCTTACTTCAGTTTGAGTTTCCTCCGTGACCATTGTAGGGTCAGGAGGCTGCACTGTTTGTGTGGAAATCTCTACTTGTTCCCTTGTTTCGGGAACTGGGGCTTGGGAACGAAATCCCTCTTGTAGCCGCGGTTGTCGTTCCAGTTTGAGGCCGGCCTGTCGCCTCGGCCCCTTCCTCGCTGGTTGAACTGGAAGGACGGTCCGCCCCTGAACGGCCTTCCTCCTCTGCGGAATCGAAAATCCGTCCTAGACTTTCTGAACCCTGCTGGGTTTTGGAAGCGACGACTCTTTGCTTCAGTGTTTTTAGCACTCTTGTAGTCGACCTCTACCTGTTTGTACAGGTAAGCTAGCTGACCCCCAAACATCTTGGATTTATCAAGCGGTTTGCTCTTGATAGGGGTAGGTCCGGAATACACGGTGTATTCCTTACCATCATGGTCCGTTACCTTCTTAGAGCGGGCAACCTCTTTTCCGGCATCTGTGGTGACCGATTTGAAAACGTTTTCAAATCTCCGATGGGTCATGTAGTTACTAGCGGCTGCTAACAAAGCTATGCCCCGGTCCATAACCCGCGCCAAAGACGAGAACTTGTTCTCTGTCTGCATCCTGTTAGCCACAGGGATAACAGACGTCAAGGCACCCAAAACTGCCTTATGGATCAGGCAGAGGGAAGTTTCATAACGACGGCGTTCGTCGGAAAGATGAATGCCGGAATCCATCTCTTTGAAAACCGAAGCAGGAATGCCCTTAACTCCTGAAATCTGCTCAGTCAACTTGTTGATGACTTCGATCGGTTTAAACGTAGTGAAATGGCTATTCACCGTTTTGCGCATCATGGTAGTGGTGCGCACTTTCTGAGCTTTCTTTTTGACAATTTTGTGTGCTTGCATAGCTTTGTTATTACGCCTGATGTTGTGTTGGCGTTAGTATTTTTGTTTTGGGTGGTGGGGGGTTTTGGTTTGTGTGTGTGTTGTTTGGTTTCACCCGCTCGTTCCGTGTCGGAATCTGTATCGGTGTAGGTGTCGTTGACCGAGTCTGAAGAGGAGTCCTTCTTCTTCTTCTTCTTTTTCTTTTTGGACTTTTTGGAGCGCTTAGAGTTCGTTTCTTTGTGAACTCGTCACCAGAACTGCTCACTGGGCGGCGTTTCTTGCCCCGCGCTTTCGGTTTCGGAACCTCAGGTGCCGAAAGCGTGTCCTCTTCGTCCTCAGAAAAGTCTTCCCAATCCTCATCAGGGATTTGGGAAGGATCTGGAAATGTCTGCGCCTGGAAAAGGCGCATCTTCTCCTCCATCATCTCCGCCATTTTCGCCTCCCACCCCACTGGTTGAGGGGCGTGATCACTGTCTTGATCCGAGGCATGAGCCCCAGGATGTGGGGACGGCGGAGCCGTAGCCGGTGGAGACGAATCGTAATCCGTCGGGGGGACACCCACCGCTGCAGCGGGCGGCTTATTCCGGCGAGTGGGCATCGGGAACTGTAACGAAACCAAAGCGTTACTAACCCGGAATCATCTCAACTACACAAGTGTAAGCCAGTAAACTGGGTTGAGGAACATGGTACAGAGAACGTGTTTTGCAACGTGTCAGTACAGGCGTGAAGCTAAATTTGCCGTAGGTGTGTGGTAACGAAACCAACCAAACGGAGGGCATCGATCGTGAGATCGGCCCCTCTCTCTGTTCCGTACACTTCTCCCACCTGTGGCTACAGCGCCAACAAGTTGGAGAAAATATTACGAAACTCGGAGGTTCGCCTTAAACCGGTCAGGGGTGTTTATAAAAAACACCCAGAAGCATCCCCAACATCATCCTCTATTAGGATCCGGGAGACTTTTCTTAGGAAATGAGCAACTCGGGTTGCCATTTCTCCCTGTCTGAAAAACAGGTGTCGATAGAACTCAGTATCGGTTTCGTTTGTGCCAGCGGCACGCAATGTTCTATCCGTAAGTTAAAAAACGTACAAAGTCCAAACAGGACTGAAGAAAGTTCTGAACTTTCATAAAAAGATGCTATAGAGCATGATAAACAAAGTTATCGAAGAAAACAGTACTTACTTTTGGATAAAAGCAGTAGTAGTAGATAAATCCTGTGGAGCAACTCACAAACGTCCTCCCGTTGTGAGTTACTTATGCTAATTGCTGGACCCGGATGTGCTTCCTTCTCCCTAGCCTACGGCTAGCCAGAGGCGGCATACCGAGGTAAAATATATATATATATATATATATTATATATATATATATATGTGTGTGACTTATATGAGTATAAATGAGCGGAGCATCTATTCATATGGTTTTATGGAACTTTGTATTTAATGGCTTGCTATTGAGTATGTACGTATTGTTATTACTGTCCTATTTGCTGCAGGCTGGAACCCGCTGCTCGGCTCTGGCGCCACCAGCGTTTAGGCATAGGCCAGCCAGAGTGCGTCAGGATCACATGAGAACCGAATTTTAAAATTGTATATATATATACATATATATATAGGTATATTATATATAGGCATATATATATATACATATATATAGGTGTGTGATGTATAACGTATTATGCGAGTATAAAGATACAGAATTATTGTTATCTATTATAAATACTCATATCTACATATATACATATATATATATATGATGTATAATTTGATAGGCGAATATAAATAACGAACATGATCCTCCCACAATGGTCTATTCTCTGTCTATTCCCTGTCTATAACTCTATGAGAGTGACCCCCTCCCCCCTCCTTCCTGTCCCGTAGTTAATTCCGATTATGGCGCCATCTACGACTGTCTACCGCACTACAACTTTATAAGCAAAACGTTTGGATTTCTGTCTTTCGGGTGGGAATTTTCTCTTCCCTTGATTATTTATGATTGAATGCTGTTGTAGGCAGACCTTACTTCTCGACATCTAACCCCTACCAATACCCTTAACAGGAAGTGACGGGCGACTGAGTAGAGAAAGCAATCGTTTCCCATCCGGGAGGTCGAGGGATCAATCCACGGCAGAGTTAAGCCAACGATTTACACAATTTGTACTTGTCGCTACCTTGCCAGGACTGGTTAGCTCAGTGTCATGGTAATGTGAATGAGTGGAATATTAGGTCATGATGCCAGCTGTGGGCGATTTCCCAGTCATGCAGCACTATAAAGTCACCATTGGTACGCACTGTCACACATCAGTGATATGGCCTTAGTTATGGCCTCAACTATTGTAGTGAGGTGCACAGACCACCTGGGTGAAACACCACATACACAGGTAGGTGAAGGTAAGTTGATTGCACCAGGGAGCCTAGATAGACTAATGGTTAGGATGCTATCGCGGAATGTCAGAGGTGTGGGGTCGAGTCCCACTCTAGGTGCAATGTTTCCCATTTGCAAACACACAAATAAAAACATGACACTATTAAACAAAACGAAAATTAAATCAGTATAATTAATATAATTATAACCATAATAACCATAATGACCATAATAACAATAATGACAATATGACAATAACAACAAAAACAACAATGACGACAATGATAACAATGATAACAATAATAACAATACTAATAACAATAATAACAATAACAACAATGCCAACAATGACAACAATGACAACAGTGACAACAGTGACACCAGTGACAACCATGACAATAGTAGCAACAGTGACAACTGTGACAACAGTAACAACAGTAGCAACAGTAATGACAGTAACGACAGTAACGACAGTAACAACAGTAACAACTGCAACACTAGTAACAACAGTAACACCAGTAACAATGGTAACGACAGTAACAACAGTAACAACAGTAACAACAGTAACAACGGTAACAACGGTAACAACGGTAACAACGGTATCAACGGTAACAACAGTAACAACAGTAACAACAGTAACACAAGTAACAACAGTAACACCAATAACAACAGTAACAACGGTAACAACGGTAACAACGGTAACAACAGTAACAACATTAACAACAGTTACAACGGTAACAAAGGTTAACAATGGTAACAACATTGACAACAGTAACAGTAACAACAGTAACAACAGTAACAACATTAACAACAGTAACAACAGTAACAACAGTAACAACAATAACAACAGTAACAACAATAACGATAACAATGATAACAACGATAACAACAATAACAACAATAATACCAATAACAACAATTACTATAATAACAACAATAACAACAATAATAACAACAACAACAACTATAACAATTATAACAATAATGACAATAAACACAAAAATGACAATAATAACAATAATCAGAAAAGTGTTCTGACCATCTTAGCAGGAATGTCAGTGGGGCAGACTGTAGCGGCATGCTCTTGTTGAAAGACGCAGAGACACAGTTAGTGACACACTGGTGAGCATTGATCTGCTGAGCTTGAGATGCGCTGCGTGGTATACCCGATGGCGCGCCGAGGTTCACGGTGAAAAGAGCCGCTTCCTCTCACGTTGTGGTCGCCTCGAATATGACCTAACTACATTCACCAGGCACTGCAGAGCACACACTACACTGCACGCCGTGCACTGAACGCCTAAGGATGTACACCATACTGCATTCTGCACGCTTAACCTGGCAATCCCCAGACTACATGCAGCACATCACAAATATTACATTGTCTGCTGAACACACTACAATGCACGATGTAGTCCGATGTAGCATCAACTTGTCAAAATCAAAACAATTATCTAGACTTGATTCAACATATCTAACCTAGATACTGATATGCTTATTCAGCATGTATTGGAAGGGAAGACGGAGTCAATTTAACAGACCCTGTTACTACAGAAACCTATGGTGTCAGAGTTTTGGCATGCTTGCAGTTCAAATATCTCAAAAGTTAGCCATTTCAAATACAAGTCACTTCAAGATAAAGTACAGTAGATTATAACAATCAATTTAATATATTAATCATAGAAAAATGACAGAAACTCAAAACCATCGGACTATGCGACTTTAAATTTATCCTCAAATGTTCACACATATGCAGATAGAATTAATACACATGCATGTGTGCATACATAAGTGTGCGAATGACGCTTTGACAGAAGGTAGTGTCCATTAGGAACATGGAGGACTAGTAATAGCGCTACCGGTCACACATGTTGGATCAAGGTTTGTTTGTTTATTGCAATTTTACATCCTAGCAACATCTATAGTCATATCAGGATGGGTACCAACTTGTGACAGTGCGCACTTATGGCGACTTCATAGTGCTGCTCCACTGGGAGAGCAGGCCGCCAACACGATGACGTAATATCGCATTCAGTCATATTATCCTGACACTGAGCTAACCAGTCGTTGGGTCAAGGAGGCACTACATTGAAAAATGGATAATCGTAATAACAAGTGACTCCTTTCCGCGCCTTTACACTAGCATCATACTTTATACATCACACACACGCATATATCTGATGTATAACGTATTATGCAAGTATAAAGATATGGAAAGGAATTATTTTTATATTGCTAGACTCTGTAAGACCCAACACTGTACTGGTGGTACAACCTTCGGCCCACCTCACCTCCACCGGTTGTTGACCAGCGTCAGTCGCACCAGAGGATTTTATATCCGGTGCGACTGACACTGGTCTAAATCTGGTGGAGACGAGGAGGTCACAGGTGGTGCCACCGGTACAGTGTTAGGTCTTACAGGAGTATAACAATAATGGTAATAATTCCCTTACATATCTTTATACTCGCATAATTTGTTATACATCACATATGTGTGTGTGTAGTTACACAAACGCACACCAGGTGTATGTGTTTAGTAATAGTAGTTCAGAACATGATATACACTTCTGGATTATAATATAATAATGTGAATCTCTGGCTGCAAAACTCGGTGGGAAGACAGGTGCTATGTTATACCCCTGTCACACTACGACGTAACGAGCCAATGTGAGCCTAACATGGTAATTTTTCGTCATTATGTTGACGTACGTTGGGTTACGTTGTGATGATGTCAGAATGATGTTAGAATGACGTCGAGCTACATCACATGACGTCGTGTCACGTCGAGTTACGTCGAGGTTTTGGACATGTTCAAAACTTTCGACGTAGCTCGAACGTAAGGGTTTACGTTCGCCATACGTTCTGTTCACGCTCAGTGAACGTCAATGACGTTAAATGGATGTTATTCCAATGCTGCTCACTACGTTCAACTACGTTCCACTACGTTGACCCACATTAAACCGGGTGGAAATGCCCACGTGGCGTAATGGGAACGTCAGGAGAACGTCAGGAGAACGTCAGGAAAACATACATTCAACATACGTTCAACGTTTCACCACCGTCTCATGATGTATGTAACGTAAAGCAACGTAGTTCTGACAATGGATTAACGTAGATAACGTTCCCTGAGCATAATTACCTTGTCCTCTCTCGTTGAATTACGGTATCACTACGCTTTACCGACGTTACGCTCTCGTCCACTACGCTGCATCCACGTTCAACTTGTGCCCAAATTTGCATACTACGCCGAGAAGTTCAACGTTTTTCAGGTTCTCCCTACGTTCACGTCGTTACGTCGTAGTGTGACAGGGCCGTTAATGAGTTCATGTCGGCTGCGGCGGGTGTATATTTAACTCGGGCGTGAGTAACTCGCTGTGGGACGTAAGGGGCGGCCTGGCCGGCTCACCGCTGGTAACCATGGTATTTTCGTAACACGACAACTCGGCGCGGGTCAGTAGATCATTTTCGGCGGGAATGGGACGGCGGCGCGCCGAGAAGCAGGGCCTGCTTCCCGCCGAGAAGCCGGGCCTGCTTCCAGCCACTTGCCGGCGTGTCAACAACGTATTTTGGGCAATGGGTTTTTGTCTCCCCGCAGATCACACAGCATAGGGCATGATAAAACGACAACCCCAGACCTTGCTGACATCACAACATTGAACGCACAATCAACGCAACATATCAACGTGAACACATGTTGGTTCAACATAGTATGCATTACTTATATCAACCCTAACACATATTGGTTTATCATAGTATGCATTAATTATATCAACCTGAATGCATGTTGGTTCACCATAGTATGCATTAATTATATCAACCTTAATGCATGTTGGTTCACCATAGTATGCATTAATTATATCAACCTTAATGCATGTTGGTTCACCATAGTATGCATTAATTCTATCAACCCTAACACGCATCGTTCTACCATAGTATGCATTAATTTTATCAATGTGAACACATGTTGGTTCACCATAGTATGCATTAATTATATCAACCCTAACACACACTAGTTTACCATAGTATGTATTAATTATATCAACCTGAATGCATGTTGGTTTACATAGTTTGCATCAATTATATCAACCCAAACACACATCGGTCTACCATAGTATGCATTAATTATATCAACCTGAATGCATGTTAGTTCACCATAGCATTCATTAATTATATCAACCCAAACATGCATTGGTTTACCATAGTATGCATTCATTATATCAACCCTAGCACACATTGGTTTACCATAGTATGCATTAATTATATCAACCTAAATGCATGTTGGTTCACCATAGCATGCATTAATTATATCAACCCTAACACACATCGGTTTACCATAGTATGTATTAATTATATAAACCTGAACGCATGTTAGTTCACCATAGTTCGCATTAATTGTATCAACTCTAATTCACATTGGTTTACCATAGTTTGAATTAATTATATCAACCTGAATGCATGTTGGTTTACCATAGTATGCATCAATTATATCAACCCAAATGTGCATTGGTTTACCATAGTATGCATTCATTATATCAACCTGAATGCATGTTGGTTTACCATATTATGCATTAATTTTATCACCTCAAACATGCCTTGGTTTATCATAGTATGCATTCATTATATCAACCTTGAACACGCATTGGTTTTCAATAGCATGCATTAATCATATCAACCTGAACACACATCGGTTTACCATTGTATGCCTTAATTATATCAACCTGAATGCACATCGGTTTACCATAATACACATTCATTATAGCAATACAGTAGTACTACTAGTAATAGTACATGTCTTCAACGGACACCTCTGCATTCAGAACAATGTTGTTACGACCTGGCAGGTATCCTGTTTATCGCAGGGACAGTCAAATGAAACAAAGACAGTTTAAACATTGATAAACATTAAATGAGAAAAATACGAAACAAGATTGTGTATGTTACCTATACATAGATAATCCCATGCCAGCCAGATATATATACATACATATATATACATATGGATATATATATATATATGAATATATACATATGAGGAGTTCAGGCGCAAAACCCATAAACACAGATAAAAAGATTGAGATAAATATTGGAGTCAAACATTGAAAAGGTTTATTTTTTTACATTCATATTTGTTTGTTTGTTGCTTCGTAACCATTTCATCACAAGAAAAGTGCAATTAGTGAGAAGTAAAATTACCTTCAGGTAAAAATCTTTTATTTTAATTCAATTTTTGGATTTGTGTTTACGGGATTTTGTGCCTGAACTCTTCATATATAGGAATATAGTTGCATATATATATACTCTTTAATAGATATTTTCCATGTAAGTAAATATGTCTATACTGGAAGATGGACTAAGTTGTCGCATAGCTTTTAAGTAATTGACACTTACCATTACATTTTACTTCATGTGTCTAACTAAATTCTTGTTATCACAAATTCCCTGTTTTATACAAATTAATCAATCCATCAATTAAATAAATAGATGAAGCTATATTTCAGTTATCTCTGATTAATTTTATTGTTGTCCTAATAATGTGTCTCTGGGGTGTGTGGGGGAAAGAGAGTGTAACTGCTGCATGCTACATGTTCGTTGTGTTGAGCGCTGTCACAAAATAAATCCAAGAATCTGTCAAACTCCTGAGGTTTTACTGCACGCACTCCCGGGCATACCACCACCTCCAGGGCAGAGGGCGTGTACATACCTCCAGTGATCCTCTCTACCTGGGAGATAGGCATGGGGGGTCCCAGTGGGGAGGGGTGGATGTGGGGTGGGGTGGGAAGGGGCAAACGTAGAAAGTTAACAGACGGGACGGCCAAATGAGTTAGAGCGTCCGTCTCCCATGTGGTAGATCGTGGGGTCATGGGTTCGAATCCTGGTCGAGTCAAACCAATGACTTAAAAATTGATACTTGTCGCTTCCTAGCCAGGTGCTTGGCATTATTAGGATAGGGCAAGGAGCAGTGAAATGAGGAAGAACAATCGCCTGTGACTGAAATTTCCCTTGCTTAAACAACTAATGTACCAACAAAAAAAGTCAGGAGCAGGGTTTCCAAAAGAAATGCCAGATCTGTAAGCAGGTATAAATAGAGGGTTCAGATTTGGCGTTTTGGGGCTTCCTGTTTTTTTTTGTCACTCGCACCCCCCCCTCGCTTGTAATGCAATTCGCCTCTTTGGAATATATGTTGTCAGTTAAAAGTACATAGTAAATATGTAATGTTATAACTTATTTGATAATAAACTTGTTTAATTTGTGATATGTAATTATTTAAATGCCCATTTTGATTATTAATTGATAGCTCCAGATCCTACTAAAGAGTGATATAGTATACTCTGATTTTGTTGTTGTTGATTTTTGTTGATTTTCTTCTTTTTTCGGCGGGGGTGGGGGATTGGGGGGGGGGAGGTCCGTGCAACCAGTAAACCCCCCTGATTTTGCCCCTGGTTCATACTGGTTCAGAGGTGGGATGCGGAGGTGAGTGTTACTAGGGTATCAACATGGCAAATAGGCCTACCCGCAACATACCTGGGCTACATCCGGAGCATATCTTTGTTTACAACTTTCAAATCAAGATTATATGGGTGGAACTGTCATGTCCACGCGTCACACCACTCGTCTGTGTAAACCCTTCGCAGGGCTCGGAATCTCGGCGAGTTAACTTCAAAGTATAGCACAGATACCGGCTGCATCGCTCTGATGTCAATAAATACCGGCCGTACATAACACATTCAGGAAGGCCACTGGGACATGAAGGTGTTGAGAGCGCTGTATTCCGCTTTGCTCATGAAAATAAAAAAAGAATGGTTTCTTGAATAGAGCTGAAAACCGAGAGTGTAAATAAATGCATCAAATCTATGCAAATGTATCGAAGCATATTGCATAGAATATTGCCTTCATTCTTAAACTATCCTAGATTGAAATATGGCTATTATATATATGTGATGTATAACGAATTATGCAAGTATAAAGATACGTAAGGGTTAATTGTTGCTTTATTGTTATACTCCGTAAGACAAACACTGTACGGGTGGCTCCACCTACCCTCCTCGCCTCCACCAGTTGTAGACCAGTGTCAGTCGCACCGGAGGATTTTTTCTATATATACTATGTATTTGTTAGAATAAGAGACATTCAGCAAAAAGAGAGACAAAATCACGGAATTGTATAAATCAGATATATCAAATAAGGAGCAAGGGAACGAGGAAGACCAATTATACACAATTGAGAATATTCTTTGTAATGGGGGTAAACAAAATGCCGAACTAAAAGTGGATATTTACCAAAATTAGCTATATGAATTGTGGCTATTTTGCTACCGTCAGTGGGGAAAGGGTTGGGGACCAGGCTAGGGGACCAGGCTGCCTATATTACTAGGTCAACCCATTATGTGGCATCCGCAAGATGGTAATCTGGGTCACACCTACAGGAGTTTTGGTATGCTTGTCGAAATTATTTAATTTCAAGCACATCCAAAGATAGCCATTTAAAAAAAAACAAAGTTGCATAAGATTAAGAGTAGTGAAGAATAGGTTAGTATGTTCAACTTGATACGTCTGTCCAAAAGAAATATGGCAAAGACTAAAAAGCCATTGGATTATAAAACTTAAATGAGTAAAATAGATAAATAACCCACTGAAACCCTCAATAGCCAATACCAACCTCCAGAAGAGAACAATTCTCCTTCTCAGGGCTGTCTATCACAGAGTATCGGGGTTTCACTTGGGTAAACAAGGCTACCATTCAGAGAGGAGGGGATTGGTGGGTGGACAGTCAAGCCTCGGCGTCATCTTGAATCACATCCTCACAGGATTCGGGCCGAGCCACCTTGTCGATGATTGACCCGCGGGTCAATAAGCCGGTGATTGATTGGCTCTGTGATTAAGAGGTATTGAGACGGGCGGACCGGGAGGTGGCGGGGTGGCGGGGAGGGTGGGGTGAGGAGGGTGGCGGGGAGTGTGGGGGGGTATTGATGAAGAGGCATGGATCACGGCCATTTGCCATCCGGCGATCCATTGTTCAGGGGCACAGGGGAGGCCGGGGTGGCCGTATCATATTGACCGGCCCAACCCCATCATAATAAAGGTCATACTAGGGGGGCAGGGGGTGGGGGGGGGGGAGAAGTGAGCCAAATGACAAACCACGCAACAAGAAAGAGGAATTCTCTTTTTTTTTCTCATTAAAAATTATCTCACTAAATTGAAATTCGGACCAATCGGGTTGATTACGCCAAGTTTGAAGATGAATCCATCACGAATCTAGTTGATCTGTGATCAGTGCAAAAACCACTTGTCCAGTTTCCAGCTACATTATTGGCCGATGAATGAATTCATCCGACTCTGGAGCTGAGGGAGGAGGTCATATCTCCGAAGATAGGTGCGGGTTCTGGCAGGGTGCCAACTCGTTATGCGAAGGAGAGGGCGGCGGGGTGGGTGTGTTGGGTGTGGAACTGGGGGGGGGGGGGTAGGAATGGGGTACAGAGATTGGATTTGGGATGAAGACCAACTTGAACCCTCCCCCTCCCCCACAACAACAACATCTTGTAGTGTAGGTCGGGCAGCTTTGCATTTTATATTTGAATAATATTCTTGCGCGTGTCCCCTCAGGATCATTTTTAAATGTCAAGATTAAATCAATAGTGCGTCACCGCCGTCCATTGCACTCTCTCTACCCCCCCCCCCCTCCCACCCTCCTTCTCCCCTCCTGGTAAATCACCACTGCAATACTATGCAGAGTGTGATTTAAAAAAAAAGATCTACCACAATATGCAACCCGGTTGCGCTGAGCGCTTCAAGTCGGACTCTCCCTCCCTCTCTCTCTCCCTCTCCCTCTCCCTCTCCCTCTCCCTCTTCCTCTTCCTCTTCCCCCCTCTCCCTCTCCCTCCCCTTCGCCTTCTCCTTCTTCTTCCACCTCTTCCTCTTCCTCTCCCTTTCCCTCTCCTTCTTCTTCTCCTTCTTCTTCTTCTTCTTCTTCTTCTTCTTTGATGGAGGTGGAGTTGTGTTTTTGAGGCATGCGTGGGTGGTTTTTTTTCTTTTATATTTTACCCACTACCACGCCGACTTGCTGGAGATGAGCCATATAAAATGTCCATAAAACGACAACATTGGAGAGAAGAAAAACAAAAGAGAAAAAAGAAAGAAGAAGAAGAAAAGAAAAAGGTTTCTGTAAATAGCGTATTCCCATTGGCCACATGTGCGCACCGTGCCAAGTATGTCATGTATGTGGCCGATATGTAGCACCCACCCCCTCCCTCTACACACACCGCCAACTCCCACCCCGGCACCCGGGTCTTATCTTTCACCGGCCGGCCGGCCGGCCGGCCACCTGAGGACTGACCGACTTGCGCCGGTCAAACGGCCGGAGCCTAGACGCAAGGTGGCAGTGAACCTCACGGGGAACCAACCAGGTGGAAACAGGTGAGTATGTCGCCCAGTGAGGCGTACAGAACGCCGCCTGGTTGGTCCTGGATGTGGGGTGTGTGTGTGGGGGGGGGGGTTAGTGTGGGGGGGGGGGGTGACTGGGTGTGAGGGTGTGAGTGAATGTGTGGGGGTTGGGGTAGGGTGTGAGTAGGTGTGAGTTGGTGTTGGTGTTGGCTGTGGGGGTGTGAGTGAGTGAGTGTGTGGAGGCTGTGGGGTAGGGATAGGGGGTTGTGAGTGTATGGATGTGGGTGTAGGGGTGGGTGTGTGTGTGGGGGGGTGTGTCTGAGAGTGGGTAAGTGGATGTTATTTCCCAGGGCAGTGAGATTGCTCACATAGTGTTGGAGTGTGTTGGCCACATTGTGGTGTTCGTTTATGAAGTGACTTGCTCATACTGAGGAGTGAGGTTTTCACGAGGTGCAGTGAGGTGTTCAGGTAGTGGAGTGAGTTTCTCACGTGGTGGAGTGAGTTGCTCAAAGGGGTGGAGTGAGTTTCTCAGGCAGTAGAGGGAGTTGTCCACCTGGTGGAGTGAGTTGCTCAGGTAGTGGAGTGAAATGCTCATGTGGTGGAGGGAGTTGCTCACGTGGTGGAGTGAGTTTATCAAAGGGGTGGAGTGAGTTGCTCAGACAGTAGAGGGAGTTGTCCACCTGGAGGAGTGAGTTGCTCAGGTAGTGGAGTGAACTGCTCATGTGGTGGAGTGAGTTGCTCACATGGTGGAGTGAGTTGCTCAAAGGGGTGGAGTGAGTGGCTCAGACAGTAGAGGGAGTTGTCCACCTGGTGGAGTGAGTTGCTCAGGTAGTGGAGTGAAATGTTCATGTGGTGGAGTGAGTTTCTCACGTGGTGGAGTGAGTTGCTCAAAGGGGTGGAATGAGTTGCTCAGACAGTAGAGGGAGTTGTCCACCTGGAGGAGTGAGTTACTCAGGTAGAGGAGTGAAATGCTCATGTGGTGGAGGGAGTTGCTCACGTGGTGGAGTGTGTGGCTCAAAGGGGTGGAGTGAGTTGCTCAGGCAGTAGAGGGAGTTGTCCACCTGGTGGAGTGAGTTGCTCAGGTAGTGGAGTGAAGTGCTCCTGTGCTGGAGTGAGTTGCTCACGTGGTGGAGTGAGTTGCTCAAAGGGATGGAATGAGTTGCTCAGACAGTAGAGGGAGTTGTCCACCTGGTGGAGTGAGTTGCTCATGTGCTGGAGTGAGTTGCTCATGTGGAGTGAGTTGCTAATGTTGGAGAGTAAGTTGAGCACGTGGTAGAATGAATTAATCACGTGGTAAAGTGAGTTGCTCACATAGTGGGGTGCATTGCTCAGATAGTAGAGTGGAGTTGATCACATGGTGCAGTGATGTGATCACAGGGTGGAATGGCGTTACTCAGTAGTGCAATGAGCTATTCACCTGTGGGAGTTAGTTTCTAATGTGGAGGAATGAGTGGCTCACATAGTGAAGTGAATTTTCCCTCTCATAACTAGGCGTTGATTAGCCACTTCACAACGCTGATCACATAAAGAGGTGCATTCTCTTTTGGTGCACATAACGCGCACCCCCCACCCCCACTCCATCCCCATCCCACTATAAAGTTGTCCTTAATACCAGTAAACTACTCGCATTGAACGGTGAAGTTTGCTCAAATTGACTAACTACTCATGAGTCGGGGCAGGTTGCTCACATATCTAACCGAGTAGCTCATACAGGTCGGCCTTTCGCCTAACACACACGCCGCCTAGCGGCAAGGCAGAACAGCTCGTCCACCTGGCCTGACGCAAAGGCCACATGAAAATTAGATGCACGTGTGACCTTTGCACTTTGACCCCAAACCACCAGCTCAGCGGGGGCAAACCATGTACTGCCGCTTGTAGTCGCGGATCAAGGGAGGGTTATTAAGTATCCACGCCATCCGCACCACACACCACACACCACACACCACACACCACACACCACATACCACACACCACACACCACACACCACACACCACACACCACACACCACACACCACACACCACACACCACACACCACACACCACACACCACACACCACACATCACACATCACACATCACACATCACACACCTTACACCACACATCACACACCATACACCACACACCACACACCACACACCACACACCACACCCCACACTCCACACACCACACACCACCATACCACTTACCAACCACCACACTACCTCACACCACACCACCCATCCCACACAACACCACTCGCATCCTCAACTAACATCATCAACTCCCTACCCCTCCATTCCTCCCCTCTCCCCTCCCACTCCACCTCTCCCCCTCCCCATCACACCTGCCCTTCCCCCTCCCCACTACCCTCCCCCCACACCCTCCACCTTCCACTCCACCCCACCCCCGTCCTATTGTCAGGAAGGTTCCCCACACTCGTCCACCTCATCCGAATCAATGCATTCCTTCCATGTCAAACTACAACTAAAGTAGAGATGTTCTTCTCTTCTTTTTTACCAGTCTAGGAAAGTTGCTAACAAAGTAAAGTTTCCTTAACTTAACTTTGTGAGCAACCTTTTCCGAACAAGCTCAGTACTTTGAGTATCTAAACTGCAATATCCCACCTCTCTCCTCTACTGAATGGAACTTGATGCGCACTAAGCTATTGAAATTCTAGAGCAACTTATCTTTTTTAAATGATTTTATTCCCGATTACCTCCCTCAAAACTCTTGTCCCAGCATGTAATTGATTGTAGGCATTTGACTTCATGAATTCAACCTATAGGATTTCAAATTTTATGGGAAACACATTTAGAGTTGCGTGTCCAGGGCTCATAGGGACCCATCGATAACGATTCGTTGGTTCACAACCAATAAATGTTAATGAGGAGTGTGGGTTATGGCTAAAAATACAATTTCAGTTCTGTTTATTTTCCAGCACGACAACAACACATTTCCGGAAACGATCGTTACCGTGACATCCAATAGGTTGTGAAATGTACTGATTGAGTAAATTGCCCCAAATCCAAAAATAGTATAAACTCTAGCTCTAAATATCCTGGGTCCGCCCCTGGCTCACTGCAGGCACGGGGATGGTGTATGTGGAGGGTGATGGTGTGTGTGGGGGGAGGGGGGGGGAGCCACGGTGAGGCATAGTGGTAGTTCTTTGTTTTTTAGGCTGTGTTTTACATAACGTCTGGACGTATGTGCTGAGGTAGTTAGTGCGGGTGAGTGGGTGGGTAGAAGGTGGTGGGGGGGGGGGGAGAGCTGTCCATTGGTTTCTTGTGTGTTTGTCTGTGGTGGAATGGGGGGGGGGGGGGGGGGGGGGGGGGGGGGGGAGCTTGTTTATGGGGCAGACACAGCTGTGTCAAAGTCAAACCAACCTCCAGGCGAAATTGACCCCTGTGCTGGGCGCTTACAGCCAGAGGTCTCAAAGGGCTGCCGACATATATACCTACCTACCTACCTAGAGCAAACTAACACAAAACTCACAGCAATTCCAGGCCACATGCTCCAAGCAGGGGGTGAAATTGGCGTGAAAGCAGACGTGGGATGATGGTCCGTTAATTCATCACAATAGATCACATGTCCACACAACAAGTGTCCATCAACGCAATTCCACTTTGTATAGCTAGACATAAACGTTTTGCCTACTTATTACACATACTAAAGGATGTATATAATATATATAATATATATAATATGTATAATATATATAATATATATAATATATATATATAATATATATAATATATATAATATATATAATATATATAATATGCATAATAGAAATATATATATAATATATAATATATATAATATATATCATATATATCATATATATAATATATATAATACATATTATATATATATAATATATATAATAGATATAATAGATATAATATATAATATATATAATACATATAATATATATAATATATGATTCAGGCTCAAGAAAATATTCCAATTGGGGAAAGTTGTCGGCGTCATGCATTGGATGTAGGTGTCGGACGGCATAATTATAGTTTAGCATTGACAGAAGTGATGGAAAGTCCTTACATTTATCCTGAATGTAAAGGTAGAGAAAATACAACAACCTTTTTTGTTTCTAGGATAATTTAATATGAAACAAAGAAATGCACTACACTTTAAGAATTGCGATGCTGACATCTTAAATTGACCATCAATTGGCCCATTTTCCTGAGGCCGACTCATATATAATATATAATATATATATATAATATATATAATATAATATATATATATATAATATATGTCATATATGAAATATATGTAATATATGTAGTATATGTAGTATATGTAGTATATGTAGTATATGGAGTATATGGAGTATATGTAGTATATGGAGTATATGGAGTATATAGGGTGCATGGAGTGTATGGAGTGTATGGAGTATATGGAGTATATGGAATATATGGAGTATATGGAATATATATATGGAATATATGGAATATATGGAATATATGGAATATCTAGAATATATGGAATATATAGAATATATAGAGCTATGTGCTGTATATATATTTTTTTGTGAGTGAATTGTATTCATATAAATCTTTTGTCAGCGCCATATCACTCGTCTTCCGGCCATAAGTGTTACAGGTATCTTGGTATTTATACAATTCTTTTTTTTTTAAAGTCAAGTTTTTGAATTAATATAAATAGCTACTCTTGGTGTCTCCATGACCCCATGACTGCTGGACCCACCCATGTCGAAACCATTTACATAACTGCTGATGCCACCCATGTCAAAACCATTTACATGACTGCTGGCGGCACCCATGTTGAAATCATTTACATTACTGCTGGTGGCACCACCCATGTTGAAATCATTTACATGACTGCTGGTGGTGCCACCCATGTTGAAATCATTTACATGACTGCTGGCGCAACCCATGTCGAAATCATTGACATGACTGCTGGCACCACCCGTGTCGAAATCATTTACATAACTGCTGGCGCCACCCATGTCAAAATCATTTACATGACTGCTGGCACCACCCATGTCAAAACCATTTACATGACTGCTGGTGCCACCCATGTTGAAATCATTTACATGACTGCTGGTGGCGCCAACCATGTTCTAAATGGCACCACCCGTGTCGAAATCATTTACATAACTGCTGGCGCCACCCGTGTCGAAACCATTTACATAACTGCTGACGCCACCAGTGTCAAAACCATTTATATGACTGCTGGCACCACCCGTGTCGAAATCATTTACATGACTGCTGTGGCGCCACCCATGTTGAAATCATTTACATGACTGCTGGCGCAACCCATGTCGAAATCATTTACATGACTGCTGGCGCCACCCGTGTTGAAATCATTTACATAACTGCTGGGTCCACCCGTGTCGAAATCATTTACATAACTGCTGGCGCCACCCATGTCGAAATCATTGACATGCCTGCTGGCACCACCCGTGTCGAAACCATTTACATGACTGCTGGCACCACCCATGTCGAAACCATTTAAATGACTGCTGGCACCACCCGTGTCGAAACCATTTACATGACTGCTGGCGCAACCCATGTTGAAATCATTGACATGACTGCTGGCACCACCCGTGTTGAAATCATTTACATGACTGCTGGCGACACCCATGTCGAAATCATTTACATGACTGCTGGCACCACCCATGTCAAAACCATTTATCTGACTGCTGGCGCCACCCATGTCAAAACCATTTACATGACTGCTGGCGCCACCCGTGTCAAAACCATTTACATGACTGCTGGCGCAACCCATGTCAAAATCATTGACATGACTGCTGGCACCACCCATGTCGAAACCATTTACATGACTGCTGGCACCACCCGTATTGAAATCATTGACATGACTGCTGGCACAACCCATGTCGAAATCATTGACATGACTGCTGGCACCACCCATGTCGAAATCATTTACATGACTGCTGGCACCACCCATGTTGAAATCATTTACATGACTGCTGGCACCACCCGTGTCAAAACCATTTACATGACTGCTAGCACCACCCGTGTCAAAATCATTTACATGACTGCTGGCGCCACCCGTGTCAAAATCATTTACATGACTGCTGGTGCCACCCATGTCAAAATCATTTACATGACTGCTGGTGCCACCCATGGCGAAACTATTTATATGTGCATGTAATTGGATGAATGTACGTTGTATCCTCAGTGTCGAACATTGATATAATATTCATTGTGTGTTTGTCAAACAAAAGGTTCCAAAGAACCCCAGAATGATATTCATTAAAAATCCACTGTGTGTTAGTCAAACATAAAAGTGTGAGAGAACCTCAGAATAATATTCACTAAAACTACATTGTGTGCTAGTCAAACAAAAAGTTCCCTAGAAGGCCAGAATAATATTAATTAAACCTAGATGTTGTGTTAGTCAAACACAATTTTTGAGAACACCCCAGAATAATATTCATTAAAACTATTTTGTTTGTTAGTCAAACAAAAATGTTCGAGAGAATGCCAGAATAATATTCACTAAAACTACATTGTGTGCTAGTCAAACAACAAAAAGTTCTGAGAGAACCCCAGAATAACTTTGCACTAGTTCAGACAGTTGTTAATGCAGTAAGATTAGCTGTCTCAGTAATGTGTAAATCTATAGCCATTTCAATCTCCCGCCAGGGGGCCGAAAGGTCCGGAGAAACTTTCAATCGAAGCAGCTTTAAATTGGTTTCCGGCACCGGGGGCTGAAAGTGTAGCCGAGTAGTTTATTCCCACTCATTTTCCTGTAGCGGAAAGGTCAAGGTCACGACGTTCAATCAGGCGCACAGACAAATACGAGTGCGCATGCGCCGGTTCTGCAGGAACGCGCTTGGTGGGGGATGAGGTGGTGGAGAGATAATCTTGGGCTAGAGACGCAGGTACTTAAGAAACATTGATGTTCCGCCCACTGAGCTCCAGGACGCGGAACCCCACCTGGTGGGAGTTGAGTGGAAGAGGGGAGAGGCGGGAGGGACTACTCACCGGGCGGGGAGGGGGGGGGGGGGGGTCGAGGGCGCTGGTAGGGGGGGATGGGGGCCGAGGAGATGACGCAGCGAGGGAGAAGCATGTGGGCAAGGGATAGCGACAAGGGGGGGGGGGGGGGGGGGGGGGGGGGGGGGGGGGGGGGGGGGGGGGGAGGGAGGGAGGGAGGGGGGGGGAGGGAGGGAGGGAGGGAGCGAGATAGATAGAGAGAGAGAGGGAATAAGAGAAGGGTGAACTGATGACGTCACCAGTTGAATTCACCCACGAAATGCCAATCCAATTCACTCACGGATATTAACAAAAGTTGGCTATACCTAGGACTTAGTCTAAATTCATACTTTTATTAAAAATCAGCATTTACTGATGACGTCATCAGTTGAATTCATCTGCGAAATGCCGATGCAATTCACTCACAGGTATAGCAATCCACGACAGTGGCTATAACTAGGACTTAGTCTAAAAAGACTATGCAGGTATGCAGGAATTGCAATACCTCAGGGAGTTTGACGCCCCTGCCCTGCAGAGTTGTAAACCACTGCCTTGTGGTACAGGTTCTTGACAACCGAAGGCCAAGGGAGCAAACCCTAAACAGAAAACTGTGGCACTGTGGTAGCATTAAGGGCGGTTGATGGATGGAACTCCCAACATCTCCCGACCAGCCACTGCAGGGACAAATAGTTTTGCGCCTGTCTGGACATGTTCTTGCCGGTGTGAAACCTCTATTTGCTACCCGAGAGAGTGTCGCTGGTAACTTGCAAAAGCCAGCAGCACTTCAACACTTTGGCAGGCAGCTTTCAGGAAATGTACAACTGCACAAGGAGAGCGGCAGTCAATTAATGAAAGCAGTCTTTGTCGCATCGCGACCGACAGCATGATGATGATGAGTCTAAAAAGAAATTCTGACTTTTATGTAAGATCAGCATTTAAGTTCAAAAGAAAGCTCACCATTGGCTATGTAGACCCCCCCCCCCCCGCCGCCCTCCCTGTGGAAGCCACATATAGGAAAGCCACCTTTGAATCAGATGATGTAACATTAGGAGGAAAAGGATATACAATGAAGTCCCGGCGTCGACAAAAGAGTTTATTCAATAAATACACTTTATTTGCAATTCTTTTTAAAGAAGAAGAAAAGTCATAGCAGAACCCATCAAGAAAATAAGGAATAGATAGGTGAGGAAATGTCACGTTTTGAAGCCATGTAAATAGACGATTTCCACCACCAGCCTGCCTGCCCTCTGGTGTCAGAGGAAGAAAACTGTTGGGTGTGGAAAGCAGCTCATTGTGCAGTATGTTCTGTGGAAACTGGTCTTATAATGGATTTCCATCACCAACCTGCCCGCTGATTGTAGTGGGAAGAAGTAATAGTGTCGGCAGTAGTTCATTGCGCATGCTCTCCAGAAAAGGTCTATTCACAAGTCGAATATATATGTCCTTGCCCTATCATAATAATGCTGAGCGGCACGCTAGGAAGTGAGAAGTCAAATTTTGAAAGTCACTGGTTTGACTCGACCGGGCAACGAACTCCCGACCTTCTGCACAAGAAGCCTGTGCTCTACCTATTCGGCCACCGCATCCGGTCACCTACATTTCTGCCATTTCGGGCCAAGAGCCCTAAATATGAATCTATCTAGGCTTCCTGGTGCAACCAAGCTGCCCACACCTACATGTGTGTGTGTGGCATTTCAGCTGGGAAGGTCAGTGCACCTCACTATGTACGTTGGGGTTCAGTGGCTGAACCAAAAGGTGAGATTTGCACCTGCTTCATTTAGAGCATAACAGATGGGTTTTGAGCGACGGCTGCAATACCTGAGTGTGATCAGCATGACGTCACGCCGGCCTGCTGACGTCATAAGGAGGTGTCACGTGACACGATGGCTTTCATTCACTGGCAAAGGCGAACTGACTGTATACGTCACAGAGGCTTAGATTGACTACCATGTGCAGTCACTGTAGTCGAACCAGCATTAGAAGACTCCTGCTACCCCACCGCCCCCCAAAGAAGAAAAAAGCGCCAACAAAAGCGCACAACTCATATTTCTAAACCGCATTCAGCGCCACAGATCCCTGACTGTGCACACTGCACCAAGCTCGGTCAGTTAAAAGGGAGCCGGTGCACCAGCGATGGATAGGGTAGTCGCTGCAATCAATGCATATGGGCGTGATCCGTGCATTCCTACATTCCAAAGCCAGCTGAGAGGAATCCAAGTACAGCCCAACTACTTTATATTAATAACAGTAATCACACCTTGGAGGCCATATACTGCCTTCTCCCAGTTATACAAGCCTCTAGAAGGAGGAGAAGGAGAAGGAGAAAGGGGAGATGGAGGAGAAGGGGGAGGGGAGAGAGCCTGGCCAGCAATGGATGAAGCCAGGTGGCCAGCCGAGGCTCTATGATGGGACGGTGGCATGCATCGTTTCACAGCGCTATGGGAAATTGCACAGAACGGGTAGGTTAAAGTTGCATGGTCCATTGAAATATATATTTTTCGAAACAAAAAGACTTATATACATTTGATTCTCTATATCCAACTTAAATATTGGTGCATTATCTTGTGATTTGGGACAGCATATACAGAATAATCAGTGAATTGACTACCTTATTCCTTTAGACACTTACTTTGAGAAGGCTATGAGGCAGGGAGGCCACTAACCAATGGAGGTCAATCTCGTGACCTGAATAGTCTTGCCCTCATTCTGTGTACTATATATGGCTTTAGTCAGGTTCCAGGAGATATGGTGGAAGTTTGATGTCACCCCACCCAACCACCTCAGACCCCCCCCCCCACAACACTTACACACCCACACCCACTCACTGACATTGACACCATCTTCTAAGTTCTAGCCTCCCTACACACCCCTCCAAACACCCATGCCTCACACATACCCCCCACCCCGACCCCCACATCATAACACACAGTGTGCTAATCACCCCATACAGATACCCCGTCCCCCCACACACTCACAATCACTGGGCACAGTGTGTGTGTGTGTGGGGGGGGGGGGGGTGTAGATGAGTCTTACCAGCTCGATGAGCCACTAAGAGGTGATAGGGGACCGGACTAACTACACATTAATAGGTCATTCCTCATCACGTGATGTGAATCTGGGCCACTACAACAAGAGTTTTGGCAAGCTTGCCAAAATTATCTAGGATTCTTTTAGCTCATATTGCTCCAAAATTAGCCATTTCTCATCAAAATGATTCCGGAATAATGAATATTAGGTTGTAATGGTCAACCTGGTATATTTATCTAAAAAATAAGGCAAAAATTCGAAAGCCATCGGACTATGCAACTTTAATTCTTACAGCATATCGCCAGCCCCATGATGATCCAGTATGATGAGGAAACCAGTAGCCAACCCCCCCCCCCCCCCCACACCACAACTCTCATACACGGCACTGACGTCAGAACACGTCATGATTGACGGCGCAACTTCATGAGTGAGCGCTACGAAAGGAGGAGGCTGGCTTCTCTGCACCAAAAACATCGGTAGATCAGCAGTGAGGTACATGTGTATATGTAATACATAAATGGGATATAATATATGATGTATAATAAATTATGTATAATAAATGATGTACAAAAAGTAGGTATAGTAATGATGCATAGCAAATGATGTATATTAAATGATGTATAAGAAATGATGTACAAGAAATTAAGTATAACACATGATGTATAATAAATTATGTATAATAAATGATGCATAATAAAATATGTATATATATAATAAAGTCTGTATACTGGATGATGTATAATAAATTATGTATAATAAATTGTATAGAATCAGTTTTATTTAATATAATATATGATATATAATATATGTACTAAATATTTTATATAAACTTATAATATATAATATATGTAATACACATTGAATTTGTTAAGCATTTAATTTAAAATACATTTAATATATATGTACATGTAAAATCAGCAGGTGTTAATATGAACAAGTAAACCCAGTTGGGATAATTATCTTTAAGTAGGTATTTCTTGTGGTTTATGCAAGTCCACTGTTCAAGTAAATATTATTAAGATATGAGTCTGACTGGGCCGCCCATAAGTCAGTGGTGGTAAAAGAAAAGTGACTCCAAGAGACATCAGTGATCTGGTTCATCATAACAAACACTAAATTAAATAGGAAATATATGTGATTAACTTTGTTATTCATATTCACATAATAAATTATAAATACACACCTAATTAACAAACAAAATAAACAAAACTATATATATATATATATATATAGTCACTTCAGGGTAATGAAGATGAATAGGACAAGTGAGTTCAGTAAATTTGTACTTCTGGAAAGGTTATTTGCATAATCTAAAATAATGAAATTGTATGTGGCTCATGAAAAGGTCCACAGTGTAGCCAGTAATGGCCCTGTCACACTACGACGTGACTACGTCAGCGCAGGCAGAACGTGAAAATAATTATATTACGTCGACGTTATGGGCGTAATATGCAAATTGTGGACGTGAGCGTAACGTGAAAGTAACGTCGGTGTACGTCGTGACCTTAGCTGTAATGTGACAACGTTAGTTGGGGAGGGGTAATTGGCGACGTGTCCGGCGTTTGTGTATACGTGAGCTTAAAAGTCGCCGTAAGGGTGCGACGTGGAGTAAAGTGACCGTAACGCCACCGTAAAGCCGTGACCGTACGTGACCGTTAACGTGGACCGTAACGTGACCGTAACGTGGACCGTAACTGTGACCGTAACTTGACCGTAACGTGACCCGTAACGTGACGTAACGGTGACCTGTAACGTGGACCGTATACGTGCAAAATCGCTGACCCACACGTTGGCTCCAACCCGGGCCGTCGGTTTGTCGTGACATAACGTGACTCTAACGTCATTTACGCTTGCTATATTACGATCGCGAAACGTCTACCTAACGTCATTGTCACGTCATCCTGACGTAACGGCTTCACGTCGAGATACGTCGAAAGTTTTGAACAGGTTCAAAACCTCGACGCGTGCCGACGTAACACGACGTAACATGACGTAGCTCGACATCACTCTAACGTCATTATGACGTCATCATAACGTAATCCAACGTACATCAACGTAATGACGAAATATCACCACGTTAGACTCATGTTGGCTCATTACGTTGTAGTGTGACAGGGGTATTAGTGAAGCAGGACGGTGATGAGGGCGCCATCAGTACAGCTATGCACAGTCAAGTACACCCAGAGTGACTGTTCATGAGTACGCACATGTCCACCACAAAGAGCGGCACCTTCCGTTATTTATACACGCACATATATATATATATATATATATATATATATATGCTTTTGGGTGCATAAACAAGCAGGTGCCTCGATGTTGTGATGACGTCACTATTGCCATGACCAACGTCATCAACACTAGCAGTCAGTCACACCTCATCGCCGGTAGATGTCAGCACTGTCTGCCCCACTTGCCCTGGTGGCTTACAGTGAATTAACCGTTGTTGTTGGCATAGCTCACAGCTACATAACGGTGTCGTTATTAGCAACGCAAAGCAGATATTTCATTAAAGTTACATAACCCGATGGTTTTGAGTTTATGCCTTACCTTTAAGATTAATCCATTATATTGGTTATTATGTTCTACTTTTAATTGAGCTTGGAGTAATTTGTTTAATTATAGATGATTAATGTTGGATATATTTAAAGTCATGAGTCATGCAGAGTTCATCAGGCATATTGGGCGGGTGACATCTAAAGGCCCTGTCACACTATGACATAACGACGTCGGCGTAGGGAGAACGTGAAAAACGTTGAACTTCTCGGTGTAGTATGCAAATTTCGGCACAAATTGAACATGGATTCAGCGTAGTTGACAAGAGTGTAACGTCGGTAAAGCATAGTGATAGCGTCATTCAACGAGAGAGGACAACGTAATGATGCTCACGGAATGTTATGAACATTATTCCATTGCCAGAACTACATTGCTTTACATTACCTTACGTTACCTTACGTTACTTACGTCATTAACCGTTGGCGAAATGCTGAACGTATGTTGGACGTACGTTCGGCGTACGTTCTCCTGATGTTCTCCTGATGTTCTCCTGATGTTCTCATTATGCCACATGGACATTTCCACCGGCTTTAATGTGGGTCAACGTAGTGGAACGTAGTGAGCAGCATTTGACTAAAGTCCGTTTAACGTCATTGACGTTCGCTGAACGTGTACAGAAAGTATGGCGAATGTAAACCCTTACGTGCGAGTTACGTCAAAAGTTTTGAACAGGTTCAAAACCTTGAGGCGCGCTGACGTAACACGACATAATGTGACATAGCTCGATGTCAGTCTAATGTCATTCTGACATCATCATAATGGGGTTGCCATTTACTGCAAAGCCACCAAAAACCTAGACACTGAAAAGCTAAAACCAACAAATCTCTCAAATGAGCACATAGAGCTACTATGGTGCCTAATAAAAAATGAAAAGCAAGCAAATGTAGCCATAGCGAGCCTCTATAGGCCACCGTCAGGTGAAATTGAAGTATTCCTTGAAGAACTAGAAAAGAGCATAAACACTGTAAAAAAATCAACAAATGCAGAAATCTTTGTGCTAGGGGACTTCAATGTGAATTACAGCAGCAATGACAAAAATAAACTAATGCTGCAAACCACCATCAAGATCTTAGGCCTGCAGCAGCTCATCACTGAAAACACAAGGCTAAGCAACAATAGCTCAACAATAGACCTAATATTAACCAACTCAAACCATGCCACAAAATGGGGCACTAGAAGCTGGGGTATAAGCGACCACAAACTAGTATATGTAACCAGGAAAAAGCTTAAAAGCACAAATCACTATGAATACAAAATGGGCAGGTCCTTAAAAAACTACTCAGAAGATACATTAAAAAATCATCTGCACCAAAACATAAACAACATCACACAAAACAGAGATGATGTTGATATCTATTGGGACAACATCATCACAGAAATAAGAAAATCAATTGATGAGATGTGTCCCATGAAGAAAATAAAAGTACAAAAAAACCAAGACCCTTGGGTAGACAAAGACCTGCTAACACTCATCACAACCAAAAGTAAACTGGGTGATAAAGCAAAACGCACAGAAACAATAGAAGACAAACTGGCCTACCGCATCGCCAGAAACAACTGTCTCAAAGCTGTGAGAACAGCAAAAAAGAAATACATAATAAAGCAGGACAAAGACTGGGGAAGCAACACAAACAAATTCTGGAAAAATGTAAACCTATTATTCCCAAAAAATAACAAAGAAGAGCACACAAACTTCCAAGATAACGAAGGGACAATGCTCTCAGACAAAGATGCAGCAAACAAACTGAACACGCACTTTGCCACAATAGGACAAAAGCTGTCAGGAAAATTTAAAAAAAGGTGGGAAAATAGATCAGGAACTGTGCAGAATGAAATCCCCACCTGCAAAACAGATATGATAGAAGTAAAAAAATTAATAAATGACATAGACACGAATAAACCAAGTGGAATAGATGAAATACCAACCAAAATACTGAAAGAGGCACTCCAAGCCATCCCGGCCACTATAGTAGACCTATTCAACATCTCCTGATGCAGGGGCGTTTTATCTCAGCCTGGAAAATGCAACCATCACCCCCATTTCACAAGGGTGGAGACAAACAAAACATGGGAAACTAAAGGCCAATATCAATTCTTCAAACCCCAGGCAAGCTCATTGAAAAAGTGTTACATAGACACATCAATGAACACCTTGAAAAAAAGGATATACTAAACGAAAGACAAGGGGGCTTCAGGAAACTGCACTCCACATCAAAAACAATAGCTAACCTAACAAATGACATAATGGCATCAATGAACCAAAAACAATTAGTTGGAGCCGCCTTCATTGACTTCAGCAAAGCATTTGACACAGTAGACCACAAAATACTACTGGAAAAACTAAAAACCATGGGCATAAAATCCAACACTATGGATTGGATAAGATGCTACCTGAACAACAGGCAACAGAAAACAAAAATAAACAATACACTATCAGACAACCAACCTGTCACATGTGGTGTACCCCAAGGGTCAGTGTTAGGGCCACTACTCTTTATAATCTATATAAACGATCTTGAAAAATGGTTGCAAACTGAATGCCTCCAACTATATGCAGATGACACAGTCATATACGCAAATGGCACCACAGAAGAGGTAATAACTAAACTAAATAAACTCCTACTAAAACTAGATGAGTGGTGTGAGTCCAACAAAATAACCATCAACACAAGCAAATCAAAAACAGTACTCTTCTCGCATAAACAAATGCCAGAAAGAAAACTACACTGTAAGTTAGGAAACCAAACACTAGAAAATGTAGACCATTACAAATACCTAGGCCTTGAGTTGGACAGCCAACTAAACTACAACCTATGTATAAATAAAATTATACAAAAAGTAAACCACAAACTGTGGCTATTTGCAAAGCTAAGAGACTACATGACACAAGAAATGTCAATAAAAAATCTTCAAGGGCATGGTGCTCCCCTATTTTGACTATGGAGATGTAAACTACATGGGTGTGAAAAAAGAACTTCTAAAAAAACTGCAAACACTTCAGAACAGAGCCCTGAAAATCTGCCTCAGAGTAGACAAGCTGCACCCAAACCTATGACATACACAAAAGAACCAAGGGAAACTATCTATAGAAAATAGGAATAATTCATTTGAAAACATTAGCAATAACTATAGTAAAAACAGTAAACTTCTAACAAAACCACAAAGGGCTACTAGAGCAAATAATGCACCACTACTAAAGCAGACCAGAAGCCGAATAAAAGCTCATGAGAGAAGCACGCTGGAAATGGCTGCCAAGTTGTGGAATGCCCAAACGGTAAAGGAACGACAAATTCCTGACCTAAAAACTTACAAAAAATATCTGTGCAAAATAAGGCTAGGAAACCCCCAGTAAGCTGCACTGCAAAGGGGCATGTTATATGTCACGGCCCACCAGCGGGATGCCCAATGGAAGGTAACCATGCCAAAAGTAGCCAGATAACACACCACACAGCTACGTACAAGCCTATGATATGTAAATAGGAGTAGGCTAGTCTAGTAATAAGAGTAGAAAAATAAATACATATATACCAAGAAAATCCAAAAAAACTAACATAGGCTACTAACCATACCAACCAATTATCTATCTGCTACTGAAATGCAGGGAATCAAATACCTTATCAGCAGCCACTGTGTGGTAAGATAACACCAACACTACAACTGGCCAGCATTGAAAACAAGCCTGGGTACCCGGGCTTATATGCTATGGACAGTATAAATACAGCCTCAATAAAATAAATAAAAAAATAAAAAACCCAACGTACATCAACGTAATGACGAAACGTGAGCACGTCAGGCTTACGTTGGCTCGTTACGTCATAGTATGAGAGGGGTATAAGATTTCATATATATACTTAGTAAGATAGCATTATTTTGCTACAGGAAACATGCCCCAGAAGTTCAATGCCCGTCCTGATATGACCTTAGTCGTTACTTAGATGTATTACCCATCCATTCTCTCATCCCCTGCGATGATAATTTTCATCGTACTAACTTTACTTTGGAGTGAAAAGTACCCTGCCACTAGGTCTTACTGGAATCTCAGATATAATTAGCATAATCCGATGGTTTTGAGTTTCTTCCATAATTCCTTTAAAATAAACATATTATCTTGATCATCTATTTTAATTTAGTTTGAAGTAGCCTTTACTTCAAAGGGTAACCTTATGTGTTATTTGAAGTGAAAACATACGAAATTAATTTTGGTGTGCACACCGAAATACTGGACATAGACTTTATTCACCCATTTCTGAGGATAACACTGTAGCACAAGCGTCCCAAACTGGAATAGATTCTTAATGCAAACCCCATCATCTAAGTTGGATATGCAGAATCATGTTTCAGATTTATGAAATTTGATCTTGTTTTTCATCCGATTATGTAAACTATAAGGCTGCATGCACATCATGACAAGCCTCACGCTTAGTTCCCACTGAGGCTGCCCAGTCGCGGGTGGTTGATGGAGGCTGGGCGTGCCGCCTACCTGCTCAACAGGTTTGTGCGCCAATCCTTATTGGTCCTAAATCTGATCCCAACCGTGCACAGTAAGTATTTCCGTTAATAACAACGATGTGTCACGTGCCCACAGAGACCGTGTTACTAGTTTGTGTTACGTTCCGACAGAGACGTGTTACTAGTTTTGGTCACGTGCCCACAGAGACCGTGTTACTAGTTTTTGTCGCTGTTTATCTTAGAATGCATGAAATGTTACCATTTTGGGTTTTCATTATAAAAAAAAACTTGTTTTATTTAACGACGCCTTGCTACAACATTACATACACATTCTACGTTTTAATTGTTTTATCAGTATATATATCATGGATGAACGATCTATATATGTTTTCCCTCAATTCACGAACAATCTACCATAGTAAGCTTACCACTTTGTTTATATATTTTCAGAGGTGTCTTTCACACACGGTATATTTTGCATCTGTTAATAAACATTCACCTGTTTGTTTCTTCGTTTCCTTGTTGTGGTTTTACATCCTATCAACATATAAGGTCATATCAGGACGGTCACCGACTTGTTGGTTGGTTATTGGATTTTTACGTCCTGGCAATAACTGATGTCATATCAGGATGAGTACCGATTTGTGACAGTGCGCACTCACGGTGACTTTATAGTGCTGCCCCACTGGGAGACCATGCTGTCAGCACTATGACCCGATATTCCATTTAGTCACATTATCTTGACACTGAGCTGACCAGACCGTATCCTATCCTAGTAATGCTGATTCCCAAGATAGCTGGTGACAAGTTTAAATTGTGTACGTCATTGGTTTGACCTGGCTGAGAATTCAAACCCGCGACCTTCCACACAGGAAGCCAATTGTAATATGTTGGGTACTCGGCCGTCAGAGCCCCAAGATACCACTTACTCTTCCCCGGTGCGTTCTGACAACTGTCTGTCAGTTCCCATCTGATGCCCCTCTCCAACAAACTCATAGGAAAGAAAGGGAAGACAAGTTGCGCAAGATTGACAGTTGTGCTTTATTGGCATCAACTCCTGTTCACCTACTAGCAACCTATCACCCTCACTCCTTACCT
>CM059188.1:43272039-43405479 GCA_030323885.1 Branchipolynoe longqiensis
GGGGGGATGTATGAGGTGGGGGATGTATGAGGTGGGGGATGTATGAGGTGGGGGGGATGTATGAGGTGGGGGATGTATGAGGTGGGGGTAGATGGAAAGGGGTGTATGTAGGGGGTGTGTGTGGGTTGGTGGGGAGGGGTGTGTGTAGGAGGTGTGGGGGTGTGTGGGGGTAGGTGTAGGAGGTCTGGGTATGTGGAGAGGGGTGTGGGGGGGTAGATGTATAAGGGGAGTGTCTGTAGGAGGTGTAGCGGGGTGTGTAGGGAGGGGTATGTGTGTAGCAGGTGTGGGTAGGCGGGTAGAGACGTGTGGGGATAGGGGAGTGGTGAGTGGGGTGATGAGTGGCGGAATGTTAGGTGTTTGCGCGGAGTACCACTAGGTCTGGTGGCTAGTGATGAGGACGGTGAGGAGGGTGTCTGTAGAGCTGGTGATACTGATAGCTACAATAGTGCTGATGGTGTGTGTTAGCAATTGTTGGTAGCAGGGATGGTAGTTCGGTGGTTGTGTGAGGGATGTGCTAATTGTCATTGGGTGTGGTTATGGTCGAGTTATTGTGTGGGTATGGTTGAGTTATTCTATCGGTATGGTTGAGTTTTTTTATGTATGTGGTTATGCTGCTGCGTGGGTATGGTTAAGTTATCATGTGAGTATTGTTGAACTATTGTGTGGTATGGTTGAAATATTGCGTGGGTATGGTATCGTTGAATTATTGTGTTTGTATGGTTGAGTTATTATGTGGGTATGGTTGCACTATTATATGGTTATGGTTGAGTTATTGTGTGTGTATGGTTGAGTTATTGTTTGGGTATATTGAGTTATTGTGTGGCTATGGTTGAGCTATTGTATGGGTATGGTTGAATTATTGTGTGGGTATGGTATTGTATGGCTCTGGGTGGGTTATTAAATGGCTATGGTTGAGTTTTTGTGTAAGTATGGTTCAGTTATTATATAACTATGGTTGAGTTATTGGGCATGTATGGTTGAGTTGTTATATGGGTTAGGTATGGTTAGGTTATGGTTAGGTATGGTTGAGTTGTTGTGTACGTATGGTTGAGTTTTATATAACTATGGTTCAGTTATTGTTTGGACATGGATATTGTGTGGTTATGGTTGAGTTATTCTCTGGCTATCATTGAGTTCTTGTGGCGCTATGGGTGAGTTCTTATTTTGCTGGGCGGGAGTTTTTGTGTAGATATGGTTTAGCTTTTACGTATATACGGTTCAGTTATTGTGTGGGTATGCAGGAAGTGGTATGCAGGTATGCAGCTATTGCAATACCCCAGGGAGTTTGATGCCCCTGCCCTGCAGAGTTGTAAACCACTGCCTTGTGGTACAGGTTCTTGTCAGAACCGAAGGCTATGGGAGCAAACTCTGAACAGAAAACCATGTCACTGTGGCAGCATCAAGGGCGGTTGATGTATGAAACTCCCAACATCTCCCGACCAGCCACTGCAGGGACAAATAGTTTTGCGCCTGTCTGGACATGTTCTTGCCGGTGTGAGACCTTTATTTGCTCCCCGAGAGAGTGCCGCTGGTAACTTGCAAAAGCCAGCAGCACTTCAACACTTTTGCCGGCAGCTTTCATGAAACACCATCAAGAGAAACCTGAAGCTGAGAGACATTAAGACCGACTCATAGACATCACTCTCACAGCAGAGAGCTAAATGGAGAGCGGCAGTCACGTAATGAAAGCAGTCTTTGTCGCATCACGACCAACAGCATGATGATGATGATATTGTGTGGGTATGGTCTAGTTATTGTGTGGGTATGGTCTAGTTATTGTCTGGGTATGGTTCACTTAGGTTGGTGGTGGTGGTGAAGGACTGACGTAGTTGTTACATACACCCACACTGCTACTGACTATGTGTTTACAACTGATACTTGAGCACAGTACCTGGTGAAGCTGTGGACTTATTTAGGAGATGCGTACATTATCCAACAGTGTACATATTTACTTAATCGTGATTTTGGAAACATAATTCTCATTTGCAAATAAGGACAAACCAGACAGTTGAAGTCGATATGAAAAACAGGTTGGGGGCTGGAATCAAAGCTCTGACTCCATAGACTTCTGCAGTAACAGGTTCTATTAAATTGGCTCAGTATTCCCCTCTGGGTACCAACAACATCATTATCGAAATTAGGGATGTAGGTTAAAATGTGGATAATTGTTTTGCTTTTGAAAATTAGATGCTCTTATCGGACTATGCAATTATGCAAACTCAAAATATCTTTGAAGAACACCACTGAATATAGACTTATTCAGCAGAATAAATATATTTGCAAAAGAAATATAAATAATAACAACCTCAATTCCAAAAGATGATATCGGACTGGCCAGACTGATATCGCTTTTATTAGACCAGGAGCCTATCAGGTATCGTAATAGGTATCACTGTAGATAAAGTGTTTCGAATGCTATCTCGGCACTGTATATATGTATATATATTAAGTACTGAATATATACATATATATATACACACACACCTCCGAGTCAACAGGATACCATGCACAGGCAACATCAATCACACAGCCTCCCTCACACACTCCATCCTTACCCCACCACAACCCCATGATCATTCATCCTGCCTACACAACCATTCACTCACTCAGCACCCCCGCCTCACTCCACCCTTCCATCCCCCACCACCTCCGCCCACCACCACCACCCACCTCCACCCACCACCACCACCCACCGCCCACCGTCCACTACCTCCCTCTCCCCATTCCATCCCGACAGTAATGCGGCCTGTTCATGCCTGGTCTTCTTGATTCCTGATCCCTGCTGGCACCGTGAAGCCAGTTGAAGAGGAGCGCCCCCTACTGGGCCTAATCCCCCACCCACACCCACACCCACACCCACCCACGCCCCCACCCCCGTCCCCACCCCCGCCCCCACCCCGCCCCCACCCCCGCCCCCACCCCCCGCGCCCGCTGCGCCGACCCCCATCCCCTTCACCACCTGTCCACCCCGTCATCCCAGCCGACCCCCCCCCCCCCCCCCCCCAACCGACCTGTAGCCGAATCGGTAGAGCGCAGGCCTCCCGTGCAGAAGGTCGGGAGATCAATTCCCGGTTGAGTCAAACCAATGACTGACATATTTCTTCGGAGGAAACCTGCTCCCGCCACATAGGCTACTCTTTCCGATAAGCAGCATGGGGTCTTGTATATGAACTTTCACACAGATAAGACAGCACATACCAGAGCCTTTGATGAACCAGCTGTGGACCACTGGTTGGAATAGAAAATAGCCCAAACTGCAAATGGGTCCACTGAGCAGGAACCCCCTCGACCTCATATCAGGCAGTTACTTCCGGTGTCACCCAATAAACACGTACTTACCGCTGTGGCGTAGAACAAACTCATAGCATTCTTTACTAATAATATCACAGATGATGGGGAGATGCCAACCCCCCTCCCCCACCAATCTCTTTCCCTAACCCCCTTCAATGGGTCACCGCCACATTGTCTTGATGTTCATTTTTTTTGTTTTTTTGTTTTACGTCCTAGCAACATCTAAGGCCATATCAGGACGGGTACCGATTTGTGACAGTACGCGTTCATGGCGATTTTATAGTGCTGCCCCACTGGGAAATCAGGCTGCTGGCACCATGACCTGATATCCCACTCAGTCACATTATCCTGACACCAAACTAACCAGTCCTTGCCCTATCCTAATAATGCCGAGAACCAGGCTAGGAAGTGACAAGTATCAATTTTTAAGTCATTGGTTTGACTCAACCAGGAACCAAACTCGCAAACTCCTGATCTTCCGCATGCGAGGCCTGTGCTCTCCAGATTCGGCCACTGCGCCCGGTTTGATATTCAATAGCCGATGATAAAAGTCTATATGTTCTAGAGGCATCGTTAAATAAAACAAACTTCCCGCCACATTGTCCGGTCTTGTGGAGCCGGCTCCAGGATCCCATGCCGCCAGGTGAGGAGGAAGATGATGTGGTTGGTTGATTGTTGGAGTTTTACATCCTGGCAACATCTAAGGTCATATCAAGATGGGAACTGACTTGTGACAGTGCGTGCTCATGCTGACTTTATAGTGCTTCCCCACGGGGAGACCAGGCTACCAGCACAATGATATGATATCCCACTCAGTCACATTATCCTGACACCGAAATAACCAGTCCTTGCCCTATCCTAATAATGCCAAACACCAGGTGAGAAAGCGACAAGTATCAATTTTTAAGTCATTGGTTTGACTCGACCGGGCACCGAACTCGCGAACTCCGGATCTTCCATATGCAAGACCCCATGCTGCTTATCGGAAAGAGTAGCCTATGTGGCGGGAGCAGGTTTCCTCCGAAGAAATATGTCAGAATGATCACGTGTTTGACGTCCAATAGCTGATGTTAACAATCAATGTGCTCTAGAGATGTTGTTTAATACAACAAGCGGTGGAGGGGAGTAGAGGGGTGGCAGTCTCAGTTTTGAAGGTCTATGTGATGTAGTTTGGTTTGAGTTTGGTTTATTGAGGTTTTACGTCCTAAGATCATGTCCAGACAACTGGTTTGCTCAGTGTCAGGTTAATGTGACTGAGTGGGAAATCGGGCCATAGTGCCGGAAGCCTGATGTTCCAGTCGGGAAGCACTATATAGTTGAGATTAGTGCGCATTGTCACAAGTCAGTACCCATCCTGATATGACCTTATATGTTTCCAGGGTAAAACCGTAATGAACAAAGAAGACATTATGTAATAAATGGGGCAAAGAACACAACAATGCAGATTTACTTGCTGCTACAACCAATGCTTCACATTCACATAATACCAGTGGAGGTAGCTTAATGAGTTCAGCACGCCCAATTTCCATGCAGCAGATATATATACACACACTCTATGCTCAAGGGCCCATATGCATGGAGCAGTGTTAGCGGTGTGTGGTGTTATCCCTCTAACACCGGGTAGCTACCACCGGTTGTCGGCGTCGTCGAGAAGTATGTCATGCCGTATGCATGGGCGCTTAAATGGTGAGTGTTAGCTAAACATGAATGTATTTATAGATTTGGGAAATCCCTCGATTCGACAATATTAATATCGCCGCCTCTGCAGCAGCAGCGTTAATATTGCTTCGAATTTATGGTTAATTTGCTGAAATTTCACTTATTGCGTATGTAATTCTGTTAAATATGATAGCATTGAATAGATTTGGGCTTAATATATTGCCGCCGATGCGGCGGCTGTGGCGATATGTGTTTTGTTGATATGGGACAGTATGGATATCGACGTAGAAGCGGCAATGGCAATTTGTTTACTTTACATTTGTCGATTCGACAATATTAATATCACCGCCGATGCAGCGGCAGCGTTAATGTCGCTTCGTTTTTAGGGTTAATTTGATTAAACTTTACTTATTGCATATTTAATTCTGTTAAATATGATAGCATTGAATAGATTTGGGCTCCATCCTGACACTAACCTAACACTAACACCGCTGTAAACCTGCTATGGGCTGGGGTTAGAATCTCCGACTTTAAGCTTGCGGTGTTAGGCCTAACACTGCTCCATGCATACCGACTTTTCGGCGCTAAACCAGAAATCCCACCCTAACCGTGGTTTGCCTCGCTAACACCGCTCCATGCATACGGGCCCAGGTGTTCATGACTTAAAACTTGATACTTTTGCCTGGTGCTGTGATACTAGGATAGAGCAAGGAACAATTAAATGTAGAAGGTACATTATCCGCAGTTGAAATTTACCCTTCCAGCTGCATAGTCCAATGAAAACATCAGCTTTTCTTAACCAAAACACTTACCTAGAGTTGATCCTACTTATTCAGCTTGGATACTGATGCACTCATTAAATAGGTATTCCTGCCTAGAAGAGAAAACTAAGTAATTTCATTAAAACCTTTTACTGCTGAATTCTGTGGTGTCAACATCTCGATATGCATTTCAAAATTACTTTGGCATATTTTCCTAATTTCTTCATACTTTGAAGTTTTCACTTCAAATATCTTCTAAGTTGGCCATTTGTAATAGAAATTACTTCAAACTAAAGTAAGTTAGAACATAAAAATTAGTCTAATGTATTCATCCGTATTCTTTTTGGTAGTTGCCTAAAATAATCGGACAGTGCAATTTTAATCAATAAAAGCTTCTTTTGAAAAACCCATATTTAAATTAAATGTTGCGAACAAAGCTCTTCATATGAACCCATCCACATAAAAAAAAAAGAAATCCCACCCTAAATCACCTATTTTCTTTGGGGGGTAAAGTATTTTTTTATCTGAATATGCCATTTGTCAGTGCAAGAACACCAGTCTTGTGGCCATCTTACTATTGTAATTGACAGTCTATATAGTCTAAGTTTGATCAGTGCTGTATTAGTTACAGCACCGATCCTGTATAATTAAAGGAATGGCTCCTGCTGTATAATGTACATCACCAGTCACTCTAGCTCGGTAAGTATTTTCCCAGACATCTTGGGCCTCAAATCCCATATCGAGCTCTAAGTGTATATATATCTCCATATATCTGAAAGCGTCATTTGGAAAGTTTATAAAACATTCCTCGCAAGTAACACCATTAACGGAGCTATGCATATTTGATTAGAACTAGGAATAACAGGGTATGTGAATCTTTAATTAATGTAATTGCATTCAGATGTTGGGGTGGGGCATGTAATTGGTGTACATACTGAAGTAGGGGTGGGGGTTTAGGGTTTGAAGTGGGGTTGGGAGTGAGGCTACAGGGGGTGGGTGTTCATTTAACAACATGGATGCGATTTAAAAATTAGTTATGCAACCGTCCCATCGTTATCAGATTGTTTATGTGATCATAAACTAGATTTGACTTTACGTGTGAAGTAATCTGATTAGATCCATGAGCGATATTAAATGCATAAGACTTTTAATTAAATGATAACAGATAGCTAGTTGTAGGGTGAGCGGCCATCAGGGTTTATGGCCATATAAACTGTGATATAATGTTGTCCTTTTCTGATGAAAACCCGGTGGCTTGTGTGATATATAAAGGAATATTATGTAAATAATTGTTATTCCCCACTGATGTTCGATTATGTTATGTTTATTAGCACCCTTAAAGCTGCGCATTCAGTTGGAAGAATCAAGAGTTGGAACCTAAAACAGTTAACCAAATCGAATAACCTGTATAGTCCTTAGCATTCGGAGAGCTAAGAATAAAACCGGCTAAGCCCACTTGAAGTTGCACAGTCTGATGGTTTTGTGTTTCTGTCATGTTTAATTTTCTTTTAAACAAACGTTTTTCCTTTGTTACTTTGATCATTATAACCTACTTTCCTTCAATTTCGTAAGTTAGATATTTGAAAGGAGTTACAAATAAATGTGTGTACAGATCAAGATGCTGAACTTAATAGGCTCCACAGTGATATATTCTATTAAACTGACTTTCTATTTATATGCAACAATTAATGGTTAACAAGTGCAGCAGGATCTAACTTGAATTTAAGGTTCAAATCTAGATAAGTGTTTCGGTTTAGAAGAAAAAAAATGCTTTCATTGGACTAATATACAACTTTAAGCACACATTAAATATATATCTTTGAAGGCAGACCTTTATTCTTCACTAAATGTATTTTTTTCAGCGAATAATGTCTTTTGTCAGGCCAGAGCACTGGTCTTCCGGCCATTCATTACAATTTGTTGGTACATAAATGACAATATCAGTTGCAATAATAACCACATGAAAATCCTGTTCGATAATAGAAGCATAATATAAATGGACTATCAGTTGCAATAGTAACCGCATACAATTCCAGTTCAACATATGTATTATGCACTTGATGAGTATGCATCACATGGTATTGCATGATTCTAGAATTGTCTTTAAACACTTCTTTCTTCCTTTCTCTTTCTCTCTTCTTTTTTTCAAAAGATATAACAAATCTCCAATACACATATATATATATTATATTTTAAATATGCAAATCAGTGGATCCAATCACCAATACCAAATGCGAGAAACCTGCCCATTTTTAAATCCCATCACAAGTGTTCCATATTGTGTGGCCTAATGATCAGATCGGAAGTCTGAGATTTCAGTGGGGACTTACATCAGAGAGATTTTATATCAATTTCAAGGAAAATGTTAGGAAATAGGTTTTGAATTAACCCCTCCTCTCCATTGTTTGCATCCACATATCCAGACACCAGTAAACTCAAACTGGAAACTCCCAACAGACCAGAAATTAGTACGTTGTTTTTTGGTTTAGACATATCACACGGTGCTAATAACATAAAGCCTGTTATTGAAGTCCAAAAATAAACCGTCCATGTTTACGGCTGTAGGAGCTGGCTGATATTACTAAACCACACTGTTCCACGAATAAGTAAAAAAACATCCCAAAACTAAATATCCACGCTAATTCCGTGACTAAATTATTGAAGACAACAAATATTTGCAGTGATAGTAAATCGGGTGGTTATTGCTCGCTTGCAGCTGCAACTTCTGAGATCACAGCCCCGAGTCTACATTCGGAATTCTATATTCTGTGCAATGGGCCCTGTCTTGCAAACAGTTCGATGCCCATAACGTTGATTAAATGGACAATGAAAATGGAAATCTTATAAACATGCTCTGGGCGTGAATATGGCCTTAGTTATCGATATAGCGAAACATCATCATCCCTCCCTCCTTCCTTCCATCCCATGCTTCCCTCTCTCGTTCACCCTTCTACCAATCCTCCCTCCACCATTCCCTCTCCCTCTCAGTTCTTCCTCACCCTCCCCTCTCCCTTCCACTCCCCTCCCCCTCCCTCCATTCCTCCCTTCCACCATTACTCCCACACTCTTGCCTACCGCATCCCCCTCCCTCTCCCATAACCTCTCTCCTTCCCACTATTAGTCATCTGTCTCGCTCGATTCCTCCTCCCTTCTTGCCTCCATCTCTCCATCCCTCCATTACACTCTTTCCCTCCTCCTTCCTTCCTACCTTCCTCCTTTCCTCCCACTCTCTCCCTGCTCCTCATTTCTTCCCACCCTTCCACCCTTTCTTTCTTCCCCTCCTTCCCCCTTTCTCCCCCTTCCTTCCTCCTGTCCTCCCTCCCTTCCTTCCTCCCTTCCTACATCCTGCCCTCCTCCCTCCGTCCTTCCGTCACTTACTCACTCACTCACTCACTCACTCACTCACTCACTCACATACTCACGCACACCCACCGCCACTCCCTCACACAATCATCGACAAATCAATCAATCAGTAAATCAATCAAGCAAATAACCTCCAGTTCATCATATCATTACCAACTGATCAGCATAACTATGTCACATTTTGTGAATTCTTTTCATTAGAATTGCACAGTTCGATGATTTTTAGTTCACGCTATTCTTCAAAGATACATATATTACTTTATTAGGCTACCTTATTTTAGTTTAACGTAAATTTGATTATAAATGGCTAACTTTGGAGATATGTGAAATGAAAACATGCTAAATTAATGTCGATGTATGCATAGACATTCTGACACCATATGCTTAAAGTTGCATAGACCGATGGTTTTGAGTTTCTGACATTTTTCTGAGATAAGAATATTAAATTGATCATTATAATCTACCTTTGAAGTAACTTTTAATTGAAATGGCTACCTTTTGAGATATTTGAAATTCAAACATGTGAAAATAATTTTGGCAAGCACGTCACAAATCTGATACCATAGGCTTCTGCAGCAACAGGTTCTATTAAATCGACTCAGTGTTCCCTTCTATGTGGCAATAAATACTTAATAAGTGCATCGGTATCTAAGTTAGATATGTAGAATAAAATCTAGATAATTGTTTCGGTTTTGAAAACTTGATGCTTCATTGGACTATGCAGCTTTGAGCAGTAACATGTCCTATTAAATTGACCATTCTATGCAACAATAAATGCTTACTAAGTGCACCGGTATCTAGGTTGGGTAATTATTATGTGGAATCAAATCTAGGTGAGTATTTTTGCTTTAGAAAATGTGATGCTTTCATCAGACTCTAAAGGTTTAAGTCAAAGATGCTCTTCTAATCTTTAACTTGTGAAATTTCTTCTCTTGAAGATTTATACTGCCTTCCATGGATAAGTCTGAATAGACTTGTTTTCACCATTAGACAGTTTGTCGACAGAAGCACGAGCCTACACTTTTACCGACCCAAGGGATTTTTAGCCTCCCACACCACATAGACATGGCCTGAGAGCAACTGGCCTTTTATGACGTTGTAAGTTATACACAGCGGTGGAAATCCCAAATTGGCAGAGGTGGGGAGCGCACCGGGAATCGAACCCCTGTCCTTCAGATTAGGAGTCTGACCTAGAAAAAAGTCAGACACTCTAACCACTCCGCCAAAGAGAACACCATTTCTTAAAATCGATAGCATGAAATATAGATATATAAGCATCTTAATATCTAAAATTTCATGAAGTCGCAACCACTGCTTCCAATGTTATCACAATACTCAGTCTGCTTTCACCAAATAAAACACTGCTCCTTTAAAGTTACTACTTAGGCTATTACAACTTCAAATAAAAGCAAAAACAGAACTTGATAGTGTTCACTTCTTTGCAAAGCTGATCACACACCCTACATTTAAATATATTCCTATCAATTTCCCGGCTTTGGCAGTCCTACCTTTGAGTCCTATTCATAAATGGTCTCCTCCATTATCGCCTGGCTGAGAGGCGGTGTCGCCCCCTATTGGCGGCGGGCGTCGTTATATTACACTCCATTAAAACAAATCTCCATGCCGCTCGAGCTGTTCGCTATAGATAACTGGCCGCGAGGCACGCATGCGCAAAGACTTGTATGTTAAGAAATTAAAGCAGCATCCATACCACCGGAGCGTATTAATATTTTTCCTAATATCAAGCCAACCATGAAAGAAAACAACGCAAGCCCGATGCGGATCAGAAACTCATGCATCATCGCCAGCTCTGCAAATTAGAATTATGTCCCGCTTCGGGCGTTCGCGTGTTCATTCACATTAATAAAGAAAAATAAAATAAAATAATCCAAATTAAAAAAAAAAAAAAAGAGCGAAAAGGAAGAGTGGAAATTAACGATTACATTTAATGCCACAAAAACACAACACCTTAGAACTGGAGGTGATACCAATTTCCACGCTGACTATAGCCCCCCTAACCCCTACTTATATTCGCACAAATGTTATTTTCATATATTTAAATGCCATATAACATGTGGAGATAACAATAATAATACAAATAATAAGAATTCTTTTTAAAGATTAAAAAAAAAATCATCGTGCCTTGTAGCCCCCTTTATTCAAATAAGCAAATATTTTATTCTGAAAGATACAATTTTCACCGTAATGACTTCTGCTTATATTCTAAAAACTATGTAAATACTCACATTGATCTGACTAATATTGATCAAGTTATATGACACTACTGTTACCATATAGCTATGGAACTTTTGGGTTACAGAAATTCATTGTGTTACATGCTGCATTCAGCAGTTATTGTGCATTCAGCAGTTATTGAATACCTTATTCTATATACCGTTTGTGTAAATAACTCTGAATTGAAAAATGGCTGGAAGACCAGTGCTTCGGTACTAACAAAAGACTTATTCAGCAGAATAAACATATTTACCATAACAAATTTAAAAAAATCAATGATGGGCAGTATTGTGGTTTTGTAAAATAGAAGAGCAGTCCTTATTTTCCTGAAGGTGTTCATTTTAGCTGCCAATGTTAATTTTAACTGCTATTTAATTGACTGGTTCCTGACAGTGTAGGGTCAAGTGTAGTACCAAAATATTTATAACTTAGAGCATTCTTAAGTATACACAATCCTATTTTTATACTGACAATTGCTGAGTCTGAATGTTTAGTTTTAGTTGCAAATATTACATATTTAGTTTTTATAATATTTATGGATAGTTTATTTTCCTTTTTCCAACAGTTTACTCTTTCTAAATCATGATTCATTTTGGATTTAGCCAGTTTTATATGAGCTTCTGTAGCTAGCAGTTCCACATCATCAGCAAATGTGCTTCCCTTTACCTTTTTCAAGTACTAGTGGGAGGTCGTTGATGTAGATTAAAAATAATAGTTGTGCAGTAACTATGTACCAGCATCTCACTTATTTGAATCATATATATTTAGGGAATGTAAATATCGATTCAAAAATAGATGCCGGTATTGGTATATGTTATAAGCTTAATAAATTGATGGCCTATGGGCTTACTGCCTTGAAGATGATACGCCGCAGAGTAGTGCACGCCGTGTGGGGGAAAATCTACACTGGTCCCTCCCTTCAGGACTTCCATATACGGCCCGATGCGGTCCATTTGTGCCAAGCCTAGGGACTGTTTGTTCGTGGTAGGGGACCAAGTTAGGTAATAATGGTAGATGGAAGAACTATGTGTGTGGAGGAGTAGGTCTGGATGGCAGAGCTCTGTGTGTGGGAGGGGGTAGTAATAGTAGACGGAAGAACTAGCTGTGTGGAGGGAGTAGGTCTAGACAGCAGAGGTGCATGTGTGTGGAGGGAGGGAGTAGTGGTAGACGGGAGAGCTGGATGTGTGGAGGGAGGAGATTCAGATGGGAGAGTAGGACGTGTGTGTGGGGGGGGGGGGGGAGGAGTAGTAGTAGACACGAGAGCTGGATGTGTGGAAGGAGTAGGTTTAGATGCAAGATCTGTATGTGTCTAATGGAGGTGGAAGTAGTGGTAGATGCGAGAGCTGGATGTGTGGAGGGAGTAGATTTAGATGGAAGATCTGTATGTGTCTAGTGGAGGGGGGAGTAGTGGTAGACGGGAGAGCTGGATGTGTGCAATTAAGGCATAGTCTACCACTGCCCCCCCCCTCCACTAGACACATCCAGGGGGAGCAGTGGTAGACGGGAAAGCTGGATGTGTGGAGGGAGTAGGTTTAGATGGAAGATCTGTATGTGTGTAGTGGAGGGGGGAGTAGTGGTAGACGGGAAAGCTGGATGTGTTGAGGGAGTAGGTTTAGATGGAAGATCTGTATGTGTGTAGTGGAGGGGGGGTGGATGTAGACGAGAGCTGGATGTGTGGAGGGAGTAGGTTTAGATGGAAGATCTGTATGTGTGTAGTGGAGGGGGGAGTAGTGGTAGACGGGAAAGCTGGATGTGTTGAGGGAGTAGGTTTAGATGGAAGATCTGTATGTGTCTAGTGGAGGGGGGAGTAGTGGTAGACGGGAGAGCTGGATGTGTGGAGGGAGTAGGTTTAAATGCAAGATCTGTATGTGTCTAGTGGAGGGGGGAGAGTAGTGGTGGACGGGAAAGCTGGATGTGTGGAGGGAGTATGTTTAGATGGAAGATCTGTATGTGTCTAGTGGAGGGGGGAGTGGTAGACGGGAAAGCTGGATGTGTGGAGAGAATAGGTTTACCTAGATGGAAGAGCTGCGTGTGTGGAGGGAGTAAGTCTAGACGGCAAAGTTATATGTGTGTGCAGGGGGCATAGTGGTAGATGGGAGAACTGTGTGTGTGGAGGGAGTAGGTCTAGACGGCAGATCTGTGTGTTGGGGGAGGAGGTAGTAGTGGTAGATTTGCTTTGTTTTGTTGTTGTTGTTTTACGTCCTAGCCACATCTAAGGTCATATCAGGACGGGGTGTAAAGTCGACGGCTGGCAGCTGTGGTTGTCTAGGTAGGCTACATATGAAATCACTACAGGCAAGAGAAAGGTAGAGTAGAAAGTGCACAGAAAGACAGAGAGCTTACACCCTCAGGTTAATTATTATATAGTTTCATCAATCCAAGATGGCTGTCACACCTGATCAGCTGCTCCAATCAGCAGTAGGCATTCTTCAATCAACCAATGGACATTCAATATGCTTGTATCAAAGCCTTGGTTGTTTATGGCTACAGTGCCCTGTTGTGTCTGGGTGTGCAGTGATCCATAAATAACAGTTGGTGGTGGGGGGAATGGATATGTGAGCAGAGCTCCTCAGGCTCTGCCACACTAAAAGTAGTGCCCCTCTCACACTATCTATAACTACATAATGTATATATCAAAGTCAGTAAAGGATCACCAGCACCACATAATGCCTAATGCCTCTGGCTCGATATACCATTTACGTTTTTATATAACAATTGTAATTACTCTAGACTAGTTCACACCATCCTCCAATGTCTAAATATCGGGAAATTTTACAGGGGGTAGTGGTAGACGGGAAAGCTATGTTTGTATGTGTGTATGGGAGCAGTACTGTGGAATAGAGAGCTGGGGGAAGGAAACAGGGGTGTATGATATATGGTCTGGTTTAGTGTTTCTACCACCACCCCACCTCACATCACCTCACCTTACCTCACCAAATGAGCCATGCTTCTCCTGTTGGGCCATAACGCCAGGCATGGAATAAGCGAGCAGCACAGATGATGCCAACGTCGGTCGGTCGCTGAGGATGTCACATAGAACCTGCAGATTATGCGAGAGGTCGCCTCATAGAGCAGCTCACATATCGGGGGGTGGGTGAGGGGGCGGCAGACATTAGCTCGCGGGCACGGGGACCAGCCTGCACCTAGATTGGCGTTTTACATACAAATTAGTCCACCAGGAGGCCCTGCTGTTCGGTCGTGAACCTCTTAGTCTTAATTATGCGTCGTGTCCTCCTATATACAGTATAACCCCGTTAAACCAAACTTGAAGGGACCCTAGAAATTTGTTTGATTAACCGATCATTGGTGTAACCAAATTTTGGCTTTGACTTTGACTTTGAGTAAGCGTGTATTGCACATGTATTAGAGAATGTACGTGGCCACTTTGATTCTTGTTTTTTTATGTATGTACAGTATACCTCCGTTAAACCAAGATCGGTTAAACCAAACGATCAGTTAATTCAAACTTTTTTGGGGGGACTGGCAAAATACTATCATATAAAAAAGTCAGTGGGGTCTCAGATGACCTTATAACCACATGAAAGTTTGGTTTAACCATACCGGAGTGGCCTGGGGTCCATGGGGTCCAACAATTTTGTTTAGATTAACCGAATTTGTTTTAACCAACTTTTTTATATGATAAATGGTAGTATTTTGCCAGGCCACCAAAAAAAAGTTAGGATTAACCAATCTTTTGGTTTAACCGAGCTTGGTTTAACGGGGTTATACTATATATATATCAACCTTTCATTTCACTTCCAAATGTTCCATCATGTGACCGGTGACGCCCTCATCAGGCTTCCTGCATCACACTAACCACCATTGGCTACTATCGCCTTCGCCAACTATATATATAGACATAAACGAGAGCACGGAAAATAAATCATATTTACATACATAACCAAGCTACTTTCCGACATGGAAACTGACTTTTCATGCTTATAGACATCATACAGATCATATATATACCTTATATATAATACATGTAATATAAAGGTCTAATCAATACACGTGTATGTATCTAAGTATGTATGAATACAACATATAACTACTATTTTTATATGTGAATTGTCAAACTATACCATATGTAAGTCTTGGAATGATTAATATTGTTATTTCAGCTGACTTGAGCTAGCTGCTGATGACAACATCACACTACATATACATATATTGTAAATAACTGTATTGTCACATGACTGGAAGACCAGTGCCACGGTGCTGACAAATTACTTTATTCAATGAATAAACTATATTTACAAAAAAAAGACAAAAAGGATGATGCATATGATATGTATGCTACATCCCGTAATATCATATACAGATCATACATATCATACATATCATACATGTCATACATATCATAATACCATACATATCATACATATCATACATATCATACATATCATGCATATCATACATATCATACATATCATACATATCATACATATCATACATACCATACATATCATACATATCATACATATCATAATACCATACATATCATACATATAATACATATCACGCGTATCATACATATCATACATATCATGCATATCATACATATCATACATATCATACATACCATACCTATGATATATCATACATACCATACATATCATACATATAATACATATCACACATATCATACATATCATACATATCATGCATATCATACATATCATACATATAATACATATCATACATATCGTACATCTCATATGTATCATATGTATCAGACATATCATACATACCATGCATATTATACACGTGCTGGTAGATCGTGGGGTCGTGGGTTCGAGTCCCGGTCGAGTCAAACCAATGACTTTAAAATTGATACTTGTCGCTTCCTAGCCAGGCGCTCGGCATTAGTAGGATAGGGCAAGGACTGGTGTGCTCAGTGTCAGGATAATGTGACTGAGTGGGATATCAGGTCATGGTGCCGGCGGCCTGGTTTCCCAGTGGGACAGCACTATAAAGTCGCCATGAGTGCGCACTGTCACAAGTCGGTACCCATCCTGATATGACCTTAGATGTTGCTAGGATGTAAAACAACAACAAACAAACAAACATATTATACATATCACACATATCATACGTATCATACATATCATATTTATCATACAGATCATACATATCATTCATATCATACATATCATCATACATATCATCATACATATCCTACATATTTTACATATCACACATATCACACATATCACACATATCACACATTTCACACATATCACACATATCACACATATCGTATATATCATACACATCATACACATCATACACATCATACACATCAGACACATCAGACACATCATACATATCATACATATCATGCATATCATACATATCATACCTATTGTCCATGTCATACATGTCATACATGTTGTACATATTATACGTATCATACATATCAGGAATATCACTCACACCATACATATCGTGCATATCATGCAGATATACGGCAGTTCATGTATGCCATGTATGTCATGTATGTCATGTATATCATATATATTTTATAAATCGTGTATTTCATACATATAATATATATCATGCATATTATAATATTATGATTACCATGTATCCCATGCCTACTATTATATCCTGTGTATAATGTATTTAGTAAATATCATAATTACAGTACATGATATATATAATATATATCATATCTAAATCATACATGTGTGGACATATATATATATAATATATATATATACATCTATATATATCCAGCCAGAGGGAATTGTGAATTAAGCAGCACAAAGCGGATTACCCTCAGTGCAGGTAGGACACACAGCCCAACGACAGAAGCCGATTTCCCCCTTCACATGTGGTATATTATAACCTCGCTTTTCCCTCCCCCCACCCACCCCCACACACGGCCACCACCCTCTCTAACATATGAAGTGAGGCCATATCCTTGTCGTCCAATTAACTACCAACACAGCTGCAATCATTTCTCCCGCTTCCTTTGGAAAGCAAACAAAAAAAGCAACTCCGCTCTCATTCTACAAAAAATGGACGACTTCCTTGCTTTCTCTTTCTCTTTCTCTTTCTCTCTCTCGGATGAAAAAAGGAGCATTTTAAAGCAAGCCATTCTTTTGATTTCAATTTTAACAAGCAATACCAACACATACATACATATGAACCTGTCTCAAAAGGTGCCAACTCTTCGTTCTTCTGTCTATAGTAATGATTGACACAAAACAGCACAGAAATGGTTACATTGAAAACACAAGGACATTTGCTTCAAATCAATATGTATTCTATTGGGATTAATGAAACACCATGTACAAAAACAAATCGGTTTATCCTGAGAAAATGCATAAGTAGATAGTGTGTTGATCATTACTATGGACAAAGTTTTGTCCCATATTGCTTAGCACCTTTTGAGACAGTCTCATATACACGCAAACATAAACTCATGACAACCAGGACGCATGAGCAGCTGTGACACACCCTCATGCATTAAAGTTGCCAAGTCCGAACGTTTTGGGTTTCTGTCCTTTTCTGAGATAAATATGTTAGGATGATTGTCATAAACTACCTTACGTTAGTTTGAATTAACTTTGATTTTAATTGGCCAACTTTTAAGATATTTGAAGTACAAACATGCTAAATTAATTTTGGCAATCATGCCAACACTCTCACAAAATAGGCTTCTACAGTACTACATTCTATTAAATTGCCTCAGTACTCCCTTCTATGTGGTGACACATGTTTAATAAGTGCATCAGTATGTATGTTAGATATATGTATAATCAAATCTAGGTAATTGCTTTGGTTTGGAAAATGTATTGTTTTCATCAAACTATGCCGCTTTAAGACCATTAGTGTGTATCTAATCTTCTTTGTTTTCCCGCCAATCCCCTCATCCACTTCCATCCTTTCCCGCGCCTTTATCTAGAGACGCCAAGTGTCTGCTCATGCGAATCAATTAGACCCAACGACCAGGGAAACGCGGCTGGTGCAAACCAGGGCCGACTCGGATCGCATCGGTCTTAAATCGGCGCGCCGTGGCGCACGCCGGCGCGATTGCCCGAACACCGCACACACGGCGGAAGTGACGTAACGCCTAACGACCACTTTGCGGGGGCTTCGGTGAATGCGTCCCGGAAGTAGATGATATGGACATGATCCACTTCCGGTTCTTTCTTTTTGCGTTGTGTGCGATGTTTTGTTGTTGTTGACGTTTTTAATTTTTTTTTTTAAATTTTTTATGTAGCTGTTTTTCCCCTCGGGGAATAACGTAGACGCGTCATCTTGTTTTCATGTAACAGAAATACCAAGGACTCATCCCCCCCCCCCCCCCCCCACACACACACACCCCGTCCTTCAGCACAAACGGTGTTAGTAGTTGTGGTGTGGAGGGGGACTGCTGTACACCCCGACTGGTCTGAATGGCGGCGTGGGTGGGGGTGAGTGGGGGTGTGGGGGTGAGTGGGTGGGTGGGGGTGAGTGGGTGGGTGGGGGTGAGTGGGTGGGTGGGGGTGAGGGCAGGACGCAGACCGGTGTGTATGTATCGCCAAATGATGTACACAGGTAGAGGGTAGGGGAAGGCTGATAGACTGTATGCCCTCCCCCCCCCCCCCCCCCCCCCCCCCCCCTCCCCATCCCCACCCCTCCTCCCCAGCCTCTCCTCCCCAGCCACACCTCCTTCCCCGTCCTCACCTCCTCCCCCGCCTCCACCTCCTTCCCCATCCACACCTCCTCCCCAACCCACACCTCCTCCCCAACCCACACCTCCTCCCCCGTCCCAGCTCCTCCCCCGCCCACAACCTCTCCCCCTGGCCCCACACCTTCGTCCACCTCCCACACCTCTCCCCACCCCACCTCCTCCCCCTGCCCCACCTCCTTCCCCCTGCTCCACTCGTTCCACCCTCCCAAACCTCCTCCCCCGTCCTCCACCTCCTCCCCCCCGCCTGCAACTCCTCCCAGTTCCTGCCTCCTCCCATCCCCAACCCCCACCTCTTCCCACCCCTCTTGTCCTCACATGCCCCCAACTCTACCCTCCCCCCCCGCTCCACCTCCTCCCCAGCCGCCACCCCCTCCACCGCCCCACCTCCTCTCAGCCCCCCACCTCCTCCTCCGCCCCAACCCTCCCCCTGCCTCACCTCCTTGCAACCCCCCCCCCCCCCCCCCCCCCCCCCCCCCCCCTCCCCCCCCCTTTCCCCCCCCCTTCCTCCCCCCCACACCACCCCTCCTTTCTTTTCCCCTTCGCACCTCTTACATCCCCCACCTCCTTCCCCGCCCTCATCTCCTCGATCACCACCCCCATCTCCCTGCTCTCCTCCCCCCACCCTCCCTCGCCCTGGCTCCCTCCCCATTGCTGGCCGCATTCTCCAGAGTAGACTGTAATAGTGCTACCAGACTGCCGACCCTGCTGGTAACAGGTAACTCGCTCACTACCGCAACGTGATTAAAATTGCATAGTCCGAATGTCTTGAATTTCTGTATTTTTTCTGAGATAAATATATTAGATCGATCAATCAATCAATCAATAGTTCCGTCCTCTAGTCGAGGGTTGGATGCAATGGTTCTCCACTTGTCCCGATGGTGTGCTGTTCTGATAGACTGTAAATAATTCAAGCCTGTCCACTGTGAAATATTTGTAAACCATGATGTTCTTGGTCTCCCTCTCCCTCTGCTGCCATTCACCTTCCCTTCCAACAATGTACGGTATATTGAACTCTGACGAATGATGTGGCCAAAATAAATAAGTTTCTTTGTCTGTATAGTGGCAAACAAGCTTTTCTTATTTTAAATTTTTCTGAGAACTTCTTTGTTGGTGATCTTCTTTGTCCATGATATTTTCATCATCCTTTGATAAGTCCACATCTCAAATGCTGCTAAACATTTGTACATTTTCTTAGAGATTGTCCATGTCTCAGCCCCATACATTAGAGTAGTATTAGATCGCTCACTAGTATCTAATTTACATTAGTTCAAAGTTACTTTTATTTTAAATGGTAAACTTTTGAGATATTTTGAGTGCAAACATGGAAAATTAGTTTTGGCAAGCTTGCCAAAACTCTGACACCATAGAGTTCTGCAGTAACAGGTTCTATTAAATTGACTCAGTATTGCTTTCTATCCAGAAACAAATGCTTAATAAGTGCATCAGTATCTAAGTTAGATATGTAAAATCAAATCTAGATAATTGGTTTTGTTTTGAAAAATTGATATTTCATCGGACTATGCAGCTTTAACTGTTGAAGCGATGAACTCCTCCCCACACCCCACTGAGTCTCCCTCCCTCCTCCCCCCCTCCTTTCTTCTGCGCTGTCTGACAGCCTTTCAGCTACAAATTCAGTTTGATTTGTATTGTAGTGTAGTTTGAACTGAGGGGAAAGAAACCGTTGGTGCCGGTTTCCAAAAGGAGCGGAGCAGAGAGTGCATAATTACCGGGTATTTCACGGACAATAACGGGGTGTTGGGAAGCGTGAGATATCTAGAAAGGGACACCGAAAAACATATGTGACCTTTCTATTTATATACACATACTACATTATATAGCATTATATATATATAGGGTGATATTTTATTTGTATTGCGTAATATGTATTATGTTATTGCTAATAAGAAGTGGAGGAAGGGCGAAGGACACCGAAAAACATATGTGACCTTTCTATATATATATACATACTACATTATATAGCATTATATATATATATTAAGGGTTATATTTATTTGTATATAGCATTGTATATATATAGGGTGATATTTTATTTGTATTGCGTAATATGTATTATGTTATTGCTAATAAGAAGTGGAGGAAGGGTGAAGGATACAAAAACATATGTGACCTTCTATATATATACACATTCTACATTATATAGCATTATATATATATGGGGATGTTTTATTTTTGCGTAATATGTATTATGTTATTGCTAATAAGAAGTGGAGGAAGGGCGAAGGACACCAAAAAACATATGTGACCTTTCTATATATATATACACATTCTACATTATATAGCATTATATATATATATATAGGGTGATATTTTAGTTGTATTGCGTAATATGTATTATGTTATTGCTAATAAGAAGTGGAGGAAGGGCGAAGGACACCAAAAAACATATGTGACCTTTCTATATATATACACATACTACATTATATAGCATTATATATATATAGGGTGATATTTTATTTGTATTGCGTAATATGTATTATGTTATTGCTAATAAGAAGTGGAGGAAGGGCGAAGGACACCAAAAAACATATGTGACCTTTCTATATATATACACATACTACATTATATAGCCGTAATATGTATTATGTTATTGCTAATAAGAAGTGGAGGAAGGGCGAAGGACACCAAAAAACATATGTGACCTTTCTATATATATACACATACTACATTATATAGCATTATTTTACCTCGGTATACAGCCTCAGGCTAGCCTCAGGCTAGGGAGAAGGAAGCACATCCGGTCCAGCAATTAGCATAAACAACTCACGATTGGAATTACGTTTCGTTGAGTTGCTCCGGCAAATTTAGTCTACACACAAGCAAATACGCAGTAAGTATAATAAAAACTGTGGTTAGCTTAATTATGATGCATTATAGCATCGTTATAGAAAGTTCAGAACTTTCTTTGGTCCTTTTTGGACTAGTTTTTTCGGTTATAAAAAACCAAGGATAGAACGCTCTAGATTCCTTCTCGAAGGAACGAAACCGATTCTTAGCGGTTCTGTCAACACCCGTGTGACCATGGGTAGAGATGTGGGCTTTGCCTCATCTCCTGTGGAAATTCTCTCGGACTCTAATAGAGAGTGATGTTGGAGATGCTCCTGGGTTTCTTTTATAGACTCCCCACAATATTTAATATTTTCAGGCGTTTCTCCGAGTTTCGTAGCATTTTCTCCAACTTGCTGGCATAGTAGTCACAGGGGGGAGAAGTGTGCGGAACAGAGAGATGGGCGAGCCGATACACTGGTCCCGACCCCGCGTAAGATTTGGGCTTGACCCACAATCCACGCACAAATTTAGCTTATTACGCCTGTGTTATAACGGTCTAAACACGTTCTCTAACACCAATAGATGTCCAATTACGTTTTAAACAACAACATTGTGACATTTATAAATACCGAGACTGACCAACATGTTTGGTTTCAGATCCCGATGGCCACGAAGCGGAGTAAGCGCGTTGCAGCAGCAGCCGAGGGACGTGCTCCCAGGGCCTCGGACGAGGAGTACGACTCCTCGCCGGTGTTGTCGGCAATGCCCTCACCACAGCCCGGGCGCATATACTCTCCGAGCCGGAGGAAGAGACAGTGCCTGATGGCCCCACAGTTCCTGACTGGGAGGCTCGGTGGATGGCTATGGAGAGTCATATCCTGTCTCTCAAACCACCGCCGTCTCTTAAACGGCATAGGCCGGGGTTCCAAGACGAGTCGGACTGGGAAGACTTCTCAGAGACAGACTCGGCGATCGAGCCGAGGGCTCCTCCTCCTCCTCCTCCTAAACGGAGTAAGAAGAAGAAACACGTTACTTCTTCTGGTGACGAGTTCACCAAGGAACGTAACAAGACCGGACTTCGCAAGAAGCGAAAGACCAAGTCCAAGAAGAAGAAGAAGAAGAAGAGGAAAGATTCTTCTTCTTCTGATTCCTCCACGGATTCCACTTCAACGGAATCAGACTCAGACACACAATATGAAGGTCTCTATGCTGCCATTGGTGGCAAAGTGTCTAAGAAGGTGGAGAAGCCGAAAGCTAAGCGGGTTAAAACTACCACGCTTATGCGCGAGACCATAAATGGTCATTTCCGTACCTTCAAACCGGCGGAAATCATCTCCAAGCTAGGAGATGAATTCACGGGCATTAAAGGTGTCCCCAACTCCATCATTAAAGAGATGGATCGAGATGTCAACATGACGGAAGACCGTAAGAAATTTGAGAGCGTGTTACACATAGCACATAAGGCGGTGCTCGGTACTCTAACGGCCATCACTCCGGTGGCAAATCAAATGCAAAGAGAAACAAGTTCTCATCCTTGGCTAAAACCATGGACAAAGGCATTGCACTGTTAACAGCGGCAGGTAATTACTTGTCCTACCGAAGATATGAGAATGTCTTTAAGTCGGTTTGCACAGACGCTGGCAAAGAGGTGGCCCGCTCAAAGAAGGTCACGGACAATGATGGGAAAGAGTATACGCTCTTTCTGGCCCCAGAGCCGATCAAAGGAAAGCCTTTGGACAAAACGAAAATGTTTGGCGGCCAACTACAATACCTCTATAAAGAGGTAGAAACCGCAGCGAAAAGTGGCAAAAATATGGATGGCAAAAAGAAGCAGGAAGCCCCACGCTTCAAAAGGTCACGAGGGGATTTTCGCCCACGTCGGCTTGGCAGGGGTTCCAGACCGGGCTCACACTTCAGCCAGTCTTTCCGGGGCCGGGGCACCCGCCCAGGCTGGACCGACAACACCGCACGGCCACTGGGCCGAGGCTTCAACTCCCCGAGACCCTTCCAAAGGGGCGGGTCCAAGTAGAGGCCCAAACACAGACTTTACAAGTCCCCGCGGCCTCTAAAACCACACAAACTGTAAGCAACTTTGTGGCTGGGAATATTCATAATCATATTTCTGAATGGGACAAAATTACCAGTGACCCGGATATTTTACAAATAGTTAAAGGTGTTCAAATTCCCTTCATACAAATTTCGTACAAGGGAGAGTTCCGTTTCCCTATCAAATTGAACCAATTGAACGAGAGGCACTAACTGAACAGGTACAATTTTTTTTTGACAAAGGCATTATACAAAAGGTTACACACTGCCCTGGAGAGTTTATTTCAAACATTTTCTCGAGACCGAAACCTAATGGGGACGTTCGAATGATCCTGGATTTAACAACCCTTAATAAAATGATAGAATATCGACATTTTAAAATGTTTTCACTAGATACGGCACGAGACCTCATTACACCAAATGCGTGGATGGCTAGTTTTGACCTACAAGATGCATATTACACAGTTCCCATAGCGGAACAACATCGGAAATTTCTCCGTATTCTTTGGGATAACCAACTCTATGAGTTTACCTGTATGCCGAATGGCTTAGCTTGTGCCCCTCGTTTATTCACTAAACTGCTTAAACCTGTTTTCTCACTTATGGCACGGAATGGTCACATAATGTTTCCTTACATAGATGATTCCTTTATAATGGCATCAACACACATTGGTTGTGTAAACGCCGTTTTGGATTTATGTGCATTACTCACTAAATTGGGGTTTTATGTACATCCGCATAAGTCAGTGCTTCAACCAACAAAACAACTCAAATGTTTAGGGTTTATTCTTGATACACAGTCCCTCACAGTGTCGATAACAGAACAGAAATTAACTAAGTTTATGACCACAGTGACCCAGCTTCTTAAGTTACCGAAACCTAAGATTAGACAGGTTGCAGTTCTTATCGGGATAATGATATCGTATGCACCCGCTATTCTATATGGGAAAGCCCATATTAAATCTCTAGAAATAAAAATTTGGGATTAGCACAAAGTAAAGGTAATTTTGAACGAAAGATGTTTATTTCTGAAGAAGGGTTACAGGATATTCAATGGTGGATGCAACATATCGCAAATTCACCCAATCCAATCCGCATGGCGGAACCAAATACAGTAATTACCACTGATGCTTCGTTAGAAGGGTGGGGAGCCCATCGCGATGGGGTGGCAACAGGAGGTAGATGGCTACATGATGAAGAGTCAGATCACATTAATGCGCTACAGTTGTGTGCTATTTATTTGGGCCTACGTAGCTTAGTAAAGATACCTAAATCACAAGTTAGAATACTAACTGATAACACTACTGCTATGGCATATATCCGTAACATGGGTGGAACCAAATCAAAGCCTTGCAATCGGTTATCTAAACTGATTTGGAACTGGGCACAGGCTCAACAAGTCCGGCTGACTGTAGCGCATATTCCAGGGTCACAAAATACATTTTCAGACCATAAGAGTAGAAAATTCCACGACCATTTAGAATGGTCACTGTCAACACGTTTGTTTAAGTTCATTTGTGCAAAATGGGGGACACCTAAAGTTGACTTGTTTGCATCATGAAATAATAATAAGTTACCATGTTATGTTTCTTGGCATCCCGAACCGGATGCTTGGAAAGTTGATGCATTTACTATTACCTGGGAAAATAATTTTTTCTATATTTTCCCACCGTTTAGTGTTATCAGCCGAGTAGTGAGAAAAATCAGCATGGAGGGGACACACGCCATACTGATTGTGCCCGATTGGGACACGCAACCTTGGCTGCCAGCAGTTACACAACTGGCAAAAGAGCATATACGATTCCCAAGAAAACCCGGGAACCTAACGCACCACGGACCGCTAGTGGTTCACGGCGACGTGTCAGCGACACCCCTATTGGCATTCCTTTTCTAAGAAAACAGCTGCAGCAATTTGGTTTAGACAAAATTACGGAAGAAAGGATAGTAGCTGATGCATGGAGGCCAGGAACTGTTAAAATGTACACAACTTATTTAAAGAAATGGGGTGTACATTGTTTGCTAATGAAAGTTAAGCCAACAAATCCAACGATTGCACAAGTAGCCCGTTTTCTTCGTTCTCTAGAGGGTGAGGGACTAGGGTTTGGGGCGGTCAATGCGGCAAGATGCGCATTATCAATTATATTACCTAGAATTGACGGCGAAACAGTTGGTAAACATTATGTCCTTCATTATCTACTTCGGTCAATTTATCAAAGGAATCGTCCAAAACCAAAGTATAGTCGCTTTTGGGATGTTTCTATAGTATCTAAGTTGTTCCAGGCTTGGCCTCACAACTCTTGGTTAGATATAAAACAATTAGGTTTTAAGGTCGCGGTCTTGTTACCATTAGTAACGGGACACAGAGGACAGACGATTGTTGCTTTATCCTTAACTGGATTAGAAATAGACAAGAAACAAGCTACATTTGATTTAGCACAATTGCTCAAATCGAACACGCTGGGTGACCCTTTATCTACGGTTCACTTAGACTACTTCCCAAATGATCGTAAATTATGTGTTGTGTCAGCCATACGGGCTTATATATCCAAGACAAAGGACTTACGTGCATCACAACAACTATTAGTGAGCTTCATAAAGCCACATAAGGCAATTTCAAGAGACACCCTTGCCAGATGGACAATCATGGTGTTGAAATTGGCTGGAGTGGATACGGGCAAATACTCTTCCCACTCAACCAGAGGTGCCATGGTGTCCAAGGCACGTTTGCTCGGCATTTCTGTAAAAAGAATACTAGCGCACGCAGGCTGGAAGACGGCTAAGTCGTTTGCAAAACATTACAACAAACGACTAGAAAAGCCTACCGGCATTGCAAAGCGCCTGCTCACCAACTAACAGGAATAGGTGAGAACAAAAACTTTGAATGATACAATTACTAATACAATGACACATAAACATGTTAGAATAAGAATAAATGATATTAAGGATAAAAATGAATTATGTAAAAGTCTCCCTAGCCTGAGGCTAGCCTGAGGCTGTATACCGAGGTAAAATAGTATAGTTATACGAGTCTTACCTGGGTATAGATGATGGATAACTGTTGTTTTCCCGAGGTCTAAGCCTCGGGTAGACGTGGGCTAGGGCCCGCCCACCAAACCCTACCATGTCTATTCCGTTGTTGTACCATTACGGGAAAATCATAGTATCCGGGAAAATCATAGTATCCATTGTATTGAAAGATCATTTTTATCCTGAATAAGTAGGTAAAGATTGCTGGACCCGGATGTGCTTCCTTCTCCCTAGCCCACGTCTACCCGAGGCTTATACCTCGGGAAAACAACAGTTATCCATCATCTATACCCAGGTAAGACTCGTATAGCTATACTATATATATATAGGGTGATATTTTATTTGTATTGCGTAATATGTATTATGTTATTGCTAATAAGAAGTGGAGGAAGGGCGAAGTACACCGAAAAACATATGTGACCTTTCTATATATATACACATACTACATTATATAGCATTATATATATATAGGGTGATATTTTATTTGTATTGCGTAATATGTATTATGTTATTGCTAATAAGAAGTGGAGGAAGGGCGAAGTACACACACTAAATATATATACATATATGAGGGATATCGATCTCGTCCAGTGGAGGCTAGTTACTGATTTTGAAGTGAGAGATGGGAGACCGTTGGAGTCGGTTCCCGGGAAGGGGGAAGCAGAGAGTGCCCGGTTACCGGTCAGGCCTGCTGAGAATAAGGGGTTTTGGGAAGCGAGAGGTCCGCAGAAGGAGCACCGAAAAGCATTAGGGACTATTTTTCATTTATATTCACATAATAGATTACATAACACAGATATATATATATATATATATATATATATATATATATATATCTACACCCGGGTAGCAGGGAATGCGAGAGGCAGGTGTAAGTACCATGGAGGATGAAGCGTGTTCTGCGATTCGACATTTTCATGGTTTGCGAGTGCGAGAACTCAAACATGGCGGCTCAGTTTTTAATCTTTTAAAACAATATTTGGTGTACATTTCATGTTGACGCTCGTGTTGTTGTTCTTGTCGCTTGCCTATGGCATGAACACGTGACACCACCCCTCTCTGCCCCCTCCCTCACCCTCCCTCCCTCCCACTCCCTCCCCTCCACTCCTCCCGCTCCACTCCTCCCGCTCCACTCCTCCCCTCTTCCTTCCTTCCTCCTGCTCCTCCTCCTCTCCTCCCCTCCATCCCTTCCCTCCCCTCCCTCAACCTCCCTCCCATCACTCCCCTCCCTCCCCTCCTCACCCTGCCTCCCCTCCTCCCCTCCTCCCCTGCTTCACCTCCCTCCCCTGTCCACCTCCCTCCCCTCCCTCCCCTTCCTTCCCCTCCTACCTTCCCCCCTCTCCTCTCCCCTCCATCCCCCCTTCCCTCCCTTCCCACTCTCCTCCTTCTCCCCTCCAACGGTCCACCTCCCATCCCCCCCCCCCCGCTCCCAACCTCCCCGCACGGTGAGCCAGGCGCGCACTGGGCCCTATAATAACGGGGCCGTTCCGCCTCCTAGCGGCGTCATCCTTTATGTGGCGGCGCGTGTGCGGCTGCGCGCGGCCTCTGACCGCGTCGAGGTATCGCCACGCAGCAGGCCCCGGGCTGATGGGAATATAATTTGTGCCTGGCGCACCTCCAAGCCGTAGCATGTAATGGTCTCCAATTTGGCCGGGGCTACACACATGGTCACCTCGCGTGGAATAATATTTTTCCAATCCCCGATGGAAAAATATTACCCTACCTGCGCTGGAGGTAAAAAGAAAAAGAGCCCCCCCCCCCACAAACAAAATATTTAAAAAAAAGAGAGAAAAGAAAGTTGTTGGGCTTGATCAATATGGACGCACATTGATATTGCGCGACGCTGCAATTAATTAATGCATGCAACCTACACTCTACACTTCACTGGCCTCCCATATCCCCTATTTTCTCTCCCCCCCCCCCCCCATCTCAACCCACACCCCCATGCCACCACCCTCATCTCCCAACACCCACAGCAATTTTGACTAACGCGTGTGGTGGTTTGTTCACCAACATGCTTTTTGTTGCCCCTCCTGTCAACTACCCCCCCCCCCCCCCTCAATTCAACCATCCCATTCTCTCTTTTTTTTGTGCCACCTTTTCCATCGCACCTTCCAGCATGGTGTTAGGAAATTGAAGCGAACACGCTCTGGATGTTGTGTTGGACGAGGGTGTGTATAACTCCTGACTACTCTCACAGGCACCCACTCCCTCATCCTCACACCCACTCACTCAACCACCATCACCTTCCACCATCACTGCCACCACTATCATTACCACCACCATCACCACCATCACTACCATCCAACATCATTACCACCACCATCATTACCATCACCACCACTATCACCACCACCACCACCTTCCACCATTATTACCACCACCATCACCACCATCCACCATCATTACCACCACCATCACCACCACTATCACCACCACCACCACCACCTTCCACCATCATTACCACCACCATCACCACCATCCACCATCATTACCACCACCATCACCACCACCACCTTCCACCATCATTACCACCAACATCATTACCACCACGATCACCATCACGATCACCACCACTATCACCACTATCACCGCCATCACCACCACCTTCCACCATCATTACCACCACCAGCACCGCTACCACCAACCCCACCACTACTGCCAACCACCATCACCACCACTACCACCACTACCACCAGCACCACTATCACCATCACCAGCACCACTTTTACCACTGCTACCACCATCACCACTATCACTGCCACCACTACCACCACGACCAATACCACCACTACCACCACCACCACTATCACCATCACCACCACCACCACTTTACCACTGCAACCACCACTACCACCACTATCACCACTACCACCACTGCCACCATGACCACCACTACCATAACTACCACCACTGCCACCAGTACCACAACCACTACCACTACTACCACCACCACCCATCACCACCACTACCACCACCACCCATCACCACCACTACCACCACCACCACTACCACCACCACCACTACCACCACCACCACCATCACTACCACCACTACCACAAATACCACCACCGCAACTACTACCACCACCACTACTATCAATACCACCACCACCACCACTACCACTACCACCACTACGACAAACACCACCATCACCACCACAACCTTCACGACCACCACCCACGACCACCACCACTACCACCAGCACCACCCACCACCACCACTTCCACAGCCACAAGCACCCACCACCATCACTACCATAACCACCACCACCATCACTACCACAACCACCACCACCACCTCTTCCACCACTACCACCACTATCACCACCAACCACCACCATCACCACCACCACTTTTATCATCAACATCACCAGCACCACCACTACCAATACAACCACTACCACCACTGTCACCACTATCACCACCATTACCACCACCACCACTCCCACCACCACTACTACCAACACCACCACTACCACCACCACCAACATACCACCACCACTACCACCACCACCCCACCACCACTCCACCAACATACCACCACCACAACCACCACCACCCCACCACCACCCCACCACTACCACCACTATCACTACTACCACCACTATCACTACCACCACCACCACTACCATCAATACAACCACCACCACTACCACCACCACCACTACCATTACCACCACTATCACAACCACCACCGTCACCACCACAACCATCACCACCCACCACCCACCCCCTCCCCCTCCACCTTCACTACCACCACTTTTACCACCACCACCACCACTAATAACCACCCTTCACTGCACAACTCCTGCCCTTTAGATCCAATGTCAAAGAATATCACTCTGTTAACCTTAAAAAAATAAAGAATAAAAAAAGGAATAAAAAACAGAAATCATTTATGGAATTATCCCTAGGTTGACGTGATTTCATCGGCGCCATGGGCTTAGCGGCATTCAGACCTACCGGAAGTGGTCGTGTTTTGAGAACTGACGGCTGCTTTCGGCTTGTTGTTGCAGGCCGGATCTGGCGACATAGTGCGGCAAAGTGTGTTTGTTACACACAGTGTCGATACCCCGGGGTGGCCCTCGTATTAAGGAGCTACAAGCAAAGAGCCCACTCAACCCCAGCGCCCAGCGGCGGTAACCTCACAAAGCGCCACTGCAGTGCTATATTCCACCATATAGCAACTGTTCCATAGCAGTCTACCTACTGCCAAAATGAATATTGTGCTTTAGTGTGCCATATCCCACCATCATATGGACATTCGTGCCATATCCCGCATTATATGTATATTCATGCAATATTGCCATTAAATGTACATTTGTGCCATATCCCACCATTTTATGTACATTTGTGCCATATCCAACCATTATATGTACATTTGTGCCATATCCCACCATTTTTTGTACATTTGGGCCATATCCTGCATTAAGTGTACATTTGTACCATATCCTACCATTTTATGTACATTTGTTCCATATCCTGCCATTTTATGTAAATTTGTGCCATATCCCACCGTTATATATATATTGGTGCCATACCCTGCCATAATGTATACATTTGGGCTATATCATGTACATTTGTGCCATATCCCATCATTATTAAATGTACATTTGTGCCATATTCCGTAATTATATGTACATTATTGCCATATCCTGGCATAATATGTAAACTCGTGCTATTATCATGCTGTCGGTCGCGATGTGACAAAGACTACTTTCATTACTTGACTGCCACTCTCCATTTAGCTCTCTGCTGTGAGAGTTTCATCCATGAGTCGGTCTTAATGTCTCTCAGCTTCAGGTTTCACATTTCATGAAAGCTGCCTGCAAAAGTGTTGAAGTGCTGCTGGCTTTTGCAAGTTACCAGCGGCACTCTCTCGGGGAGCAAATAGAGGTTTCACACCGGCAAGAACATGTCAAGACAGGCGCAAAACTATTTGTCCCTGCAGTGGCTGGTCGGGAGATGTTGGGAGTTCCATACATCAACCGCCCTTAATGCTGCCACAGTGACATGGTTTTCTGTTTAGGGTTTGCTCCCTTAGCCTTCGGTTCTGTCAAGGACCTGTACCACAAGGCAGTGGTTTAGAACTCTGCAAGGCAGGGGCGTCAAACTCCCTGAGGTATTGCTATACCTGCATACAATATATAATATATATATGTAGTTAACAAAATATGCCACTGATGTTTTAATCTTGTCTCTCTAGCTATTTGTATGTACGAAGTGGAAATCTAATTTATGCAAATATTTTATTGCGCGTATTATTTTCTTATATATAAGGTATTACAATACCTCAGGGAGTTTGACGCCCCTGCCCTGCAGAGTTGTAAACCACTGCCGTGTGGTACAGGTTCTTGACAGAACTGAAGGCTAAGGGAGCAAACCCTGAAAGAAAACCATGTCACTGTGGCAGCATCAAGGGTGGTTGATGTATGGAACTCCCAACATCTCCCGACCAGCCACTACAGGGACAAATAGTTTTGCGCCTGTCTGGACATGTTCTTGCCGGTGTGAAATCTCTATTTGCTCCCCAAGAGAGGGCCGCTGGTAACTTGCAAAAGCCAGCAGCACTTCAACACTTTTGCAGGCAGCTTTCATGAAATGTACTGGTGAGAAAGCTGCTATTCGCAGATGACAGTGCACTGGTTGCCCACTCTGCTGAAGAGATCAAGAAAATAGTGGACGCTTTCTCCTATGCATCAAAGAAGTTTGGCCTGAAGATTAACATCAAGAAGACGGAGGTGCTGTACCAACCCAACTCTACAAGAACCTGAGAGGAGGATATCATGGTTGACAGAAACAAGCTGAACTCTGTGCCGGAATTCACCTACCTCGGAAGCACTATATCAAGTGATGGACGCATTGATGCTGAAATACAGAGGAGAATGGCCAAGACTAGCGCATCTTTCGGCCGACTATGCCAGAGACTCTGGAACAACCACCATGTGTCCATGGGGGACAAAGCCAAGATCTACTGTGCAACCATGCTATCCACCCTATCCACCCTACTATACAGAGCCGAGGCCTGGACAGTCGACCGGTGAAAATGCTGCATGCCTTTCATGATGTGACATCTGCATTCAATCATGAGGCTAACCTGGAAGGACAAAGTGACAAATAAGGAAATACTCGAACGGACGGGCCTGCCCTCTATGGAAGATCTTCTGATCAAAAAGAATCTCCAGTGGACTTGACACTTCATGAGATGTCATCAGACAGGCTACTAAAGCAAATCCTCTACTCTCAACTGTCATCTGTTTACAGAAGGAGAGGGCACCCTCGTGTCTGGTTCAAGGATACCATCAAGAGAAACCTGAAGCTGAGAGACATTAAGACTGACTCATGGACATCACTCTCACAGCAGAGAGCTAAATGGAGAGCGGCAGTCAGGTAATGAAAGCAGTCTTTGTCCCATCGCAACCGACAGCATGATGATGATGATGATGATGTATACATATGTACACACACCCATATATATATATATATATATATATATATATATAGATATATATATATAAGAAACATGTTGAATATGTTACTTATAATATTTTGCTAATAGCGTCAGTATACGAAATAGAATTATTGTGTTTGACTTCTTAGTCCTGTCGTGGGGGTGATGAAAATGGGAAATATTGCGCCTAGAGTGGGACTCGAACCCACATCTCTTTGCATTCCGGGCCAGTGTGCTAACCATTACACCACCTAGGCTCCCTGATATCAATACACTCCCCACGCCTACCTGTCTATGTGGTTACTTGCCTGAGAGGTCAGTGCAGACCACTACACTCGTCCCCCTGGAATTGTAAGTCTTGTAATGCTTACAATTACATACATACAGGCAATGCACTAACACATACATACACAGGGTAGGTTCAACAACCATACAGCGCAAAGCTTGTACAGGATCCTGATCACGGCAACCAGTGTCGTGGGGGTGATGAAAATGGGAAATACTGTGCCTAGAGCGGGACTCGAACCCACATCTCTTTGCATTCCGGGCCAGTGTGCTAACCATTACACCACCTAGGCTCCCTGATATCAACACACTCCCCACGCCTACCTGTCTATGTGGTTACTTGCCTGAGAGGTCAGTGCAGACCACTACACTCGTCCCCCTGGAATTGTAAGTCTTGTAATGCTTACAATTACATACATACAGGCAATGCACTAACACATACATACACAGGGTAGGTTCAACAACCATACAGCGCGTAGCTTGTACAGGATCCTGGTCACGGCAACCAGTGTCATGGGGGTGATGAAAATGGGAAATACTGCGCCTAGAGCGGGACTCGAACCCACATCTCTTTGCATTCCGGGCCAGTGTGCTAACCATTACACCACCTAGGCTCCCTGATATCAACACACTCCCCACGCCTATCTGTCTATGTGGTTACTTGCCTGAGAGGTCAGTGCAGACCACTACACTCGTCCCCCTGGAATTGTAAGTCTTGTAATGCTTACAATTACATACATACAGGCAATGCACTAACACATACATACACAGGGTAGGTTCAACAACCATACAGCGCAAAGCTTGTACAGGATCCTGATCACGGCAACCAGTGTCGTGGGGGTGATGAAAATGGGAAATATTGCGCCTAGAGCGGGACTCGAACCCACATCTCTTTGCATTCCGGGCCAGTGTGCTAACCATTACACCACCTAGGCTCCCTGATATCAATACACTCCCCACGCCTACCTGTCTATGTGGTTACTTGCCTGAGAGGTCAGTGCAGACCACTACAGTCCTATTAAAATATTATCTCGCTTTAAGTAATTGACTTACTTGCTATAGTAACATACTCATTAGGATAACTGAAAACGCATAACCATTATTAAATCATGCTTGAAAACAAATCACAAATGCACACGACGACAGTTCAACAATCAACACTTAACAGAGCAGCTCACATTCAGTGTCTGTGCCTGTGTCTGTGTCTGTGTCTGTGTCTGTGTCTGTGTGTGTGTCTGTAGCAGGGGCGGACTTAAATGAAAAGAGGCCTTAGGCTATTCCACTTATGAGGCCCCCCCACTCCCAAAGCCCTGTGACAGTGTCAAAAATATTATATACCTTTGGCAGAGCCCCTCTAATTGTTGAGGCCTTCGGCTTCAGCCTGTTAAGCCTATAGGTAAATCCATCATTGGTGTGTAGTGAGGGGTAGCGCTGGGAGGGGACAGGAACAAGCACCCAACTCCCGAAGGTGTAACCACGCCCGTTAAGCAGCTTCAGTCCCTTCTAGACGACATTATCGCAGAATGCACGTATTATCGCCCCATGCTTACTGGGTTTTTATGGCTCCCTGCTATCTGAACGCGGGCTCCAGCAGTAGATTGTGTGCAGGTCGGTATCTAATCAAAACTCGCATCAGTCTCAATTAATCTGACCGGTCTGACACGACTGGCAACAAAAAAACTCAGACACCCCAAGGTCAAAGTGTCACGCAGAGTCGATCAGGCCTGCTACTTGTTTCTTCCCCACGGACCAATTAGAGAGCTCGGCATTTTCTTTCCTTTTCTTTGTTTTTCTTTTTTTCTTTGTTTTTCTTTTTGTGTACGTGGCAGAAGTGATAAAGACAGCGCTAGACTGATTGACTGAGGAGCGACATGGCGTGTTCATGGAAGCAATCTGACGAGACTGTCGGGTCGTCCGGCTCACACCGAGCTGCTCACACAGCACCGCCGACTGGGGTATTCCCAGGCAATGCGCATGCGCATGGGCACAGATTGGCGCCGCCCTTCATTGTTATGCCCAGCATACATCGGCGAGGCATTGCGACAATTCCCACATCATGTGAGACTTACACGGTTTTGCAATTATGGCTGCCCTGTGGTCCGCCTGTGCACTCCACTTGCGGTTTCGTCAGATGAATATGAATGAGGCAAGGTGTGTTATTTCTGGTTCTAGGTTGCGACTATTCACAACTGCTTATGACTGCTCGTGACCCCTCGCGATCTCTTTTGACTGCTCATGACCCCTCGCGATCTCTTGTGACTGCTCATGACCTCTCACGATCTCTTGTGACAGCTCATGACCCCTCGCGATCTCTTGTGACTGCTCACGACCCCTTGCGATCTCTTGTGACTGCTCATGACCCCTCACGATCTCTTGTGACTCCTCATGACCCCTCGCGATATTTTGTGACAGCTCTTGACCCCTTGCGATCTCTTGTGACTGCGCATGACCCCTCATGATCTCTTGTAACTGCTCGTGACCCCTCGCGATCTCTTGTGACTGCTCGTGACCCCTCGCGATCTCTTGTGACTGCTCGTGACCCCTCGCGATCTCTTGTGACTGCTCATGACCCCTCACGATCTCTTGTGACTGCTCATGACCCCTTGCGATCTCTTGTGACTGCTCATGACCCCTCGCGATCTCTTGTGACAGCTCATGACCCCTTGCGATCTCTTGTGACTGCTCATGACCCCTCATGATCTCTTCTGACTGCTCATGACTCCTCGCGATCTCTTGTGACAGCTCGTGAGCCATCGCGATCTCTTGTGACTGCTCATGACCCCTCGTGATCTCTTGTGACTGCTCATGACCCCTCACGATCTCTTGTGACAGCTCATGACTCCTCGCGATCTCTTGTGACTGCTCACGACCCCTTGCGATCTCTTGTGACTGCTCATGACCCCTCACGATCTCTTGTGACTGCTCATGACCCCTCGCAACATTGTGTGACAGCTCATGACCCATCGCAACATTTTGTGACAGCTCATGACCCATCACGATCTCTTGTGACTGCTCATGACCCCTCATGATCTCTTGTGACTGCTCGTGACCCCTCGCGATCTCTTGTGACTGCTTGTGACCCCTCGCGATCTCTTGTGACTGCTCATGACCCCTCGCGATCTCTTGTGACTGCTCATGACCCCTCGCGATCTCTTGTGACTGCTCATGACCCCTCGCGATCTCTTGTGACAGCTCATGACCCCTCGTGATCTCTTGAGACTGCTCATGACCCCTCATGATCTCTTCTGACTGCTCATGACTCCTCGTGATCTCTTGTGACAGCTCATGACCCCTCACGATCTCTTGTGGCTGCTCATGACCCATCGCGATCTCGTGTGACTGCTCGTGACCCCTCGCGATCTCTTGCGACTGCTCATGACCCCTCGCTATCTCTTGTGACTCCTTGTGACCCCTCGCGATCTCTTCTGACTACTCGTGACCCCTCGCGATCGCTTGCGACTGCATACGACCACTCAAAACTGTTTTTAATGTCTATTAATCTACATGATTGCATCATTTCTTCACTCCAAATGTCGCAGGCTATGATAGCAAAGTATTAGAACAATATATTTAGCATATTAAACTGCGAATTCATGTGGTCATGTCAATAACCCAAACTGATACCACCTTTTCTATAAGGTTCATTAGCAATCGTACTACAGGGCTGCAGGAGTAATTAAGCTAACACACTAAGATAATTACGTTATACCCAAACACATTCTCTACTCTACAGCTTCATTTGAATCAATACGCTAAAATTGAAGCAGTGCCAAAGACAGCGACCTTCCATCAGCGACATCGGGTTGAGGTTCCTATTGCCCTTTTTTGGGGACATGTCATTGACCCCCCCCCCCCCGCCACATCCCCCCAACTTTTCAATCGATCGATCGATCCTTCTCTAAAAGGCTTTCAAGCCTCAAATCCCATATCGGACAATAAGAAATGAATACCCTACTGTTGATGGAGTGCCAATGCTTATTTAATGCTTAAACGGTATCGATGACACATTCTTTATTGTGAGAGCCAGCCATTGGCTCTAGTCCAAAGATTTGCATTTTCTTGTTGTCCTTGTTATGATTCAGTTTTATCCGAACACATGTGCGTTTTGGCAACGGATATTGCGAAAGTCAGAAGGCGGTGGCGACAGCAACTGATCCAGCGACTATATGGACGTGTTTGTATTAGGCTTCATACAGCTGCAATACAAGTACACAAGACGTGCGAATGTATTAAAGCACTTGGAAATCCGTCGCCCTTGCCAGTGGCGCTAAAGTCGTCCTGTGACGTCATCACTTTTCATCGCATCATTTTTCATCATGCGCGAAAATGCGGATTTCCAGTAATAGCTCTGCTCAAAATGGAATGTGAATGCTGGTATTTTTGAAGGTCACAAATTTGGACATATTCTAGTTTTTGTCTGGTCAAAATCCAAAAGGAATTGACAGATATCCAGCTTTCTGAAATTCAAGAGAAAGAATGCATGCAGTAGTTAGCTACACAAGTGATAACAAGTAGGGGAGTCACAAGATTATTACTGTCTAGCGGCGAAAACAAGTCACTAGACTTAACCGTTATGGGCAGCATAAATACACTCATCACAAAAAAAAAGGGAAAAAAAAGAAGGTAAATTTCCATACGCTAGCACACCCAGGAAGCATGACATACCCTGGAAAGACCAAACATTGAAAGGTAAGACATTACATAACTGAAGTTTCATAACGATCTAAATATCCACACTGGTTATTTTCAAGTTCCTCAAGGTTGAGCACCCCCTGCTCATTAACCTCTCATTTCTTGGGAGTCCATTACTTCCTCCTGCTTGACTTAGTTCTTGCTGATCTAAACCTCAGTTAATGTCATTAGCATGCGCGTTCTATCATGTGATACCTCAGGCATCACATGTTAGAACGCAGACCTAGTAGGCATCTTGCCAGTCCCATGTCTGGAGAGGTGATGTATAATTAACTATCAAACAGGAGCCAACACGCTGCTGGCATCCGAGCTCAGTGAGCTCGCATTATTTACAGCACATATCTGCACATTATGGGAGTATAAACCTAGAGGACAGACCATATCGCAGTTATTCCTTCATTGAACAATACGGTTGGGCTCAGTGTAGTTCATGATTTGGCTGCTGGCGCCCTCTGCGCACGGCTAATCTCAACTACATACTGTCACTGTGGGAAATATTTTAAACTTTATTCAGGGGGCTTTTATTACATTTTCTGACAGAAGATGTGAACTTCTCTTCAACCAGCTCCATCTCCTTGTTATTTTTGCTTTGTTTGTTGGTGCATTAGTTGTTTAAGCAGGGGAAATTTCAATCACGGACAATTGGTTTTCCTCATTCCACTGCTCCTTGCCCTGTCCTAATAATGCCGAACGCCTAGCTAGGAAGCAACAAGTATCAATTTTTAAGTCATTGGTTTGACGCGACCAGGGTTTGAACCCATGACCCTATGACCCCATGGTCTTCCAACATGGGAGACAGATGCTCTAACTCATTCGGCCATCCCATCCGGTATTATCGCTGTTTATTTATGACAACTGTTTATATATATATATATATATATACATATATATGTATATATGTATATAGATATACACACATATATATAGATTATCATAGGCTACAACCTGGAATGCAATATATTATAAGCCCTACACTCACATATAGTCATCTGTGGCGCCCCAACAACCCTTGCTCTTAAGGAATTGATGTTGATGATTATGATGAGACACATATAATTCTTGGCAAAATATTGTAACAGTCTGCACTAACTTCTCAGTGAAGGAGCCACATAAACAGGTAGGTATGGATAGGATGTTTAAATTCGAGAACCTGGATTGACTACTGGTTAGAACATTAGCTCCAGAATGGAAGATGCATCGGTTTGAATCCCGCTCCAAGTGTAATATGTCCTTTGTTTGTACCCTCGCCGCTCCTGCCATGGCAGTTGTTGCTGTGAGAAAGATTCTGTACAAGCAATGCACTGAATGATTGGTGAACGCATCCTATCTATGAACATGTAAGTTTATTGCTTCTATTTAATTATTTATGGATGTAAACCATGTGATGCCCTGGTCACAAACACGTTAAGGGGCTGTCACAGTAGGGTTTTTTGCGGGAGCGTATGGCGGTGTAGGCGCATTACGTCATATACGTCGGCATACGCCACCATACGCTACGCATATGCTATGCATATGCTATGCATATGCTACACATATGCTACGCATAGGCCGTCATGTGCCGGCCTATGCCGGCGTATGCCGTTGTACGCCGCCATACGCTTTCTCCCATTCGTCCGTCCAAATTTTTGTGTGCATGCTAAACAAATCTCGAACTATGGGAGTGTATGGTTCATACGCTACTCATATGCTACTCATACGCCGGTGTACGCTCCTCCTACACCAGTGTACGCTCATCGTATGCTAGGGGTGTGCCGGCATAGGTTACGCATACGCTCAACTTGCATCACCGGTGTATCTCTAGCATATGTAGTGTACGCATAACCTACGAGTTACGTATGGGAGCGTACTCCTAGTGTATGCACAGCGTATGCACAGCGTATTCCAAGCATATGCCATAGGTCTCGACATCGATCTTGACTCATATGCTACTCCTACGTTCATATGCTATGCATACGCTATGCATACGCTACGCATACACTACGCACACGCTACGCATAGGTTCCATATGCCAATCAAAACCATCAAAAATGTCACAGTACACTCTCATACGCTCCTCGTACGCTCCTCGTATGCTCCTCATAGGTTACGCATATGCTCAAAACCACCCGATAGGTCACCAAAGGTCATGATAGGCCTGCACACGCAGGACTTATGTAGGTTGTCAATACGCTCCCCCCATACGCCGTAATGTGACAGGGCCTTTAGTGAGTGTACTTGAACATAGGTGAATGTAGTGGAGGATAATGTGGGTCAAACGTGGTGTAAGTACGGTAAACTGCATTGAAATACGTTAAGGTATGGCAGCTTTTGGTACGGATAAATACGTTAAGGTATGGATAAAAACGTTGTGGTATGGATAAATATGTTATGGCACAGATGCCAGTACGTTCAACTATGTTCAACTACGTTCAACTACGTTAGCCTCCACTATGTTCACCTATGTCCACTAATGGCAATGTGACCAGGGCTTCATCCAAGTATGCTAGAGTATGCTAGAGTATGCTAGAGTATGCTAGAGTATGCTAGAGTATGCTAGAGTACGCTAGAGTAGCTAGAGTACACTAGAGTATATTAGCATCACAAATTCAGCCTCTAATGTAGCGCTCTTTTGAATGTAGCGCTCTTTTGAACATGTCCACAAATTTAATCGGACATCACCGCTGACATCACAGACAAGTATAGATGCTCTTATATTCAACTATGTTCAACTATATTCAACTACGTTCAACCACGTTCAACTACGTTCAACTAAGCTAGCATCGTCTACGTTCAACTAAGTCCACTAACGTGTATGTGACTGGGACATAAAAGTCTTATGATTGCAGTAGGATGAGTGTAGTATCATTGACCTCAAGGCAAGGAGGCACAAAGAAAGGTTGCCTTGGATACAATGATCATAATAGGGAACCTAGATAGACTAATGCTGAGACAGTTTTCCGGAATGGCAGGAATGTGGGTTCGAATCCCACACTAGGCGCAATGTTTCCTTTGTTCTATAAATAGCAATGTCTTCCATTCAAGGGAGAACATAGACTGAGTATCACCAATGCTGTCGATATCTATGGAATTTTTATCTCTTCAAGTACATGTATGCCTATTGATATAGCAAACAATTTTGATTTGAACCTTCTTGGCAATCTTTCCGTATAATCCATGGGAAATAGTGTATTGTAGACGTTTTTTAAAAGTTGCATAATCCGAAGAAACCATGCAATGTTAGAACCCGAAGAACTTGCCTACACTTGAGTATATATATATCCAAATTGGAGAATTGGGCACTAATTAAACATGTATTGCTGCATTGAAAGAACATTAATTCAACTCAATAATGTACATTTGCTGGAGTTTATATCCTAGCAACATTTAGGTCATATAAGGACGGATACCGACTTGTGACAGTGCACACACATGGTGACTTTATAGTCATGTCCCACTGGGTGATCAGACTGCCAACATCATGACCCGATATCCTACTCAATCACATTATCCTAACACTGAGCCAATTTCATAGAAAACGTCACTGCGGAAGCCGATGATGTCAAACATTTCGCTGTGTACACCAACATTATTTTCTTTCAAGTTTTCACTTCAAATATATCTCCAAAGTTAAACATTCATAATGGCACTTATTTCAAACTTAAAGTAAAGTAAATTATAAAATTGAACATAATATATTTATCTACAAAATAAGGAATACGCTTAAAACCATCGTAATGCAACTTTAACTGAACAGCAATACCTATTTTGATCTATCGGTACGAAACGATTCAAACGCAGTCGTAGCATTTATATAAATTTACTTGAAGGTTAAGTCATTTACTTAAAAGCCCCAGTCACACCTACCCGGACGAGCCCCGGATTTTGACCCGGACCACCCCGGGACCAGTCGCCCGGACTGTCCACCGCCCCGGATAAAATGGCTGTTTTCATCGTTTACTTAAAAGCCCCAGTCACACCTACCCGGACGAGCCCCGGTGCGATCCGGGGGTGGTCCTGGGGTGGTCCGGGTAGTCCGGGGGTGAACCGGGGCCTGTCCGGGCTGTCCGGGGGTGGTGCGGGGCTTGTCCGAGCTGTCCGGGGGTGTTCCGGGGCAGTTTTGCTACTACTACTACTACTACAATGCCGGATCGAACCCGGATGCCCCAGACCTCTTCGGATGTTTTAAACATTTTAAAACATCCGGGGCAGACCTCGGACCAGCCACGGATCACCCCGGATGATGCCGGATGACCCCAGATCACCAGGACGAGCCACGGACGAGCCACGGATCACCCCGGATCGGCACGGACCACCCCGGATGACGGTCCGGGGCTCGTCCGGCCTCTGATCCGGGTAGGTGTGAATGGGGCTTAAGCCTGCTATTGTCGTGTAGATGAATATATTAACTTTCTAGATGGATAAGTTATGTCATAATACAAGGATGTGGGTTAATTGCCTTTTTATGTGAGACTAATGCTTAAAAGGCGAACACAGAGATCAGATGACTTGCAAGTCTCAACATTGCCAGTAGTACACTGCAGGCACTTTGTAGCTATCATACAAACACGAAAAGAAAATGTGTTTTCCATTTAAAGAGTCAGTCACCTGAACTTTACCAGACGGGATGGCCGAAGGAGTTGAGTGTCCGTCTCCCGTGTTGGTAGATCGTGGGATTAGAACCCATGAGTTCCAACCTTGGTCGAGTCAAAGCAATGACTTGAGAATTTATACTTGTTGCTTCCTAGCCAGGCCCTCGGTATTATTAGGATAGGACAAGGACTGGTTGGCTCAATGTCAGGATAATGTGACTGAGTGGAATATCATGTCATAATGCTGGCGGCCTGGTCTCCCAGTGGGGCCCACTATAAAGTCACCATGAGTACACACACTCCCAAGTCGGTACCTGTCCTAATATGACCTTAGATGTTGCCAGGAAGTAAAGCTCCAACAAGCAACAAACCTGAATTTTACACGTATTCCTTACATACCTCATTGCTACATTTTCACAAAATATTTATATTCTAGGAATATCAACTACATTGCACGTAGAACTGCTGATACTAGGCATGGACAACTTGGTCTAATGATTCTGTACAGATGAGTCCATACCTACTGAGTTGGAGCTTAAATATCCCATTCTGTGACGTCATACAGGGAAGGAACATAGGTTGTAAAGCATGGTCAAAGGGTTTCAAAATAAAAATTAGTCAAAGTAGGGTCTGTGATCCTTTCCATGATAAACTCTATTGGGAGTGAAGTGTTCTTTGTATCCATTATCTATAATTAGTGGTCCATAAGTGTAACCATCTTTATGTTTTATTTCATAGTGGGCACCTATTCAATTCTGTAAGTATTCCCTGGTGTACGGCACTAAGACATCTCAGGAGGGGCATTTATGGCTGCCTAAGGATGAATGTGACTCTTCGACCATAGACATGCCAAAGTCTTGATTGGACCTTTATTAATTCCTTAGGAATAGGTTGGTTTATACAGTCTATTGGGGCTGTCACACTACGACGTAACGTGGAAGCGTAAGCCGACATAGGTGATATTTGGCCATTACGTTGAGATACATCGTAGAACGTCGAGATACGTTATGCGTTTGTTAAGCCTACCTCGAGGTACGCCGAGATACGTAGAGTTATGTCGACATACTGTGATACACGTCAAGGTTTTGGACATACCAACAAATTTTGACATAACTCAACATACAGGCCGTTCGTTACATTGGGTGACGTTGGGCATATGTTGTGCTCACTTTAGGATTACGTCATTGGTTAGAGCTACATCAGTCTACATTGAGCCACGTCGACTTACGGTATACTGACGAAGGTTTCGCTAGGCTGACACCCTGTGTGCTGGAGGCTCAGTAGCCTTACATTGGGCCTTTTTTTTTTGACGTTCTAACTCGTTGACACACATTACAACTATGTTGGACCAATATTTCACCTACGACCACTACGTTGCAGTGACGTTCAACTTGGCCCTTCAACGCCAAGAATTTCTACGTATCTCAACATAAATAAGTGATTTCTACATTCTCCACTTGGTGGCCCGTTACGTCGTAGTATGACAGGGCTATATGACGTATTTGCTCATGATATTTGTGAATAAGTAAAGGGATTTTTGTCATGTCATACTATTCCTTTAAGAAGTATTTTAAAGAACATCAAATCTACCAAGCCACCGGCATATATTTGATGCATAATATGTTATGTAAATATTATTAGTTAAAAGGATTACTTGTTTATTGATGTGTTCTGCATACTGTATGTCCAGGTGTTCAAAACCCAACGCTAGAGCAGACAGGCGAACTTGCAAATTGCATTCACAATTGCAATTGCATTCCCAACCGTTTAAATTAGTATGTCACATCTGGAAAGATAATCAGTTATGCACCCTTACTACCGCTTCCCATGCTAGTCTAACATTACGCTTCCTTTTTCTGTTATCTTGTTCTTTTTCCATCACCATATCGGTGCTTTTCATATTGTCTTGTAATTATATGTCTATATTGTTGTTGCTTTGTTTAGTGTATACTGGCAATTGTCATTAGAGCTGGAAGACCAGTACATCAGCACTGACATGTTATTCAGAAGAATAACAACATTTTAACAAAAGAAAATAGGGATGATTCGAACTCGGCTGGCATTAATTTAGTCGCCACTACCCCCACCCCCACCCGACCCTCACCTCCACCCCACCACACCTCCACCCACCCCCACCCCCACCCCCACCCCCCAACCCCACCCACCCGCACCTCCACCCGCACCTCCACCCGCTCCCTACACAATCAGCGTGAACTAGTCCGGAACACAGCATTTTAAATTTATTGAATACATATCCACATCATTTGTCCCACCAATAACTGTGTTTTGTGGGTAATACTATATGCATTGTGTATTGTATATTGTATGTAATTTATTAAGCGAATATAAATAACGAATGTGATCCTGCCATAATATTATATATTCCGTCCATCTGTCGCCTAACGCCGTTCTCCAGCAGGCTGTACCGACAGTGGCGCCACCACTGCCCAATTATGACACTGTTATCCCCATCTGTTCAGCGTTACCACCCAGCATTATAAATAGACATCTAACTCTTAAAGGGGCTGTCACATTATGATGCATCGCGGCAATGTACATGGAAGGATGTGATTTTTGGCCACTACATCAGGATACGTCGTTATGCGTTATGCATGTGCTAGGCGCTTGTTGGTATACGTCAATGTACATCGACGTTCGTCGAGATATGGCGTTGCGCGTCAGGTGGTCGGCAAAGTTTTGTGCATGCACAAAACTTTCGACGCATGACAATGATAGGCAACATGTGGATTTTATGTCAGCCGTATTTTATCTATATGTTAGGTGTACGTCAATGTACGTTAGGTGTATGTTAGACAAACATTGTTCACTACGTTGCACTATGTTGACCTACATTAAAGGCAGTGGGAACTAGAGATTGCATACTGACAACATATGTCTAATGTACGTCTAACGTATGTTTAGCATTTCTCTAGCGTATCTTGATGTTTGTACCATATGAGGCATAGTTGTGGCGATCGTATAATGTATATAACGTTCACCGGCGTTCTGTGAACGTACCGTGAGCGTAATTTGAGAGTTTTTCGCCCGGAAGCACATTAGCCATACATTGGTAATACGTTGGCCATACGCTATGTATATGGTATGTATATGTTCAACTTTGCTCCCTGCACCGAAAAGTTTGACGCTTCTCGATGTAAAAAAGTGATTTTACATGTTGGCCGCGCGCTTGCGAAATGCGTCGTAATGTGACATGGCCTTTAGAGTGGTGTTACTCTGAATAGCAATCACATAGCTTAATTACATTGTATTTACACAAAAGCCAATTACATATATATATATAATATAAATATATAACAAATGACTGCCTTTTACACTAGTGAAATTCATGGATATGTATATTCCGTGTATTGAGTAATTACAACAAATGTATGAGGTGTTCATTTGTTGGAATTTTATGTCCTAGCAACAGTTAAAGTTAGGACAGGCTCCGACTTGAAACAGTGTGCACTCATGGTGACTTTACCATGTTGCCCCACTGGGGAACCATGCTGCTGGCACCATGACCTGATATTCCACTCAGTCACCCACTAACTGGGTAAACCAGTCCATGCCCTATCCTATTAATGCCGAGCTCCTGGATGAGTAGCGACAAGTATAAATTTGGTAAGTCATCAGTTTCGACTCGTTTGTGATTCGAATCCACGACACTGAAAGCTAGCCAGTGTTCTTAGCAAATTGTGACCTACCTGCTATAACGTAAAGTTGAATGTGTGGCTTATGGCCCTGTCACACTACGACATAACACGTCAGCATAGGGACAACGTGAACATAATTATATTACGTCAAACTTTTCGGTGTAATATACAAATTCGGGACATAAATGCCCCTTAGTTGACGTGAGTGTAAAGTCGGTAAAGCATAGTGATAACGTACTTCAACGCAAGAGGACAACGTAATTACATTCACGGCACGTTATATACATTATTCGATCACCAGAACTACGTGCCTACACGTTTCGCAATGCGAAATGTACGTTGGACGTATGTTAGGCGCACGTTATCCATACGCCGTCACTATGTTCCCACTGCCTTTGAAGTAGGTCAACGTAGTGCAACATAGTGAGCAGCGTTCGACTAAATTACATCTAACGTCATCGACGTTCGCCTCCTGCATTCATAACGTGAGTGTGATGTGACCTGAATGTCAGAGCATCACGTCGAACTATGTCGAAAGTTTTCAACATGTTGAAAACCTCGACGTAGCTCAACGTAACTCGACGTATCTCGAAGTAAATTGACGTCTGCCTAACATAAAGATGACATAACTCAACGTTCCTCAATGTAATGATGAAAAGTCACCTACGCCAGGCTTAAGTTGGCTCTTACGTCGTAGTGTGACAGCCCTTTAACATGAATGACCAAGTTTTGGGTTAGCACTCTTAAAGGTGACTGACTAAAGGGCCGGTGTGGCCTGTCTTGCGACAGTGTCAGCTCTACTGACTGTAGCAGTTGGTTGTTTGCTTGTTGGAGTTTTACGTCCTCGTAACATCTAAGGTCAGACCAGGATGGGTACCGACTTGTGACAGTGCTCACTCATGGTGACTTCATAGTGCTGCCCCACTGGAAAACCAGGCTGCCAGCACCATGACCTGATATCCCACTCAGTCACATTGTGCTGACACTGAGCCAACCAATCCTTGTCCTATCCTAGTAATGCCGAGCGCCAGGCTAGGAAGTGACATGTATAAATTTTTAAGTCATTGGTTTGACTCAACCAGGGTCCGAACCCACGACCCCATGATCTACCAACACGGGAGAAGGCCGCTCTAACTCATTCGGCCATCCCGTCTGGTCATCAGTGTAAACTAATACGTTGTTAAAAGCCGCAGCACTATCGGTGTATGCTAATAGTAATACGTTGTTATATGAGCGTCGCAGTACTATCAGCATATACTAATATGTTGTTTAAAGCTGCTACGCTATCAGTGTATACTAATATGGTTTTAAGCGCTGCAGCACTATCAGTATATAATAATGTGGTGTTGTGCACAGCAGCACTATCAGAGCATACTAATATGTGGTGCAGATGCTGCAGCACTATCAGAGCACACTAATACGTGGTGCAGACGCCGCAGCACTATCAGCGTATACAACTAACCCGTTGCTAAACGCCGCAGCACTATCAGCATATACTATTATGTGGTGCAGACACCACAGTGCTGTCAGCGTATACTAATACGTGGTGCAGACGCCGCAGCACTATCAGCGTATACTACTAACATGTTGTTAAATGCCGCAGCACTATCAGCTTATACTAATATGTGGTGCAGACGCTGCAGCACTGTCAATGTATAGGCCTACTACAAATACGTTGTTAAAAGCCGCAGTACTATCAAGGTGGGGCTGTATGAAGGAGGAAGGGCAGAATGTAGTAGGGTGGGGCAGTAGGTCCTATGTAGTAAGGTGGGGAAGAATGTAGTAAAGTGGGGCAGTATGCAGTAGGTTACATTTTGCAGCGCTACAGACCCCACTGCTGTGTCATGCTAGTGATTTGAACCTGGGCAGTGTTTTGAACGTAAGTAGGGGTAGTGTTTTGAACTTAACAGTAGTGTCTTGAACTTAATTAATTTCAAAACACTACCGTAGTGTTTTGAACATAGGTTGAAAACACGACCGTAGTGTTTTGAACGGGGCAGTGTTGTGAACGTCCTACACCGGGGCCGAGGTGTAGTGAGTCATACGCAGACTCAGGGACCAGGTGTGAATAATATATTCAGGAATCGGTAGCGAGCCGCACTCACCTCACCAGGTGAAATGCCAAACACACACACACAGGTAGGCGTGGGTAGAGTGATTGATGTTGTTGTTGTTGGGGTTTTACTACCCACCGACATCTAAGGTCGTATGGACGGGGGATGGGGTAACGTGATTGCAATAGAGAACCAAAATAGACACACACAGGTTGCTGTGGGTAGAGTCATTGTTGTTTTGGGGGGTTTTACTACCTAGCGACATCTAAGGTCGAATGGACGGGGGATAGGGTAGAGTGATTGCAATAGAGAGCCGAAATAGACACACACAGGGAGATGTGGGTAGAGTCATTGTTGTTGTTGGGGTTTTACTACCTAGCGACATCTAAGGTCATATCTGGACCGCGGGTGGGTAGAGCGATTGCAATGGAGAGCCGACATAAATTAAATGGTTAGGACGCCCGCCCCGAAATGGCAGTCACCTGGGTTCGATGTCCGCTCTAGACGTGATGTTTACTTTCATTTGCACCTAACCCACGAACACACACATACACAAAATACAGAGATTTCTTTTTCTTATACATTTTTCCATTAACATTTCTTTCCCATTTTTTCCTATTTTCTTCTTATTAACAAAACATTTTTCACTGCATTTTTTTCTCTTAGTTTTATGCAAGAAATAGGCTGGCGGCTGGTAGAAGCTCTATACACACATCTTTAGCAACAGCCAGACACCAGAATTATATTGATGTTAGTTTGTTGGGGTTTTACGTTCTGGCAACATCAAATGTCATATCAGGATCGGGACAAGCAAATTGATCACTCTCCTCGCTTCCGTCCACATCGTAGTTTCATCGTATCGAGGATGGTCACGTGATCACTGCATATCACATGTCACGGACACGGGGTCCCAGAGACGCCAGTTGTTATCACACGCAGTCGAGGACATATGATGCATACCCAGTGCGTCATATCCTCACCGTTCCTTAACCCCCCAGTGCAGGTGTTATTTTGCTCAGACTCCTTTTTTTTGGGTGTTCTTTTGTTTGTTGGTACATTAGTTGTTTAAGCGGGGGAAATTTCAATCGTGGACAATTGGTCTTCTCCATTCCACTGCTCCTTGCCCTATCCTAGTAATGCCGAGCGCCTGGCTAGGAAGGAACAATTATCAATTTTGAAGTCACTGGTTTGACTCAACCAGGGTTCGAACACACAACCCCCCCTGTCTACCAACACAGGATACGGACGCTGTAACTTCAGCGACTCGCTATTTATAATAGCCCGGCCATAGAACAGAGAGGACTTGGAAGAAGCAGGCTGCACTTGTAGTTGTGTGTGAGTGTGCGTGTATGTATGTGTGAGTGTTGGGGGGGGGGGGGGTGAGGGGGGGCAGTGTTCTGTGTGGGAATTCGCGGAATTCGGGCAGTAAAGAGTGGCAACAGGCGTGGAAGATGAGAGACTGCCACAGCCAACGTGTAGCTGTTGTTGGTGTTGCTGTTGTTGTTTGGATTCAGATGCAAATAGCATCTTTACAGCCCAGTCACACTAGGCTTTCGACCACTTCGCAACCACTTTGCGACCACGTGTGACAGGCCCTAAATTTAAAAAAGATACTTTACTCGGCAACCTGCTTGCGACCAAAGAAAAATGCATGGAGAAAATGGTTTAGGTGACTAATCAGGGGAGACTGGTTGGTGATCATCGGTTGGCAATCGATTGGCGATTGGTTGGCGATCAGTTGGCTATCAGTTGGCTATCAGTTGGCTATCAGTTGGCTATCAGTTGGCTATCAGTTGGCTATCAGTTGGCTATCAGTTGACGATTGGTTGGCGATTGGTTGGCGATCGTTTGGCGATCGTTTGGTGATCGGTTGGCAATTGGTTGGTGATCAGTTGGCGATTGCTTGGTGAGCGGTTGGCGATTGGTTGGTGATTGGTTGGCGATCAGATGGCGATTGCTTGGTGATCAGTTTGCGATCGGTTGGCAATTGGCTGGTGACCGGTTGGTGATTGGTTGGCAGTAGGTTGGCGATCAGTCAACGACCAGTTGGCGATCAGTTAACGATCGATCGGCGAGTGGTTGATGACTGATTGGCGACCGATCGGCCTTCGATTGCAGATCGGTCGTACGACCGATCGCTATGTGACTGGGGTTCTAAAACAAAACAAAACAAATAACAAGCAGGGAGCGAACGACTCAAATTTCACTCACTCTTCTTCACACAGCATTCGCAATGAGGTTACGTGACAGATGACTGCCAAGTCAGTTCTGAGCAGGTTCAGAAACCAGCGATTTGGTCAGCTTTAGTTTAATACTCGGATACTTGAAGAACCGTAGCCTCGCTAGCACCTGCTTGCTCAGATCTCCCTCTATTGTTATTGTTGTCCTCTCTCTCCTCTCCTCCACCTTTTCATTCCTCCACTTACTCCAAATAATTATGTTTGTTCTTTACGCTCCCTGTCTTTCCTATCCTGGTATGACCTTAGATGTTGCTAGGATGTAAGACAACAACAAACAAACACACCTTGTCTTTCTCTGCTACTACTCTTTCCCCAATTTCTCTCTCCTCTCCATCCCCTTCTTCCCTACCCCATCTCCGTCTCTTTCTACGCATTTTCCTTCCTTACGCTCCTTCTTTTTCTCCTCGGTGATCTTTTCTTGTCTTTCTCTTTCTCCCCCTTCTCTTTGTCATTTCTGTTCTCCTTCACATTCTTCACATTCTCCTTTCCATCCTTCTCTTTCTCCTCAGCATTCTCTTCTTGTCTTTCTCTTTCTCCAAATGCTGCAAATGGCGCCAGCATTATTAGCATCACCACCATCACTATGACGACCACCACTGCCACCACTACCACCACCATTACCATCACCACAACTATCATCACCATCACCATCACCACCACCACCATCACCATCACCACCACCATCTCCATTACCATTACCACCATCATCATCACCACACCACAACTATCATCACCACCACCACCAGCCTTACTACCATCACCACCACTACTGCCACCACTACCACCAACGCTACCATCCTCACAACTATCATAACCACCACCATCAGCATCACCATCACAATCACTATGAGTATCATTACTATTATCACCCCCATCAACCCCACCCCCATCACCACCACCACCAACACCACCACCACCCTCAGCAGCATCACCATCACCATACGCACAACCATCACCACCACCATCACCACCACCACCATCATCATCAACATCACCACCACCATCACCACCACCACCATCTCCATTACCAGTACCACCAGCATCATCACCACAGCCATAACCACCACAACTATCACCACCACCATCACCACCAGCCTTACTACCATCACCACCACTACTGTCACCACTACGACCAACGCTACTATCCCCACAACTATCATAACTACCATCACCACCATCACCACCACTACAACTGCCACCATTACCACCCCAACAGCTACCATCACCATAACTGTCATCACCTCCACCATCATCATCACCACCATCACTATCACAATCACCATCATCACCATCACCACCACTACCACCACCACCGCCTCTGCCTTCAGTCCATGGACCAACCTCGCCCTCACCTCCGCACACACACACACACATCCCCGCGCACAGACACACACACACTCTCACCGTCCAGTTCCAATTAAGTGTGCACCTGTATGCGTTTATCCAAGGTCCCTAACCTGAACGTCGCCATTAACAACTTCACATGGTTCCTGCCTCCTTAACCCCCGGTCACCTTGCAGTGCCAGGACACACACACACAACATGTACGCACACACAACATGTACACAGTGCAGAGATCAGAGACGCCTCCACCCCACACCCACGCACCCACACCCACACCCCCACACCCCCACACCCACACACCCGCACACACACCCCGCGCACACACCCACCCCCACACCCCCACCCCCACCCCCACACACCCGCACACACCCCGCGCGCGCACACCCACACACCCACCCACCCACACACCCGCACACCCCGCGCACACACACACACACCCGCACGGCTGCCACTACCTGGACTTGCCCGAGGCAATGTGCTTATCTTTGACAAATGTGCAGAAAGCACGAACTCTCACGCCACATATTGCGCTTTGCCTCGCCCTCCCAGTCCCAAGCGACTCCCCCCCCCCCCCCCCCCCCCCCAACTTCGCCTCCCCCCCCACACCCCTACATGCATATATTCCCAGTTGTACCGTTGAATATATGAATGCGCTTCTAATGCCGTTGATGTTAACATTGGTTTTTGAAATGTTGTATGTAAACACTATTTACAAAACAAATACAAACCAGCAGACAATTAAAAACCAACAAGTAACCCAGTAGAATTTACTGGTGAATCTTGTTTCACGGTATAGTTTACTTCCATAATCCAATATATATATATATATTTTACCTCGCTATACAGCCTCAGGCTAGCCTCAGGCTAGGGAGAAGGAAGCACGTGAGGAACCAGCAATTAGCATATACAACTCACGACTGGATTACGTGTCGTTGGGTTGCTCCGGCAAATTTAGTCTACATACAAGCTAATACGCAGTAAGTATCATAAAAACTGTGGTTAGCTTAATCATGATGCATTAGAGCATCATTATGGAAAGTTTAGACTTTCTTTGGTCCATTTTGGACGAGTTATTTGGTTATAAAAAACCAAGGATAGAATTCCTTCTCGAAGGATTGAAACCGGTCATTAGCGGTTCTGTCAACACCCGAGTCACCGTGTGATTATGGGTAGAGATGTGGGCTCTGCCTCGTCTCCTGTGGAAATTCTCTCGTACTCTAATAGAGAGTAATGTTGGAGATGCTCCTGGGTTTCTTTTATAGACTCCCCACAAACTTTTTCAGGCGTTTCTCCGAGTTTCGTAGCATTTTCTCCAACTTGTTGACGTAGTAGTCACAGGTGGGAGAAGTGTGCGGAACAGAGGGATGGGCGGGCCGATACACTGGTCCCGACCCCGCGTAAGGTTTGGGCTTGACCCACAACCCACGCACAAATTTAGCTTATTACGCCTGTGTTATAACGGTATAAACACGTTCTCTAACACCAATAGATGTCCAAATGAGTTTGAAACAACCATATTGTGACATATATATATACCGGGACTGATCAAAAATCTTTGTTTCAGCTCCCGATGGCCACGAAGCGGAGTAAGCGCGGTGCAGCAGCAGCCGAGGGGCGTGTTCCGAGTGGAGGGGACGAGGAGTACGACTCCTCACCCGTGTTGTCGGCAGGGCCTTCGACACAGCCCGGGGCGCATATTCTCTCCGAGGAGGACATAGTGCCTGACGGCGCCGCGGCTCAAAATTGGGAGACGCGGTTTGCGGCGATGGAGAGTCATATAATGGCTCTCAAACCACCGGTGTCTCGTAAACGGCGAATGCCGAGTGTTCAAGAGGAGTCTTCTTTGGAGGATTTCTCGGAGACAGACTCAGAGATGGAGCTTAGGGCTCCTCCTCCTTCTCCTAAACGGAGGAAGAAGAAGAAACATATCGTTTCTTCTGGTGATGATTTCACCAAGGAAAGGGGGAGGACGGGACTTCGCAAAAAGCGCAAGACCAAGTCCAAGAAGAAGAAGAAGAGGAAAGATTCTTCTTCTTCCGACTCGTCCACGGATTCCACTTCCACGGAATCGGACTCAGACACGCGATATGAAGGTGTCTATGCTGCCATTGGGGGCAAAGTGGCTAAGAAAGTGGAGAAGCCAAGGGCTAAGCGTGTGAAAACCACTACGCTTATGCGTGAGAACATTAATGGCCATTTCCGCACGTTTAAACCGGCGGAGATTATTTCTAAGTTATCAGATGAGTTAACAGGCATTAAAGGTGTTCCCAACTCCATCATTAAAGAGATGGATCGAGATGTCAATATGACAGAGGACCGTAAGAGATTTGAGGGTGTGTTGCACACAGTGCATAAGGCGGTGCTTGGTACGCTAACAGCTATTGCTCCTGTAGCAAACAGAATGCAACGAGAAAATAAGTTCTCGTCTTTGGCTAAGACGATGGACAAAGGCATTGCATTGTTGGCGGCGGCAGGTAATTACCTGTCGTATCGAAGATATGAAAATGTCTTCAAGTCGGTTTGCACTGATGCTGGCAAAGAAGTGGCTCGCTCAAAGAAGGTTACCGATAATGATGGGAAAGAGTTTACGCTCTTTCTTGCTCCAGAGCCGATTAAAGGGAAACCTTTAGATAACACGAAAATGTTTGGCGGTCAACTACAATACCTCTATAAAGAGGTAGAAACTGCAGCCAAGAGTGGCAAAAACATGGATGGTAAGAAGAAACAGGAAACTCCTCGTTTCAAAAGGTCACGAGGGGATTTTCGTCCACGGCGGTTCACCAGGGGAACCAGACCGGGCTCAAACTTCGGTCAAGCTTTTCGGGGCCGGGGCGCTCGCTCAGGCTGGACCGACAACACCGCACGGCCACTGGGCCGAGGGTCAACTCGCCGAGACCCTTCCCCAGGGGCGGGTCCAAGTAGAGGTTGAAACACAAACGTTACAAGTCCTTCCAGCCTCTAAAACCACACAAACTGTAAGCAACTTTGTGGCTGGTAATATTAATAATCATATTTCTGAGTGGCACAAAATTACTAGTGACCAAGAAATTTTACAAATAGTTAGGGGTGTTCACATTCCCTTCACACAAATTCCGGTACAAGGCAGGATACCTTTTCCTTATAACATTGAACCGGTTGAACGAGAGGCACTAACTAAACAGGTACAAAAATTCTTTGAGAAAGGAATTATACAAAAAGTGACATACTGTTCAGGAGAGTTTATTTCAAACATCTTCTCGAGACCAAAGCCTAATGGCGAGGTTCGAATGATCCTGGATTTAACAATCCTTAATAAAATGGTTGAATATCGACATTTTAAAATGTTCTCGCTAGATACGGCACGAGATCTGATTACGCCAGATGCGTGGATGGCTAGTGTTGATTTACAAGATGCATATTATACGCTTCCCATAAGGGAAAAAGACCGGAAATTTCTTCGGTTTCTTTGGGATAACCAACTCTATGAGTTTACCTGCATGCCGAATGGTTTAGCTTGTGCCCCTCGTTTATTCACTAAACTGCTTAAACCTGTTTTCTCAGTAATGGCGCGGAAGGGTCATATAATGTTTCCATACATAGATGATTCCTTTATTATAGCATCAACACAAATTGATTGTGTGAATGCAGTTTTGGATTTATGTGCATTACTTACTAAATTGGGGTTTTATGTACATCCACAAAAGTCAGTGTTTAAACCAACAAAACAACTCAAATGTTTAGGGTTTATTCTGGATACACAGTCTCTTACAGTGTCGATAACAGAACAAAAACTAATTAAGTTTATGAATACAGCGACCCAGCTTATTAAGTTACCAAAACCTAAAATTAGACAGGTCGCAGTCCTTATTGGGATAATGATATCGTATGCACCCGCTATTCTATACGGGAAGGCCCATATTAAATCTCTAGAAATAGATAAAAATTTAGCGTTAACACGAACTAAAGGGAATTTTGAGCGAAAGATGTTTATTTCGCAAGAAGGGCTACAGGATATTGCATGGTGGATGCAACACATAGCAAGTTCACCAAATCCAATCCGCATGGCGGAACCTAATACGGTAATTACTACTGATGCTTCGTTAGAAGGTTGGGGAGCTCATCGAGATGGGGTCACAACAGGAGGTAGATGGCTTGATGATGAAAAATCAGACCATATTAATGCGCTAGAATTGCGTGCTATTTATCTGGGCTTATGTAGTTTAGTAAAGATACATAAATCACAAGTTAGAATACTAACTGATAATACTACTGCCATGGCATATATTCGTAACATGGGTGGAACCAAATCAAAGCCTTGCAATCAGTTGTCTAAACTGATTTGGAACTGGGCACAGGCTCAACAAGTCTGGCTGACTGTAGCGCATATTCCAGGGTCACAAAATACACTTGCAGACCATAAAAGTAGAAATTTCCATGACCATTTAGAATGGTCTCTCTCTACACCTTTGTTTAACTTCATTTGTGAAAAATGGGGTACACCTAAAGTTGACTTGTTTGCATCACGAAATAATAACAAATTACCTTGTTATGTTTCTTGGCATCCTGAACCGGAGGCTTGGAAAGTAGATGCATTTGCTATTATCTGGGAAAATAATTATTTTTATATTTTCCCACCGTTTAGCATTATCAGCCGAGTTGTCAGGAAAATCGGTTTGGAAAGGACACATGCTATACTGGTGGTGCCCGATTGGGACACGCAACCTTGGCTGCCAGCAGTTTCACAACTGGCAAAAGAACATATACGATTCCCAAGAAAACTCGGGAATCTGACACACCACGGACCGCTAGTGGTTCACGGCGACGTGTCAACGACGCCCCTATTGGCATTCCTTTTCTAAGGAACCAGCTGCAGCAATTTGGATTGGACAAAATTACTGAGAATAGGATAGTAGCTGATGCCTGGAGGCCAGGAACTGTCAAAATGTACACATCCTATTTAAAGAAATGGGGTGTACATTGTTTGTTAATGAAAGTTAAGCCAACAAATCCAACAATTTCACAAGTAGCTCGTTTTCTTCGTTCTCTAGAGGATGAGGGACTATCCTTTGGGTCGATCAATGCGGCAAGATGTGCGTTATCAATCATATTACCGAGAATTGATGGCGAAACAGTTGGAAAACATTATGTTCTTTGTTATTTACTTCGTTCAATTTATCAAAGGAATCCTCCAAAACCAAAGTATAGTCGGTTTTGGGATGTGTCTGTAGTATTTAAGTTGTTTCAGGCTTGGCCTCACAACTCGTGGTTAGATTTAAAACAATTAGGTTTTAAGGTCGCGGTCCTGTTATTATTAGTAACCGGACACAGAGGACAGACGATTGTTGCTTTGTCTTTAACTGGATTAGAAATAGACAAGAAACAAGCTACGTTTGATTTAGCACAATTGCTTAAATCGAACACGTTAGGTGACCCTTTATCTACGGTTCACTTAGACTGTTTTCCGAGTGATCGGAAATTATGTGTTGTGTCAGCCATACGGGCTTATATATCTAAGACAAAGGATTTACGTGCATCACAACAACTATTAGTGAGCTTTATAAAGCCACATAAAGCAATTTCACGAGACACCCTTGCCAGATGGACAATTACGGTGTTGAAATTGGCTGGAGTGGATACGAGCAAATACTCATCCCACTCAACTAGAGGTGCCATGGTCTCCAAGGCACGGTTGCTAGGTGTTTCTGTGAAAAGAATACTAGCGCATGCAGGCTGGAAGACGGCTAAGTCGTTTGCAAAACATTACAACAAGCGACTAGAAAAGCCTACCGGCATTGCAAAGCGCCTGCTCGCCAACTAACAAGAATAGGTGAGAACAAAAACGTTGAATATTATATAAGAATGGATGATATTAAGGATAAAAATGAATTATGTAAAGGTCTCCCTAGCCTGAGGCTAGCCTGAGGCTGTATACCGAGGTAAAATAGTATAGTTATACGAATCTTACCTGGGTATAGATGATGGATAACTGTTGTTTTCCCGAGGTAGAAGCCTCGGGTAGACGTGGGCTAGGGCCCACCCACCACGCCCTGCCACGTCTATCCCGTTGGTGTACCGTTACGGGAAAATCATAGTATCCATTGTATTGAAAGATCATTTTTATCCTGAATAAGTAGGTTAAAATTGCTGGTACCTCACGTGCTTCCTTCTCCCTAGCCCACGTCTACCCGAGGCTTCTACCTCGGGAAAACAACAGTTATCCATCATCTATACCCAGGTAAGATTCGTATAACTATACTATATACATATATGTAGTAGTCTGCACTGACCTTTCAGACAAGGATCGACATGCACAGGTGAGCACGGATATGGTGATGACATCAGGGAATATGTGGTGTAATGGTTAGAACACTAGCCCGGAATGCAAGAGGTGTGGGTTCGATTCCTGGTCTAGGCGCAATATTTCCCATTTTCATCACCCCCATAAAACACATATATAATGTCGTGGGGGTAATGAAAATGGGAAATATTGCGCCTAGAGCGGGACTCGAACCCACATCTCTTTGCATTCTGGGCCAGTGTACTAACCATTACACCACCTAGGCACCCTGATATTACCACACTACCCAGGGCTACCTGTCTGTGTGGTTACTTGCCTGAGAGGTCAGTGCAGACCACTACACTCGTCCCCCTGGAATTGTAAGTCTTTTAATGCTTACAATTACATACATACAGGCAATCGACTAACACATACATACACAGGGTAGGTTCAACAACCATACAACGCGTAGCTTGTAAAGGATCATGGTCACGGCAACCAGGAAAATGGGAAATATTGTGCCTAGAGTGGGACTCGAACCCACATCTCTTTGCATTCTGGGCCAGTGTGCTAACACATATACACTGATATATAGACGGTGCGAGTGAGCTTCCAGCGCATGTTAGGTACAGGAAAGGGCGGTGGTGGCGCCACCGGTCGCACAGGAGAGGTACTGGAAGGTGGATATAGTGAAGCGGTACATGAATAACATGCTAACCTGGAAGGACAAAGTGACGAATAAGGAAATACTCGAACGGATGGGGCTGCCCTCTATGGAAGATCTTCTGATCAAAAAAAATCTCCGGTGGACTGGACACCTCATGAGGATGTCATCAGACAGGCTACCAAAGCAGATCCTCTATTCTCAACTGTCTTCTGGCTACAGAAAGAGAGGGCGCCCCCGTCTCCGGTTCAAGGATACCATCAAGAGAAACCTGAAGCTGAGAGACATTAAGACCGACTCATGGACGCAACTCTCACAGCAGAGAGCTAAATGGAGAGCGGCAGTCAAGTAATGAAAGCAGTCTTTGTCGCATCGCGACCGACAGCATGATGATGATGATGATGATGATGACATGAATAACATAATAATAAAGAAATATCAATAATAATGAGTAGTTCCCTTCCACGCCTTCATACTCGCATAATACATTATACATCACATATATGTGTCGTTAGAGAATATAATGCAGTCTTACAGTTGCATATTTTGCTAAATCATGTTTTCAAAAACTAAAATACTTACCTAGATTTGATCCTACATAACTGACTTACAGACGAGTGTGCTCATTAATAATTGGGGTTTCCGCCCTTAGGCTTCGACAGCCAGTGCCATGACCTGGCTAACCCTATATATTTCCAGGAGTTCTCTCATTAAACATTTATTGTTGTTTGGGGCTCCGCTGCTATGCTGCTACACATCGAAAAGGGCTAAGTAGAGGCCATGTCCAGCATTTCTGTGTGTGTACCAACATTAAATGGGAAGTTATTTACATGACCAACGCAACTTCACTTAATCACCATTTTCATGATTAATACATTGGATTAATATTATTAATGGAGTGCTGATAAAGTCCGGTCTGCCGAGTGGTACTATTCGTTATTTCCGCTGGAGGCAGCAGGCTGGGCAACTTGAGTTTGCGTGCAGGTAAGCAAACCCACCGTGAGTCGCCGCTAAGCTGGCCTGAGCCCCACTATCGGTATTACTCTTATCGGAAATTTTAACCAGGTTAAATAAATGGTAGGCTAAAATGTTGGCCAGCCAGAGGTTATGTTCTCAACCAAATATTTGTGTGTGTTATATGTTACGGAGTGTCAAATAATATGGTTGTATATGTTGGATCTAATTACCTGTTCCCCGGGAGATATTTACGGCACAATAATAAAAAGAGGGTCTCTGTGGCTAAGGGGTAACTAGTAGGGTCATTCAGTCCTACTGACCCTCCTCAGTGCTAAAGGCCCTGTCACATTACAATGCATCTCACAAGCTCGGCCAACGTGTAAAATCACTTTTTTACGTCGAGAAGTGTTTAACTTTTCGGCGCAGGGGGCAAAGTTGGATGTATGCATACTGTATATATTGCGTATGTCCAACGTATGGCTAACATGCTTCCGGGCGAAAAATGCTTGAATTACGCTCACGGTACGTTTGCAGAATGCCGGTGAATTTTATATATGTTATTTGATCGCCAGAACTACGCCTCATACATTACATACATCAAGACACGCTGGAGAAATGCTCAGCGTATGTTAGACTACGTTATCCATATGTTGTCAGGTCGCAGACTGTACGTTCCCACTGCCTTTAATGTAGGTCAACATAGTGCAAAATTGTGAACAGCGTTTGTCTAACATATGCCTAATTTAACGAGGCGGAGTCAAGGAGTGATAGTGGATAAAAGTCTTTAATCAGGGAAAAATGAGTAATGTTGGAACAAGACAGGTCAGACAGTTTCGGTATCAATCTCTGCCATCCATAATGGGCGGCCCCCGAGCCTCAACCCGACCCTAGCATAATAACCCGGTAAAAGGTGTGGGTGGGTGGGAGAAAGTGAATCGGTGTGATCAGTAGCTCGGGTCGGAGGGTTGTGGTAGCGGGCAGGCGGAGGGAGGTCAGGTGATCAAAATGGCGGGACGGTCAGCTGGTGGGGTCGGGTCGGATGCCCCTAGGGTTACTCGAGTGGCGCCACCTATCGGTTCGTTCTGCATTTCTCCACCCGTAAATTAGTCATGTTACCTATAACATGCACAATTTAACGAGGCGGGGTCAAGGAGTGATAGTGGATAAAAGTCTTTAATCAGGGAAAATGAGTAATGTTGGAACAAGACAGGTCAGACAGTTCCGGTATCAGTCTCTGCAGTCCATAATGGGCGGCCCCCGAGCCTCAACCAATTAAGTGTGGCGAGGGTTGCCGCGCGCGAGGCTGTTGTTCGGGACGTAGTGATGAACCGCCGCGGATGTCCAGGAACCAGGCTGCATAATCTCGGCTAGTGAGGTGCCTGCCGCTGCACAGGCCTGTGCCCCTCCCCTCCGGAGGCTGTGGAGGGTATAGTCCGAAGGCAACCTCAGCCGATGGCAGCGAGGGCCATGCGGAGGGACGGCAGCATTACTTGTGGCCGGAGAGGGAGGTCAGGAACTAGCAGGAATGCCGGATCAGAAGGGTGCGGGTGTTGGAACTCGACATATCGATCCCAAGCCGCCACGGGGCAGCACTGGGACCCTGGTACGCTTGGGATGGTGATGCGGTACGCTTGATCGGTTCTCCACCTGGTCTTGGTGGTGCGGACCAGTACCGTGAGCCCTTCTCGGGATCTAGAAATGTCTGCCCGTCTGAGGTAGTCATGGTTTGTTCGGTGTAGCCTGTGAATAGAGGGAGCAATTAGTACGAAATTTGCAGGCTAAGTTATAGGCCGTGCGTAAATATGTTCTCGAACCGGACTTCAATTTCAGTAATGCTCATCTCTCTAGCGAGGCGACCTGCCCTGATGCGAGCGTCTAAGTCAAATGCCCTCCTACTCAGGGCCTCCGCCAGAACAAGGTCCTTTCCGGGCTTATGGCTTATTTCGATTTCACATCCATTTGTTGCCGCGAAGAGCCATATCTCCCTAGCACATGCTGTTAGTATGGGGTCCCTGCCCGCCCCTGACTCGAGTACCTGTTGGCTAGCCGCGTTATCGGTGTTTACGATGATGAGGTATTCGTCCGGGTGTAGGGGGGCCAGGGCCCTGATGGCGGCGACCAAATTTATTGCCTCTAGTTGTGCAATATTGCTGTAATTGGAACTGATACTATCCGGGTATGCTTTCCCATAGAAATGCGACTGGGAGAAGGCGCCACCCGCTTCTAGGAAGTCCACCACCTGGCTATCGTGATAGCCTATTAGCAGCTCCCTCCAAACCTTGATGACGAGGCCTGAGGGGATGGGTATTCGAGCCTTTATGTGGTTTGGTAACGCTGTAGCACTTACTTGCTGGTAAATGTTCAGATAGCCCTGGTGTTTTCGCCATAGGTCTGTTTGTGGGTGTGGCCATATGTCACTCAGAATGGGCCTATAGTCCATGGGTGTCATGGGAGGGCGTGAGTTTAGGGTTGCAATGTCCGCACCTGTGTCGTGAATTGTTGGATCATCCCAGCCTGCTTCCTCATCACCTCTGCTTCCTAAGGCCGTGACATAAGTGTCATGGTTGCCGCCATGCACACCGCCATCCTTGATCCCTATGCTGTCGTCACTGATGCTGACCTTTTGTATGGTCACGGTCGGTGGCTTGGTCCCAACGGCGTATTCTGCTGGCGGCCAGGTATACGTTGCGCCGGTGGCGCTGTTTGTCTTAACTTCCTGGAAGCTGTGGTGGTTTCTTGAGGACTGCATGGCATCGGGGATGCCGGGATTTCTTTCAGGTTTGAGTGCCTGACTGCGTCTGTTTCTTGGGTTGTCGAGGGTCTGAACGGCCTGTTCTACAGGTGGCTTGCCGTTATCCGTAGGGGCCTGCGCTACGTTGTGCCTGCCCCGGAGTTTGCCTGTGCTTGCTCTGTGTGGGCTGGTTGCCTCGCGTTTGCCTTGGTTGCACTTGACAGGCTCCTCATCTGCCAAACCGGTGTCGCGAGGGGAGCCCCATTTAAAAAAACCTGAGAGGTCTGTTGCGCGTTTGATGCGGCCGCTCCTTTCTTTTCGAGGAAACGCTTTTTATTTATGCAGTCTTTCTCTCTGTGGTTGTTCGCGGGGCGATACTTGTTCGCGCACCAGGCGCACACATGTACCTTCCTGTCTGGCATCGTCCCGTGCGTTTCCGCGAAACTGCACTCGTTGCCCCAATTCCAAGGGTGGCATGTCTTCCCATCTGTGTCATGATTAAACTCTTGATGGTTCTCTCTCTGTTGCTCTGCCCGCACCGCCAGCTACGTGGGTGGTGTTGTAGCTGTTGCGGGTGCCTTTCTCAAGAACCGTGTTATGGACCCGTGTTCCTAAGGCAAAGACGTCTCGTTGCACATCCTTGATTGCGTATTGATCTGTCCATCCATTTGGAAGTCGACCATCGTCAATCATTGAGAAGACGCGTTCCGACCAACGGCGGCATGTCTCCCATTGCCAGTCCTTCGCCATAGTGGCTATTTGGTGAATGTGGTCTACTAAGGGGTCGGACCATGTGTCCGGGATCTCGGGTGCCCTGAGCATAGTGCATAACGCCTCGAAGTACTCAGGCCAGGTCGCCGCAGCCATGCCAATCCTCTCCCTTCTGTCTCCGCGAACTACATAGTTATGGGGGAGCCGTGGTAATTTACCTTTCTTCTTCCCGAGTGCTGCCCCGGCCGCCGCCAAGAGTTCGGATATGTTGCCCGGGTCGTCGCTATCATTGATTCGATCCCGGTTATGTCGTCCTCTGGAACCCGTCTGGCTTCTTCCCCTGATTGGGGCCGAGTTATAGCAGTCCCGGTATTGGTTGTCACTGTCTGGCGCGTCCCCAAAGGTTGCTTTACTTTTTTGTTTTTTATCAATTTTGGCAGGGGCCATCTTCGGTACGGCGACGCCTTCTGTCGCTTGCGACCGTTGTCGGGCTGACCTGTAGGTGACGTGTTGAGTCTGAAGCGCACTGTCGCTGTCACTATCAGGTTCCCCCGATGATGTGCTTTCCTCCTGCTCTTTCACTTTCCTTGTTGAGCGGGACTTGTGTTTGAATGCGTCCATCTTGTCCGCTATCTCAGACCTGATGGTGGCCATCTGTGTCTCCATTGCGCGGCTAACGGCTGCATTTACCGCATGTATTATTGCGTTCATGGCCGATGCCTGCTCCGATGATGATGCCTCTTGCATTGCCGAGATTGAGTTCCTGCTGGCTGGGGACACCGGGGATGCTTCCATGTTGTCTCCATGGAGGTCCGGCTCCATCTGGGCCTTCCTCGTTCGCCCCCGGGGCTTTGGTGTGTCATTTCTTTTTGCCTTCCTCGAATTTTTCCTTGTGTTCGGCACATTTGGGCAATACCAGAATGTGTGTTGGAGCAGTGACCCGTCACTGAATTTCAAATATCTAGTCGTGTGGGTGTGCTATAAAAGTTGGGTGCCGACTAGTCTCCGTAGAAGAGGTAGTAAGAGATAAAAATAAACAGCGTTGTAGTTGTTGATGTGAGGGTGTGGTTAAATGAGTAGCGTACAGTATAAATGTCAGGATAAATGTGATAAATTAGTGCTAGTGGGTAAAAGTAACCATAAAGTCGAGGTAAAATAGTGATGAAGCTAGTGATTTGTGGCTTAGAATGAGTCTGGAGTAAAGCGATGACGTTTAATGAGATGATAAATGTCAATGTCTATAATATAAATGCCATAGCATAGTGATGATCTGGGAGTAGGAAAGTTGTAAATTTTTATGTAATAAAATAATAGTAGAAAGTCAATAGTATAAAACAAGTGCAGCAGAACTAATAGTATAAATAAATGTATAAAATAAGGCTGTAAATGGCCGAATCTGTCTTTTATTGTCGACAATCATACGTCGACACGCACAATGGAGTTGAATGTTGTAGCATCGACTGGATATGTGTAAAATAAATAATTGAGTTTTTTGTGCGCTTTGGCGCTAGGCTATGGCAGCTTGGCTGCACCTGATCTAGCTGGTTCGCTTTAGCTACTGTGCTATGGCGTCCACGTCGATCCTGGGCCCGCTTCTATCGTCCCAAATTAATAGTTGAGAGTCAATTAGCCCAAGTAGATTGGCAATTTGCCAGAAATACAGGTAGAATGAGCTAGATAATTTACAGTAGACTATAATGTCAGCCTATCGACATGGGGAGCTGCATGTTATATCAAAAATGACTGAGTTGTCGAGTATCGACGGCAAATTGTCTTTTGTAGATTTCTGATTGTCGAATTCTCAATTTCTTTAGTTAAGGACCTGCGCCAGTAGAATGTGTATACAATTCTTCTTTCTTCTTACATCGACACACAGGGGTCAAATCTCTAGTGCACAGCTTTGTTTCTACGATACCATTAAGTCGAGACGTCGACCCTGAGTCCTCGACACACTTGCGTGGCAGGCTAGACGGCGGGTTGTTGACATCGTCGACGCTCTTGGCGGCTCGCGAGACGAAAGGAATACACAGGTAGCATGTAGACTGTGTAATAAATAATCGACACTCTTGCATGTGCGATGTAGATAATGTTGGCAGAAGACGTGAGCGTGACATGAGCGAGAAAGTGAATCGGCGTGATCAGTAGCTCGGGTCGGAGGGTTGTGGTAGCGGGCAGGCGGAGGGAGGTCAGGTGATCAAAATGGCGGGACGGTCAGCTGGTGGGGTCGGGTCGGATGCCCCTAGGGTTACTCGAGTGGCGCCACCTATCGGTTCGTTCTGCATTTCTCCACCCGTAAATTAGTCATGTTACCTATAACATGCACAATGCACATCGACATATGCCTAACGTATACATAACATACGGCTGATGTAAAATCCACCCGTTGTCGAACATTGTCGTACATAAAAGGTTTTGTGCATGCACTAAACTTTGCCGACCCCCTGACGCACGATGCCGTATCTCGACAAACGTCGCAGTATATTGACATATACCAACGAGTGCCTTACGAATGTGTAACGCATAACAACATATCCTGACATAGCTGGCAAAAATCACATATTTTGGCATACATATGTATATGTTAGGTGTATACTTGAATGTCAACTCACTTACTTAAAGCTGTTATGGCTTGTTATTTTTGTAGATGAATAGATTAATTATTTGAACTCAGACATAGTAGGTAGGAATTGTTCAGTCAAGAATCATTCGACCATGCATCCCATATCTAACCTCAGTAGGTCTAACTGCAATGTAGTTAATATTTCTTGGATTTAAATATGTTGTTAAGCTACAGTGAATATTCAGGTAAAAGAACACATGTTAAAATCAAGTGACTACGTCTTTAATTTCGCATAATTTTACTTCTAATATTTCCAAAATACAAACTTTACTGTCGATGTTTCTTTAACCTAAAGTCAAGTAGTAAAGTAGATTATAATGGTCAAACCTATATATATATATATATATATATATATATATATTTTACACGCTTGTCGGTATAACAGCCTACAGCTAACCTTCAGGCTAGGAGAGAAGGAAGCACATGAGGTTACCAAGCAATTAGCATATTACACCACGACTGATTACGTTCCGTTGGTTGTCTCCGCAAATTTAGTCTACATACAGAGCTAATATGCAGTAATATCAAAAAACTGTGTAGCTTAATCATGATGCCATTAGAGCATCATTATGAAAAGTTGTAAGACTTCTTTGTCCATTTTGGACGAGTTCTTGGTATATAAAACAACCAAGGAAAGAAATTCTTTCTCTCGAAGGATAAACCGATCATTAGCGTTCTGTCAACACCCGAGTCACCGTGTGATTATGGGTAGAGATGTGGGCTCTGCCTCGTCTCCTGTGGAAATTCTCTCATACTCTAATAGAGAGTAATGTTGGAGATGCTCCTGGGTTTCTTTTATAGACTCCCCACAAACTTTTCAGGCGTTTCTCCGAGTTTCGTAGCATTTTCTCCAACTTGTTGACGTAGTAGTCACAGGTGGGAGAAGTGTGCGGAACAGAGGGATGGGCGGGCCGATACACTGGTCCCGACCCCGCGTAAGGTTTGGGCTTGACCCACAACCCACGCACAAAATTAGCTTATTACGCCTGTGTTATAACGGTATAAACACGTTCTTTAACACCAATAGATGTCCAAATGAGTTTGAAACAACCATATTGTGACATATATATACCAACGGACAGGCAAGGCCTGCAGACGTTCAGCTTCCCGAAGGCACTAAGCGTGTAAGCCGGCGTGCAGCATCAAAGCCCCCGAGGGCGGTTCTCCAGGGCCGGGGACGAGGAGTACGACTCCTCACCCGTGTTGTCGGCAGTGCCTTCGACACAGCCCGGGCCGCATATCCTCTCCGAGGAGACATCAGTGCCCAACGAATCGCGGCGCCGCCGGCTCAAAATGGGAGGACCGTTGCGGCGATGGAGAGTCATAGAATGGCTCTCAAACCACACCGGTGTCTTCATAAACGGGGAACGCGAATGCCGAGTGTTCAAGAGGAGTCTTCTTTGGAGGATTTCTCGGAGACAGACTTAGAGATGGGGCTTAGGGCTCCTCCTCCTTCTCCTAAATGGAGGAAGAAGAAGAAACATATCGTTTCTTCTGGTGATGATTTCACCAAGGAAAGGGGGAAGACTGGACTTCGCATAAAGCGCAAGACCAAGTCCAAGAAGAAGAAGAAGAGGAAAGATTCTTCTTCTTTCCGACTCGTGTCCCCTTGGAAAGATTCCACATCCACTCCACGAATCGGACTCAGACACCGTATGAACAGGTTCGATCTATGATGTGCCTGACCATTGGGGGGCAAGAAGTGGCTAAGAAAGTGGAGAAGCACAGGGCTAAGCGTGTGAAAACCACTACGCTTATGCGTGAGAACATTAATGGCCATTTCCGCACGTTTAAACCGGCGGAGATTATTTCTAAGTTATCAGATGAATTAACAGGCATTAAAGGTGTTCCCAACTCCATCATTAAGGAGATGGATCGAGATGTCAATATGACAGAGGACCTTAAGAGATTTGAGGGTGTGTTGCACACAGTGCATAAGGCGGTGCTTGGTAACCTAACAGCTATTGCTCCTGTAGCAAACAGAATGCAACGAGAAAATAAGTTCTCATCTTTGGCTAAGACGATGGACAAAGGTATTGCATTGTTGGCGGCGGCGGGTAATTACCTGTCGTATCGAAGATATGAAAATGTCTTCAAGTTGGTTTGCACAGATGCTGGCAAAGAAGTGGCTCGCTCAAAGAAGGTTACCGATAATGATGGGAAAGAGTTTACGCTCTTTCTTTTAGCTTCCTCCAAGCCATTATAGAAACCTTAGAGAACACAACGAAAATTGTTGGGCGGTCAACTACAATACCTCTATAAAGAGGTAGAGACTGCAGCCAAGAGTGGCAAAAACATGGATGGCAAGAAGAAACAGGAAGCTCCTCGTTTCAAAAAGTCACGAGGGGATTTTCGTCCACGACGGTTCACCAGAGGAACCAGACCGAGTTCAAACTTCGGTCAAGGGTTTCGGGCCCGGGGCGCTCGCTCAGGCTGGACCGACAACACCGCAAGGCCACTGGGCCGAGGCGTCAACTCGCCGAGACCCTTCCCCAGGGGCGGGTCCAAGTAGAGGTTGAAACACAAACGTTGCAAGTCCTTCCAGCCTCTAAAACCACACAAACTGTAAGCAACTTTGTGGCTGGTAATATTAATAATCATATTTCTGAGTGGCACAAAATTACTAGTGACCAAGAAATTTTACAAATAGTTAGGGGTGTTCCCATTCCCTTCACACAAATTCCGGTACAAGGCAGGATAAAAACCTTTTCTGTACATAATTGTACCGGTTTGAACGAGAGGCACTAACTAAACAGTACAAAAATTATCTTTGAGAAAGGAATTATACTAAAAAGAGTGACATAACTGTTCAGGAGAGTTTATTTCAAACATCTTCTCGAGAACCAAAAGCCTAATAAAGGCAAGGTTCGACGGAGCCTAGGGACTAACAATCCTTAAGAAAATGGTTTGAATATCGATCATTTAAAAATGTGTCTCGCTGAGATACGGCACAGATCTCGGCTTACCGCCAATGCTGGAGCCTAGTGTTGATTTACAAGATGCATATTATACGCTTCCCATAAAGGAAAAAGACCGGAAATTTCTTCGGTTTCTTTGGGATAACCAACTCTATGAGTTTACCTGCATGCCGAATGGTTTAGCTTGTGCCCCTCGTTTATTCACTAAACTGCTTAAACCTGTTTTCTCAGTAATGGCGTGGAAGGGTCATATAATGTTTCCATACATAGTTGATTCCTTTATTATAGCATCAACACAAATTGATTGTGTGAATGCAGTTTTGGATTTATGTGCATTACTTACTAAATTGGGGTTTTATGTACATCCACAAAAGTCAGTGTTTAAACCAACAAAACAACTCAAATGTTTAGGTTTATTCTGGATACACAGTCTCTTACAGTGTCGATAACAGAACAAAAACTAATTAAGTTTATGAATACAGCGACCCAGCTTATTAAGTTGCCAAAACCTAAAATTAGACAGGTCGCAGTCCTTATTGGGATAATGATATCCGGATGAGCGAGATCTCGTGAGTGGGTCATGAAGACAACACAATTCTCTAGAAATATATAAAATTTAGCGTGTAACAAAAACTAAAGGATATCCTGGAGCGAATGAGTTTATGTCGCAGAAGGCCTTTCAGGATTTGCATGTGGAGGCAAATCACATACAAGTTCACCAAATCCAATCCGCCATGCGGATTGGTAATACATAATTTACACTGATATGCTTTTCGTTAAAGTGGGAGCTCATCGCATGGGTCGCAACCAGGAGGTAGATGGCTTGATGACAAAAATCAGAACCATATTAATGCACTAGAATTGCGTGCTATTTAGCTGGGCTTAATGTAGGATAGGTAAAGATACATAAATCATAAGTTAGAATACTAACTGATAATACTACGCTACTAACTTGTGACCAAGGGCACATATTCGTAACATGGTGAACCACATCAAAAGCCTTGCAATCAGTTGTCTAAACTGATTTGGAACTGGGCACAGGCTCAACAAGTCGGGCTGACTGTAGCGCATATTCCAGGGTCACAAAATACACTTGCAGACCATAAAAGTAGAAATTTCCATGACCATTTAGAATGGTCTCTCTCTACACCTTTGTTTAACTTCATTTGTGAAAAATGGGGTACACCTAAAGTTGACTTGTTTGCATCACGAAATAATAACAAATAACCTTGTTATGTTTCTTGGCATCCTGAACCGGATGCTTGGAAAGTAGATGCATTTGCTATTATCTGGGAAAATAATTATTTTTATATTTTCCCACCGTTTAGCATTATCAGCCGAGTTGTCAGGAAAATCGGTTTGGAAAGGACACATGCTATACTGGTGGTGCCCGATTGGGACACGCAACCTTGGCTGCCAGCAGTTTCACAACTGGCAAAAGAACATATAGGATTCCCAAGAAAACTCAGGAATCTGACACACCACGGACCGCTAGTGGTTCACGGCGACGTGTCAACGACACCCCTATTGGCATTCCTTTTCTAAGGAAACAGCTGCAGCAATTTGGATTGGACAAAATTACTGAGAATAGGATAGTATCTGATGCCTGGAGGCCAGGAACTGTCAAAATGTACACATCCTATTTAAAGAAATGGGGTGTACATTGTTTGTTAATGAAAGTTAAGCCAACAAATCAAACAATTTCACAAGTAGCACCATCGTTTCTTCTTTTGTTTTCTTCGTTCTCTAGAGGATGAAGGACTATCCTTTGGGTCGATCAATGCGGCAAGATGTGCGTTGTCAATCATATTACCTAGAATTGATGGTGAAACAGTTGGAAAACATTATGTCCTTTGTTATCTACTTCGGTCAATTTATCAAAGGAATCCTCCAAAACCAAAGTATAGTCGGTTTTGGGATGTTTCTATAGTATTTAAGTTGTTTCAGGCTTGGCCTCACAAATCGTGGTTAGATATAAAACAATTAGGTTTTAAGGTCGCGGTCCTGTTATTATTAGTAACGGGACACAGAGGACAGACGATTGTTGCTTTATTCTTTACCTGGAGTAGAAATAGACAAGAATCAAGCTACGTTTGATTATATTTAGCACAATTTTGCTTAGTTTGAACACTTAGGTTGACCCTTATAACTAAACCGGTCACCTTTAGAACTGCTTCCAGTGATTCGAAATTATGTGTGTTTCACCATCACTCTTAATATATCTAAGACAAAGGATTTACGTGCATCACAACAACTATTAGTGAGCTTTATAAAGCCACATAAGGCAATTTCACGAGACACCCTTGCCAGATGGACAATTTACGGTGTTGAAATTGGCTGGAGTGGATACGGGCAAATACTCTTCCCACTCAACTAGAGGTGCCATGGTCTCCAAGGCACGGTTGCTAGGTATTTCTGTCAAAAGAATACTAGCGCATGCAGGCTGGAAGACGGCTAAGTCGTTTGCAAAACATTACAACAAACGACTAGAAAAGCCTACTGGCATTGCAAGGCGCCCGCTCGCCAACTAACAAGAATAGGTGAGAACAAAAACGTTGAATATTATATAAGAATGGATGATATTAAGGATAAAATTGAATTATGTAAAGGTCTCCCTAGCCTGAGGCTAGCCTGAGGCTGTATACCGAGGTAAAATAGTATAGTTATAACGAATCTTACACTGGGTATAGATGATGGATAACTGGTGTTTTTCCCCGAGGTAGAAGCCTCGAGTAGACGTGCTAGGCCCTGGTGCCCACCACCCACCCCCTACCATGTCCTAGCCCGTTGGGGTAACCGGTACTGAAAAATCATAGTATCCAGTGTATTGAAAGATCATTTTTATTTTTATCCTGAAAAACATAAGTAGGTTAAAATTGCTGGTACCTCACGTCTGCCTTCTCGCTCACCTACTAGAGGCCCATCGTCTACGCCCCTAGGGCTTCTACCTCGGGAAAACAACAGTTATCCATCATCTATACCCAGGTAAGATTCGTATAACTATACTATATGCAAATACATATCTTCTTGGTTGTCCGTCGGTGATGATGTTGCCAGCGGCTCATCATTTGTTGTGAACTAATCAATGACTGAGCCCAATTCGTGGTTGGAATGTCCAGTGGCATGTTTAACATGTGTGTAGCTGCAGTCAGAGAGTCTGGTGGGTGAAGCAGACAATCTTTCCTTTGCTGACACTTTTGTTAAACTTGAGATATATGATCAATTTCATACCATGCTGTCAATTCACATGGAAACAATTAATTATATTAACACGTTAGGCTCGCCTTAAGCGGGGGTGGAATAGCCCGACGGTCAATAAAATATATATATATATATATATATATATATATATAATATATATATATATATGGCAGAAAGGCCAAACCCTCAGAATATGCAACTTAACGATCTGCAAATAAATATTATAAATATCTATCTGGTATGGTTCAGCAAATCTTTTTTTTATGTGTACATTTGTTAATTTATGAAAAATATTGAACCACAATTGCTTCGTGTAAATAGGATTCTATTTTTTTAAGCAACAATAAAAAACATCGCCTAGGTATGTCAAAGTAACCATAGTATTTTCACTATTCCACTGAATGATTGCTTTGCAGGGTGTGTGTCCCACTCTCTCAGACTGACACTAATCGACAACGCCGAATGAAGCCCCTCATATCGGCGATGAAATAAATCGACCACTCTCTAGATTCCACGCAGATCCTTGGATTAATGTATTTTCCTATCGGAAATGGGATTGGATAGTCGATATAACAATGCAGACGCCTGATTTCTCTCTGAGCATGTGTATAATTATATATGCCTATTTAAAGCCATATATTCTTATGGCTTTATATGATGTATAACGTATTTTGCGAGTATAAAAATACAAAGGAAATTGTTTCCATTATATATTATAATTATATATTATCATTATTACCATTGTTATACTCCGTAACACTCTACACTTGGCAGGTGGTGCCAGTTGCGGCCCACCTCCCCTCCAACGGTTGTCGACAAGTGTCAGTCACACCGGATGGTTAATTGGTGCTGATATATATGTACATATATATATATATCTTGAACTGTTGCCTGCTTCATTGCTATTGTATTGACATGAACAGTCAGGGTTTTAGTGATAAAGAAAAGATAAGCCTTGAAGGTCAACTTAAGATAGCCTTTATTATATTACAAACACTCAAGGTAAGGCGCTCCAGTGAGTTACTACTGACCAGACGGGATGGCCGAATGAGTTAGAGCATCCGTCTCCCGGGTTGGTAGATCGTGGGGTCGTGGGTTCGAACCCTAGTCAAGTCAAACCAATGACTTTAAAATTGATACTTGTTGCTTCCTACCCTGGCACTCGGCATTATTAGGATAGGACAAGGACTGGTTGGCTTAGTGTCAGGATAAAGTGACTGAGTGGGATATCAGGTCATGGTGCTGGTGGCCTGGTATTCCAGTGGGTCAACACTATAAAATCACCATGAGTGCGCACTGTCACAAGTCGGTACCCATCCTGATATGACCTTAGATGTAGCTAACACATAAAACAACAACAAACAAACAAAACAAAACCAGTAAGTTACTGGAATCATAGGATTATAACGAAATGAACAACCAAAGTGGCATCAAACCAAGCATGGCCTGCAGGGTTCAGTCTCAAGGCAGACGGAATAACAAAAGCAGAAACAAAAGGATGTTCCACTCCCTCCTGAACCATAGCGAAGCCACTCTATATATGGGATTAAATGCTCTCCAGGTCAAGTTAAAGTTACATAGCCTAACAAAAGCATCACATTTTCAAAATGAAAACACTTATCTGGATTTGAATCTATGAGGTTTCCCGTGCCCGTTTGGGACGGGGGGAGGGGCGGCGGTGGTACCACCGGTGAGAAAATTGTGCGGAGGAGGCAGAAGACAGAATAATCGGTGCAATGATATAATATATATAACAATAGATAATTCCCTTTATACTTCCGAGATTTTATACTCGAATAATGTGCTATGCATCACACACATATATATATTATATATATATAATATATTATATATATATATATATATATATATATATTTAGAGTTGAGTATAATATAATTAGAAGTTGTTTTATTTAATGATGCTTCTAGAGCACATTGATTTTGATATCATCGACTATTGGATATCAAGCATAAGGTCTTTCTGACATATTTCTTTGGAGGAAACCTGCTACCGCCACATAGGCTACTCTTTCCAGTAAGCAGCAAGGTTTTTTTTATATGTACTTTCCCACAGTCAGGACAGGACAGACTTTCGATAAACCAGTTGTGGGCCACTGGTTCAAACGGAAAATAGCCCAAACTGCAATTGGGTCCATGGAGCAGGATCCACCCACACACTTTCACAGGTGGACACTACTGCTTGATCTACGTCCCGCTCTATATAACTATGTATTTTTTTAATCATAGAACCGGGATATCTGGTCAATATAATGCTAACTATTTGATTAAATGCTGGAAACTATGTCCCTGACCACAGAATACCGATCCCCGATCAATGGAGTTCCAGCCCAGATGTCGGCTGCTGTGCGACGGGCTTTACATACACCTGCATTAATTCACATCCATCACGCGAAGAGCAGCAACAATAGTCCCCGAATCGAGAAGCAATTTGCATCTCACATCGAATTGCCTAAGTGCCGATATTAATACAACAAGGGGGGTGGGGGTGGTGTGAGAATTATTCCATCGCTTCTCCTATTGCCCTCATTGCGCAGGCCCAGGGCTTTCATTTTGCTACAAATAACATGTTATTTGATTGGCAGCTCAAGGCCAAATTGATTCTTTAGCGTCCATGACATTTCAACACGGCCACCCCCCCCTAATCCCCACCCACCTCCCACCCAACTCCCACCCACCTCCCATTACCCCCACCCTCCGAACCCGTCCCCCGTTTTTTCTCCTTCAGCAAATACAAATAGTCGAAATGTGAAAATGCAACGGAGGGCATTGATTTATGGAAAACACTGTTTACAGTATTTCGGCCCTTAAACCAACACATGCCCCTGGGATCAAACCCCAAACAAACCAAAACTAAATATTAAAAATGTTATAAAAAAAACCACAGCAAAACATTATGAGCCTGTAATATTATTTTCTTAACAAATAGCGATTTTTTAATATTTATTTGTTAAAGGTAAAATTACAGGTTTTTTTTTTCAGCGGCAGTATCCACATTTGACATGGATGTTGACATTGTGCCTCCTGATGCTGTCAGTGCAACAGCACCATTGTCAAACACTATGCACACACTTCTAGGCAGACTACAATAATTTGTTGATAGGACAGCAATGATATTTCACATGATCGATGCCATTAACAGAAATAGTTCATATATATATATATATAGGATGTAAAGCTGACTACTATATGTCCCTCATAACACAAGGATGCTGTCTCACATGACTGATGTCATTAACATAAATATTTAATATATTTATATATATATACTGTTTATATAAATAATTATAACATTTTACAGCAATGCTGTTTCATGTGATAGTTGTCAATAACATACATATTTTGGTGAGCGGGACTCGAACACACATCTCTTTGCACTCCGGGCCAGTGTGCTAACCATTACACCAGCTAAGCTCCCGATGTCACCACACTACCCCCGCCTACCTGTCTATGTGGTTCTTTGCCCGAGAGGTCAGTGCATACAACTACAACAATTTTGTACTTATATCTGACTAACATAATCTTTTGCTGTTTCACATAACTGATGTCATTCACAGAAATATTTAATCTCGCTATATATAGGTTATATAGCTAACTAACACAATCTTTAATTCCACAGCAATTCTGTTTCATGTGATTGGTGTCATTAACAATCATATATATGTATATATTATATTGTACATACAGCTGACTAACATAATCTTTTAATGTCCCAGAGATGCTGTTTCACATGACTGATGGCACTAACAGAAATATTTAATATATATATGCTTTATAAACTATTATACGAGTATAATAAGGCTGGAAGCTACTATCTGCTCCTCAGCCTTAGCTCAACCCTCAGTCATCTACTGTGTGTATAGCTGACTAACATATTTATTAAATTTCACAGCAATGCTGTTTCACATGATTGGTTGCATTAACATAAATACTGCATCTATATATATATATATATATATATATATATATATATATATATATATTTATAAATATTCATTGTATATGTATATATATGAGTCGGCCTCACGAAAATGGGCCAATTGGTGCTTAATTTAAGATGTTGGCGTCGCAATTCTTAAAGTGTAGTGCATTTCTTTGTTTCATATTAAATTATCATAGAAACAAATAAGGTTGTTGTATTTTCTCTATCTTTACATTCAGGATAAATTTAAGGACTTTCCAACACCTCTGTCAATGCTAAACTATAATTATGCCGTTCGACGCCGACATCTAATACTCAACTTTAACAGATGTCGGCATCGCAATTCTTAAAGTGTAGTGCATTTCTTTGTTTTATATTAAATTATCCTAGAAACAAATAAGGTTGTTGTATTTCTCTACCTTTATATTCAAGATAAATTCAAGGACTTTCCAACACCTCTGTCAATGCTAAACTATAATTATGCCGTTTGACGCTGACATCCAATGCTCGACGCCGACAACTTTCCCCAATTGGCCCATTTTCGTGAGCCTGACTCATATATATATATATATAGATGAAGTATCTATAAACATATTGCTGACCTTAGATGTTGCTAGGACGTAAAACAACCACAACACACTATATTGCGTGTGCATAGCTGAATTGCTGGATATGTCATAGCAGTGTTTCACAGACCTCGCGCCATGAACAGAATTACTTCATCTCTGACTATAACCAGTCGGTTTACAAATGAGTAAAAGACATAAGAACTTGGTTTGGGAAGAGTTTATTCTCTGGAAGGAGACTGAGGCCCTGCCTATGAAGGTTTGAAAGTGCACCTCTTTGCGACACCTGCCTGTCGTCTCCTGAACTAAAAGTCACTTCTTTCATCCCATGCAGTGACCAAATCAGTAGAGCGCAGGCTTCCCATGTGGAAGATCGGAAGTTCGATTAAGTCGAGTCAAGCCAATGACTTACAAAATTGATACTTGTCGCTTCTGAGCCAGGCGTTCAACAGTATTAGGAGAGGCCAAGGACTGGTTGGCTCGGTGTCAGGATAATGTGCATGAGTGGGATATCGGGTCATGGTGCTGGCAACCTGATTTCCCAGTGGAGCAGCACTATAAAGTGCACACTGTTCCCAGTCGGTACCCATCCTGATATGACCTTAAATGTTGCCAGGATGTAAAACTCCAACAATCTTTCATCACCGGGTAGTCCCAGTGTCAACATTGACCATCCGATTTCCAATCTTCAAGCCCCCAGCATGGACACGGTAACTGGGATGTTCCCGAGAGTGCAGCACCTGTATGCATGAAGCAGGAGAAATACATTTATTTATTGATCGCGGCAATATTTTGCAAGCTACACAGCCTTATTGTATAATAAAATATGCCTAATAGGAAACTCTAAGCCAACGCAAACGGATTCTTACAGAAATATAAGTGAATCACGCAGAAATAAAATCGTGATTTAAATAGAGCAGTATCCGTAAAAGTTGTAGCAGTATTTGTTATAAAAGCCTTCGCAAGAGAAACCTGCACCATGAGAACTCCGGTTACCATGAGAAACCTGCACCATGAGAACTCCGGTTATCAGGAGAAACCTGGTTACTATGAGAAGCCTTAATGTCTGATTGAAAAGCCTGGTTATACGTGGTTACCCTGAGAAACTTGCTTACCAAGAAATCCTTTGCTACTATGAAAAGTCTGGTTACCATGATATGTCTGGTTACTAAGACATACATAGTAACCTGAGAAGCCTGGATACCATGATAAGTCTGGTTACTATGATATCTCTGATTTCCATGCTATCTCTGGTTAACCAAAACAAACCAGATAACCTGAGAAGCATGGTCACCATGATAAGTTTGGTTACTATGATATCACTGGTTACCAAGACAAACCTGGTAACCAGAGAAGCCTGGTTACCCTAATAAGTCTGGTTAACATGATCTATATGGTTACCCAAATAACTCTGATTACCAAGACAAACCTGGAAACTTGGGAAACCTGTTCGCAATAATACGTCTGGTTACCATGATATCTCTGGTTCTGATATATCGGATTACCAAGACAAACCAGGTAACTTGAGAAGCCTGATTACCAAGAGAAGCCTGCTTACCCTGATAATCCTGCTGACCAATAGAAACCTGTATCAGTACTCCCCCCATTCCACTAAGGCTACCCTTCACCCTGGGAAGCCCCACACCAAGGCATTAACCCACTCCTGAAGTGCTTACTTTAACTTCTAAGCACTCCTCACCCATCGCACTTAAGCCCCCAGACCACGGGAAGCCCCTGGCAAAGCGCTTACCTAACTCGCTGTGGCCATTGCCTCTTTTATCGCCCACGCACACTGACTCCACATACACCTCCGCCTACATGCACCTCACTGAAGCCCTATCACGCTATCCCACGCCGGTAGCCCCGCATCCCCATCAGATACTCCCCCTGCCGGCCTTTCTCCTTCTCAGGGTGGGTAGCTTCCGGTCTGAATCCCAATGCATCGCCTCGCCGTTGACTCTTCCGACGTACAAACCATCAAATTTCAAATGATCGATAGTTACTAAAATAGGCATTCATATGGTTGTAGCCAATTGCAACCTGATCAGGGTATCCACATTATTTTGTCTTTCTACATCATACTATCCTAACGCGGAGGGGGGGGGGCACTATTGCCATTATATCTCCAGTTAATCCCGGGGCCTCTTCTTTTTCTGCCACCCCTCCTCACCTAATAGCTCGTTGCCTCACCAACCGGCCATTGCTACTGTCCAGTGCACAAAAAAGCGCACTGGGCGAAAAGTCCCCGGTCATCTCATTGCATGCCTGCTGTCCCAGTGAAGCCCACAGGCTTCTCACCAGTTCCAGCTCCCGCCTCGCCTCTCCTCCCCCGCCTCCCACGCCCACTCCTCTAACTCCCCATGGTATACTACCAGCCTCAAGTCCCGTCGCCCCCACGTCCTGCCCCCGAGGCACCCCGATCCTCCGCATCCCAACCCCGCCCCTCCTCCGCCCGGGCCCGCGCCGCCTTGCCACAATCCCTCCATCCCAGTCTCAGAGCCCCCCTAGTAGTAGTACTAGTAGTAGTACTAGTAGTAGTACTAGTAGTAGTACTAGTAGTAGTACTAGTAGTAGTACTAGTAGTAGTAGTTTGTTTGTTTGTTGTTGTTTTACGTCCTAGCAACATCTATGGTCATATCAGGACGGGTACCGACTTGTAACAGTGCGCACTCATGGCGACTTTATAGTGCTGCCCCACTGCAATACCAGGCCGCCAGCACCATGACCTGATATCCCACTCAGTCACATTATCCTGACACTGAGCCAACCAGTCCTTGTCCTATCCTAATAATGCCGAGCGCCAGGCTAGGAAGCAACAAGTATCAATGTTAAAGTCATTGGTTTGACTCGACCAGGGTTAGAACATGGGAGACGGATGCTCTACCTCATTCGGCCATCCCGTCTGGTCGCTCTAGTCGTAGTAGTAGTATTAGTAGTACTAGTAGTACTAGTAGTAGTACTAGTAGTAGTACTAGTAGTAGAACTAGTAGTAGTACTAGTAGTAGGTAGTAGTAGGTAGTAGTAGTACTAGTAGTAGTACTAGTAGTAGTACTAGTGGTAGTACTAGTAGTAGTACTACTTGTAGGTAGTAGTAGTATTAGTAGTAGTACTAGTAGTAGTACTAGTAGTGGGTTGTAGTAGTACTAGTTGTAGTACTATTAGTAGTACTAGTAGTAGTACTAGTAGTATGTAGTAGTACTAGTAATACTAGTAGTAATCCTAGTAGTAGTACTAGTACTATGTAGTAGTACTAGTAGTAGTACTAGTAGTATGTAGTAGTAGGTAGTAGTAGTACTAGTAGTAGTACTAGTAGTAAGTAGTAGTGTTAGTAGTAGTACTAGTACTAGTAGTAGGTAGTAGTACTAGTAGTAGTACTAGTAGTAAGTAGTAGTACTAGTAGTAGTAGTAGTATTAGTACTAGTAGTAGGTAGTAGTACTAGTAGTAGTACTAGTGGTAGTACTAGTAGTAGTACTAGTAGTAAGTAGTAGTACTAGTAGTAGTACTAGTAGTAAGTAGTACAGTCAGTTTTGGGATAAGACTGGCTGCCGAGGAAAAGAAATACTCGACTACGGCTCGTCTGGTGGTTGAAGGTGGCGGTGGGCGAGGGGAGGTGGTGTGGAAGGGGCATGGTGGTGTGGTATTGTAGGGGTGTTGTTGTAGAGGTGCTGTGGTAGGGGCGGTATTGTAGGGGTGCTGTTGTAGGTGTGGTATTGTAGGTGTGGTGTTGTCAGGGTGTTTTTATATACATGTTGTTGTAGCAGTGGGGTTGTAGGGGTGATGTTGTAGGGGTGATGCTGTAAGGGTGATTTTGTAGGGGTGATGTTGTAGGCGTGGTGTGGTAGTAGTGGCATTGTAGGGGTAGTATTGTAGGGGTGCTATTATGGTGGTGGTGTTTTAGGGGTATTGTTCAGGGGGTGTTCCCATAGGGATGATGTTGTACCGGTGGGGTTGTAGGTATCGTATTGTAGGAGCGATGTTGTTGGTGTGGTATTGTAGGGGTAGTGTTCTTGGTGTGGTGTTGTTGGGGTAGTCTTGTAGGGGTACTGTAATAACGGTGGTATTGCAGTTGTGGTATTGTAGGGGTGGATTTGTCGAAGTGGTATCGTGGCGGTGGTGTGGTAGGGCTGGTGTTGTAGCGATGGTATTGTAGCGATGGTGTTATAGAAGTGGTGTGATAAGAGGACCGAGTGAGGGTAGAAGAGGTAGGTCGGGACGGGAGGCAGTAAGTAAGTAAGTACAGGGTTGGCGGCACCAGACACTGGAGAACCCGGCTGAGCCCAGCAGCAGTGTGGATGCTTCCCCGAGGACCCCTGCCTGGTCCAAATAATGGACCAACAAATGAGATTTCCAGTCATTTGTTTATCGCGGACCCACACCAGGCCTTCCTAAAACACCCGCTTCCCCACGGTGGCAGAATAGACTTCAACTGTCGGAGTCAAAGGGTCGGTTTCTCGGTCGGACAGTCATCGTTCAATTATATTCCCCCGCTGCGACGCCCGCTTCTTTTAATTCTGAGAGAAGGAATACAAAAAGGAGCAATTCCAATTTGACTGGGATGGGGGTTGGTGGTTGGGGTGGCAGTGCTGGTGGTGGTGGGCATTAAGGCATGTGTGCAGACTAGTGTTAGCCATAGACCAACTGGGAACAAGACATTGTCACTAAATCTGTAAGAGCGTAGACTTCATATGCGGAAGATTGAGAGTTTGAAAACCCGGCCGAGTCAAACCAGCGACTTACAAAATTGATACTTGTCGCTAGCTAACAAATTGAGATACCTTGTGACATACGCCTCACAACACTCCTGCATCATGGTTGGATAGAAGCAGTTCATTTTGCTATTAAGTGTATGTAAATAAAACTATTCACTGCTATGATCTAATTCGGTTATTTAGAACCATGAATTTTCAATCGGGGGTTGAAATAATGTTATTTATGAGAATATCTTTCTCAAAAAGTGAAATTTGGTCAAATTAAACCACAAATCCAAGTGATATTAACGCCGCTGGCGCATCGGCGGTGTTATGCTGTACTTTCTATCGAACCATGATGGCCGACGAGGCACTGATCACGTGGTGCTAATCGTTTGATGCAAATCCTCAATTGAGACATAAATGTTGATGGTGTCAGCTCTACACTCATAACGAACAGGGCTTATGGAAATCCTAACGCAGAGGGGGGCACTATTGCCATCAAATGATTGATAGTTAGTAAACGAGGCATTCAGATGGTTGTAGCCAATTGTAACCTGATCGTGGTATCCAAATTATTTTGTCTTTCTACATCACACTATCCTACTGCTTACTCTTTGCATTGGATGTCATAACATTAGGTGTATGTATAAATGTTTACCTGTATGCAAATATTATATAAGCGTGCAGGTGAATCTATTGTCTGCTGATTCTGGAAGGTTCTATGGTGTACAACTAGAGCGGCTTGGGGCCTTGTTGCTTGTTGGGGCAGGTAAGCAAAGGCAGCTGGTCAGCAAGTGCTTCCTGTACTAATACCAGTTGGTCACTTCTACCTCATTTTTTCTTTTTAATAAAGATTTGGGGTCTTAGAGTCTATTTACTCATTCCATTTATATATATGCCTCTTTTCCTTATTATTATTACTACTACTACTATAGCGCAGATCACCATCATCATCATCATCATCATCATCATCATCATGAAAGCTGCCTACAAAAGTGTTGAAGTGCTGCTGGCTTTTGCAAGTTACCAGCGACACTCTCTCGGGGAGCAAATAGAGGTTTCACATCGGCAAGAACATGTCTAGACAGGCGCAAAACTATTTGTCCCTGCAGTGGCTGGTCGGGAGATGTTGGGAGTTCCATACATCAACCGCCCTTAATGCTGCCACAGTGACATGGTTTTCTGTTCATGGTTTGCTCCCTTAGCCTTCGGTTCTGTCAAGAACCTGTACCACAAGGCAGTGGTTTACAACTCTGCAGGGCAGGGGCGTCAAACTCCCTGGTGGTATTGCAATACCTGCAATACCTGCATACCTAGCGCAGATAATATTCAATGATTTACTGTTATGTGTAATGTGAAATATATGGAATGAAAAAATGCAATAACACTAAGAACCTGTCACTACCATGTTGTTTTCCTAATAATAATAATCATAATAATTAATAATAATAATTATATAATTCTTGAAATTCTCAGGTAGGCAGCTACTCTCCTCTCCTCTCCCACTGGAGGTTGGTTGGTTGTTTTTTGGAGCTTTACGTCCTGGCACTATATAAGGTCATATCAGGACGGAACTGCAACTCTGATGTCAGGTGTTCTTGTGCATAATGTCAGACATACATGGTTATGACGTCATATGTGAAGATGTACAATAGTAGGCAAGTTATAAAGTGGATAGCCAGGACAGGATGGCCGGATAATGCGATCGCTCATTTCCCGTATGGAAGGTCATGGGTTCGATCCTTGGTCGAGTCAAAATCACAGACTTACAAATCTGACATGCAAATCTTGCCTGGTATTTGCCATTTTACTGGAATAGGACACGGAGCAGTGGAATGCAGGAGACAAATTGTCCGCAGTTGAAATTTCCTCTGCGCAATCAATGAATAGAACAATGAGGACAATACACACACGCAATAGATGGGTAAAGCAGTGATCTCAGATCGTGATATATGTGAATATATATATCACAATAATATATATGCTAGCCCACCTATGAAAGCATGCATGTGTCCGCTATCAATTAGTGCTCGTCTATGCATTATGAACTCTTTGATAGGCCCAGACTCACGAACGCTACCGCAACAGCCAAAAGAAGCCCACATGATCACGTGACACCCCGTGTACCCGCAGAGAATGTGGGGCGACTAATTGTCAGGAGACGCTGACAGCTAAGGGCGTAGCGTTTTCTTACAATCGCTTTTGAAATTAAATGCAGCACCCAGGGAGGCATCTTCCTGCGTAAGGACACTTTCTGATAATGTTCTAAGCTAAAAAAACAAACACCCTGTAACGATGTAGAAATGACACTTAAGTAAGCGCAACGATGAAGTTAATTTGACATGGTCTATTTTGCACGAGCACGGTGCAATTACACGCATATATATATCAAAGACCCTATAATGAAATTGCTATGAACAAATACACATCATCATCAGCATCATTATCACCATCACCATCATCACACATCTTTCACATTCACATACATTTATACATATAATATAGCACCTGTTTAACCAAGAGAACAGCCAGCGCACCAAGTGGTGGTTTTGATCAATTTGATTACACAGTACAGGCTTAGTGAGCCGTCTTAGTATTATAGGGTCTTTGTATATATATATATATATGTAGTGGTCTGCACTGACCTCTCAGGCAAGTAACCACATAGACAGGTAGGCGTGGGGAGTGTATTGATATCAGGGAGCCTAGGTGGTGTAATGGTTAGCACACTGGCCCGGAATGCAAAGAGATGTGGGTTCGAGTCCCGCTCTAGGCGCATATTTCCCATTTTCATCACCCCCAGACACCCACACCAAACCCAACCAAACCCAAAAAAAAACACAACCACAACCACACCCACAAAACCACAAGACAGGTAGGCGTGGGGAGTGTGTTGATATCAGGGAGCCTAGGTGGTGTAATGGTTAGCACACTGGCCCGGAATGCAAAGAGATGTGGGTTCGAGTCCCGCTCTAGGCGCAATATTTCCCATTTTCATCACCCCCATGACATATATATATATATATATGTAGTGGTCTGCACTGACCTCTCAGGCAAGTAACCACATAGACAGGTAGGCGTGGGGAGTGTGTTGATACCAGGGAGCCTAGGTGGTGTAATGGTTAGCACACTGGCCCGGAATGCGAAGAGATGTGGGTTCGAGTCCCACTCTAGGCGCAATATTTCCCATTTTCATCACCCCCACGACACTGGTTGCCGTGATCAGGATCCTGTACAAGCTTTGCGCTGTATGGTTGTTGAACCTACCCTGTGTATGTATGTGTTAGTGCATTGCCTGTATGTATGTAATTGTAAGCATTACAAGACTTACAATTCCATGGGGACGAGTGTAGTGGTCTGCACTGACCTCTCAGGCAAGTAACCACATAGACAGGTAGGCGTGGGGAGTGTATTGATATCAGGGAGCCTAGCTGGTGTAATGGTTAGCACACTGGCCCGGAATGCAAAGAGATGTGGGTTCGAGTCCCGCTCTAGGCACAATATTTCCCATTTCCATCACCCCCACGACATATATATACATATAATTGTATATATATATATAATATGATATGGATAAGGTCATTCGCATGGTGGCGTCCAGCTAACTGAGGATTTGCTATTCGATTGGTTAACTGACGATTGGCTATTCACACGGTGGGCATGGGGCTAACTGAAGATTGGCTATTTGCACAGTGGATGTGCAGCTCACTGATGCTTGGCTATTCTCATGGTGGCTATGTCACTAACTGATGATTGGCTATTCACATGGTGGCTGTGCGGCTAACTGATGATTGTTTATTCGCATGGTGGGTGTGCAGGTAACTGATGATTGGCTATTCGCACGGTGGTGTGTGACTAACTGACCATTGGCTATTCGAACGTGATCCGTGGAGATCTACATACGTTGAAAGGGAGTAGGTAAAGGAAGCTAGTATGTGTCAGAGATGAAGGAAGTCAATAGAATCGGGAAATATGTATTAGGTAAGACATACATAGGGGCAGAGATTAACTGAAAATTGATGTGATCATGTGGTGTTCTCTCCGGTGGAGTGGTTAGAGTGTCAGACATTTTTCTAGGTCGGACTCCCAATCTGAAGGTTGGTGGTTTGATTCCCTGTGCCTCCACCTTGGATGTCCACTGCTGTGTATAACTTATAGTGTGATCAAATTCCAGTTGCTCTCATACTATGTCTATATGGTGTGGGAGGTTAAAAATCCCTTGGGTCGGTAAAAGTGTAAGCTTGGGCTTTCTATCGACAAACTGTTTAATGGTGAAAACAAGTCTATTCAGACTTATCCATGCTAGGCAGTGTAAATCTTCAGGAAGAAAACAAGACAAAAAAAGGAGTGTGTAGAGGTGTATAGCCTGTTAGGTAAACAGGGACTGGGTAGAGGTGGACAGCCTGTTAGGTAAACAGGGACTGGGTAGAGGTGGACAGCCTGTTAGGTAAACAGGGAGTGGGTAGAGGTGGACAGGGAGTGGGTAGAAGTGGACAGCCTGTTAGGTAAACAGAGGGTGGGTAGAGGTGGACAGCCTGTTACGTAAACAGGGGATGGGTAGAGGTGGACAGTCTGTTAGGTAAACAGGGAGTGGGTAGAGGTGGACAGCCTGTTAGGTAAACAGGGGGTAGGTAGAAGTGGACAGCCTGTTAGCTAAACAGGGAGTGGGTAGATGTCGACAGTCTGTTAGGTAAAGAGGGGGTGGGTAGAGGTGGACAACCTGTTAGGTAAAGAGGGAGTGGGTAGAGGTGGACATCCTGTTAAGTAAGCAGGGCGTGGGTAGAGGTGGCAAGCCTGGTAGGTAAACAGGGAGTGAGTAGAAGTGGACAGCCTGTTAGGTAAACAGGGGGTGGGTAGAGGTGGACAGGCTGTTAGGTAAACAGGGAGTAGGTAGAGGTGGACAGCCTGTTAGGCAACCAGGGAGTGGGTAGGTGGAGATCCTGTTAGGTAAACAGGGAGTGCATAGAGGTGGACAGCCTGTTAGGTAAACAGGGGGTGGGTCGAAGTGGACAGCCTGTTAGGTAAACAGGGGGTGGGTAGAGGTGGACAGCCTGATAGGTAAACAAGGGGTGGTTAGAAGTGGACAGCCTGTTAGGTAAACAGGAAGTGGGTAAAGGTGGACAACCTGTTAGGTAAAGAGGGGGTGGGTAGAAGTGGACAGCCTGTTAGGAAAACAAGGAGTGGGTAGAGGTGGACAGCCTGTTAGGTAAACAGGGGGTGGGTAGAAGTGGACAAGGTGTTAGGTGAACAGGGTGTGGGTAGAGGTGGACAGCCTGTTAGGTAAACAGGGAGTGGGTAGAAGTGGACAGCCTGATAGGTAAACAAGAGGTGGTTAGAAATGGACAGCCTGTTAGGTAAACAGGAAGTGTGTAGAGGTGGACACCCTTTTAGGTAAACATGGGTTGGGTAGAATTGGACAGCCTGTTAGGTAAACAGGGAGTGGGTAGAGGTGGACAACTTGTTAGGTAAACAGGGTGTGGGTAGAAGTGGACAGCCTGTTAGGTAATGCCCCAGTCACATGACGGGCTGCATTGGCTTGCGATCACTTGCCGACCAAAAGTCTGCGAGCTCCTTGCGACAAAAATGAAACAATTTGTTACACACTATTTTAATACGTTGCCATGTCGACAATGATGCACCAGGCGACATTGTGACATCATCGTAGACGCGCCACATCGTGTCAGTCGGCGATCGCTCGGCGATTAGTCGTAAGGTGGTCGTAAGATGGTCGTAATTTAATTGCAAAATGCCTCATGTGATGCTTGAGTACTGCTACTACTGCTACTATGAACGATCACCGACCGGTCGGCGATGGGCGCCGACCGGTCAATGATCAGTGGAGACTCCAGATGTCGCAAGGAGATTGTTGGTGCTGCAGTGACAATCTCCTTGCGACCAAAAAAGGCGAAATGGTTGGCGATCAGTTGGCAATCGCTCGCAGATTACATGGCCCTTGGTCGTAAGGTGGTCGTAAGATGGTCGTTATTTAATAGCAAAATGCTCGCGGATCGATCGTAAGCGAACGCAAGCCTCATATGACTGGGGCATTAGCAGATGAAGGGGATAGATGCAAGCTGGTAGTCAGTGTTAGCTAAGGCTATGAAAGGAGTGGAAAAGGCGGATAGTGTGCATTGGGGAAGGATCTGAAGGGAGTGAGAAGCCATACGGATAGTGTATCACCAGTTAGCCGCTAGGTGCCCGTGTGAATAATCCCTTGCATAGAAAATAGCATTGTGCATAGATAGACTCGATTCTAATAAGATGGAAATGCGTTAAATAATTCACGCGATGCAAAACAAACAGTTGTGTTCTTTTTTTACACCATACTTGATGAGATGTCAAAAAGTAGTCCATAGTAAATCACCGCAATTCCACCCACATGTAAGACACGCAGGTGTACACGACCATACACACGTACATACGCGTACACTCATGCATGCGCATGCACCTGCATATATACATCCCATCTCGCATACACCCACTCATGTACACCTACATATACTTACATATAGAGCCACCCACACCCACACACCCACACCCACCCACACACCCACACATTCACACACAGACCAGATGAGATGGCCGAATGAGTTGAGCGTCCATCTCCCATTTTGATAGATCGTGGGATTCGACACCCATGTTTTCGAACCCTAGTCAACTCAAACCAATGACTTAAAAATTGATACTGGGCACTTCATAGCCAGGCGCTTGGTATTATTAGGATAGGGCAAGCACTGGTTCGTTCAGTGTCAAGATAATGTGACTGTGTGGGATATCAGGTTACGGTGTGGGTGGCCTGGTCTCCCAGTGGGGAAGCACTAAAAAGTCACCGTGAGTGTGTACTCTCACAAGTTGATACCTGTCTGATATGATCTTAGCTGTTGCCAGGACACAGCCACATGCGCCCACACACAACATGTTAACACCCTCATACACATACATCCACACATGCATACATCCACACACATATATACGCACACACGCATACACCAACAAATGAATACATCCAAACTTGCATATACCCACACATGCATACACTCACACAGGCGGACACTCCCACATGCATGCACTTCCACACATATACACTCACACATAAAATAAAACAAATTACACATACACCGACACATGCATACACTCACACATATACCCACTCCATACACATTCACTCACACATATATGCCCCCACACACTTACATCGACACATGCATATCACCGCACATACATACACCCACACACGCATACACATCCACACACATATACTCACACGTGAAATAAAATAAAACACTTACACCCACACATGCATACACTCACACGTCTGCGCCCCACACACATACACTCAAACATACAATCAAACATAAAAATAAAACAAAACACACATACACCTAATCATGCATACACTCACACATCTATACCCCCACACATACACTCACATATACGCCCCCCTCAGACACATACACTCACACATAAATAAAACAACACACGCACCCACACATGCATACACTCACAAATCTACAACCCTTCATCCACTCACTCATTCACTCACATATACGATCCCCTCACATTTATATACTCACACATGAATATAATAACCAAAAATACACCCACCCACACATACACTCACACATAAAATAAAACAAAACACACATACACCCAAACATGCATATAATCACACACCTATGCTCCCCACACATACACTCACACATCTGTGTCCCCTGCACAAACACTCACATACACCCCCCACCCCCACCCCCCACCCCCCCATCCCATACACATGCACCCACACATGCATACACCAGCCACACACCCTCCCACCCACCCACCAAGTCACTTAGAGTGCGGTGTTCCTTTCACGCCTCAGTCTAGACGGCCCAGCCTCTTCCTGCCGGTGATCAGTGAGCCTTACAGGGCTTCCTCTGCATATTTCCGCCATTTGGCAGTGATTTCATGGCATACACGCCCGTCTCCATTACGGCCCTAACTATTCTCTGAAGGCCTAGATTCTCGCCTCGGTCATTGCCTCTGTCACCCCACACTCATACTGCTTTCATATGGCTTCTGCAGTGGCTTCTCCATTTGCTTCGGCAGCAGCAACTACAGGAGGGATTACCCTATGCGCAGGCAATGTCAGCGTACAATGTGGCTTCACCGGTTCATCCCGGTGGCCTTCACCTGCAGTGGCTTCCCCTTGGCTATATCACTGGCTTCACCTTCATCGATAGCTTCAAAAGTGGCTTCGCCAATTGCTGTTGGCACTCCAATGCCTTCCGCAGCATTAATTATAGGGCCAAGTAACGTGATGATGTATACTCCAGCTCAGGTAATGTCCCCTATCCGCCTGCCCTTCGCATCGATATATTACACTCACTACTGCCCTCTCTCCCCAACACTTCGGTTTTGTCATGCATGCGCTGATATCAGTGGCAACGCTAAGATGCCTCTCAAGGTTACTGGGTTAGTGAGGAAGTGTAAAGGGGGGGGGGGCAGCGGGTAGGTGAGGTGTGAATAGATGTGTGGGTGGTAAATGTGTTTGCCGCATCTGGTTTCCCTAAGGGTGCCATCGAAAATCATTAGGACGCCATCGCTTGTTTCTTGGACAAGGCATATAATTGCTTTGCACCACCCAATCAGGTGTGGTGAACCTTGTGAATGCAGATATGGCCGCTTAGAAGGAAGACACGTAATACCATAGGGTTAGAGATAGGGCTGGACTTCAGGCTATGTGGTAAGTCAGGTTATGTAGTATATATGTAAGGTTATATAGTGTGTATTATGCTGTATATTATGCTACATAACCGTACATATATTACATAACTTAATATATATTACATAAGCTCACATATATTACATACCCTTACATAGACTACATGGAATTACCTATACTACATAGCCTTACAAATATACTACATAGTGCTACATACACTACACAATATTACAAATACGACATATCCTTACATGATGGCTTCAATGGCTTATACAGTTTCAAGACTCATCAGCCCACCAGAGGAGCACAAGCTGACCTGTGTTGAGCAAAGATGTTAGGTGGATCCTATTTTGCTATGTTTCTATGCAAGGATCAAACCGACTGTATAATGTAGTCAAACCACATAGGATGAGAAACTTTAACAGAATACTGTCACCAAAGGGTAGCAATTTTATACTGCCTATCATGGATAAGTCTGAATAGGACTTGTTTTCACCATTAGACAGTTTTTCGATAGAAAGCCCGAGTCTACACTTTTACCGACCCAAGGGATTTTTAACATCCCACACCACATAGACAAGGTATGAGAGCAACTGGCCTTTGATGATGCTGTAAGTTATACACAGCAGTTGAAATTCAAATTGGCAGAGGTGGGGGCATGGGGAATCGAACCACCAACCTTCAGATTAGGAGTACGACCTAGAAAAAAACAGTCTGACCAGTCCGCCACAGAGAACACCATGGCACATAATGAGATGAGAGGATGATGGTTGGCAATAATCTCCGCCTTTAAAAAAAAGATTCAATAAAATGCTGGTACAACACAAACTACATGTCATGTTCTGTGATAAAATACTGTTCATTTGTACTATTTTGTGGGGGAGTGGACGAGTGGTAGGGGGGAGCTCCGGCAAAACAGTACATTTTGTACTATCGTGAAAATGTTGAAAACTTTGGATGATCCATAACAAATTTTGTGACATGGCAATTCTTATCTGAATTTGTTCATGCCATATGAAGAGAATATGAATAATTTATAATCTCACAGGGTCATCTGATACAACTAATATCACACACACGCAGCCGTGAGACCTGCTATCACATGTGAGAGACTTCCTTTCTATACTCAGTGCCTGCATATGTTAGCATATCACAGTGGTATAGCATATTTGTGGACAAGAGAAGGAGCCTGATGGACAACACATCACTTAGAGTATTGCATTTCCTGACAAAGTGAGCACAATTATTGATACGTTCTAGGAATTCTGTCATCACCACACTTTCAAATAGCAGTGCTTTCAAATTATATATATATATTTCACCTCGTCCCCTAGCCTTCTGGCTAATTATAGCACAGGGAGAGGTAGTATTTCCACTTGATTCAATTTGCGTTTCCAACTCACCGAGTACGGATGTGGAAAAGTGAGCAGTGGTTTAATCTATACCTGCTAGTTTTTAATTAGAAAGTTGGCTTACTGCATTCATACTATGTGTTCACATTGGCCATTTGCATGGGTGTTTTATTGTGGAAAATGTCTAAATGACACTTTGTGTGCTATTGTGTGCTGACTTCTGGTGAAGAAATTTCTTCAACATTGACATTGGCATGATAGGCCAATTTAGGTGTCATTGATATTGTCTGTCAACACAAGGTCATGTCGGTATGCAGATGTGTTAAACACACTTTCAATGTGTTTCAATGTATATATATATATATACAGACTCACACATGTGGTTGTGACTTACAATTTTTCACAATTATGTACAGACTGTATTTTTTTATACTAATGTCTGACAGACTCAGTTGAACATACACACTGAGAACATGCTGACATCCGGTGACAAGCAATGAGACCCGGTTGACGGCCAGTGCACATATAGTTGACAGCAACTGGCAGCTTACAGTTGACACTATGCCCATGCGACATTTTGTAATTTTGACTGCATGTTGAGTCATTTCAACTTGCATTTACACCACACAGACGACTGATATGTAAAAGTAAGCAGTGATTCAGTATTTACTACTATCTTCTATTTGTAAATATTAGACTTATTGCTTTCATATTATGTGATATTTGCCATTGTACTGGTGTTTCAATGTACTTATTTTGGAAGTCACACTTTATTTGATAATGTCAGCTGATATTAGGTGAGAATATTATTTCAACCTTGACATTGACATATTAGGCCAATTTAGATACCTTTGACATTGTGCTGTCAATAGTTGTTGGTATGGACATGTGCTAAATACACTTTTTAGTGTTTCACTGTATATACATACACACACATTGGGTTGTAACTTACATTATTTACACAATTTTGCACAGACAATGTGCATTTACACTAGTGTCTTTCATACTCAGTTGACCATAGACTGAGAACATGTTGACAGCTGGTGAGCGGCCATGAGATCCGGTTGACAGCTGGGAAACATTCAGTTGACAGTCACTGACATCATACAGGTAACACCATACCCAGGACAATTTCTTTGATAAATTGACTGCATATGAACTTCGGTAACATTAGGTATGTGGTTACCATTTATTTTTCATTTAGCATGTTTTTAAATTGTGACATGGTGTGAGGAGGATACCCACCATACACATGACAGTGAACTTTGTCTGGGGTGTCAGTGATTTACACTACTGGTACTACCTTTTCACCAATAGTGCTATTATTTGACCTTATGGGTGCTCTTATTCTGTCTTTATACAAAGTATACATGTTTATGTTAACTGAGTGTGCTTAACTGGAATAGTGCAGTAGGATGCACAGGAAGTCCCACCAGCCTAGACCAAGTGGTCACAGGTGCTCTGACGTGACGATCTTTTTCATTTATGTCAAAGTGGTCTGCAAGATTCTTCCTATTTTTTGTCATATTGTTTGCTGAGCGAGACATAATTTGCTTTCTACTATTTATCAAGTGGAGAAGATACCTGGTGAGGCAACAAGTAATGCCTAGGGTATTGAATGAACTAAATTATTTTTACAAAGGCGACTGTTCGTTGGGAGGTCAGCTAAAATAATCATAGGGATTTCACAATTTTTTTTACAAATATGTTATGTTAACTTCACAAGAGCACGATGACAAATCTTAGCTATGAGTAAACTAATATATATCATTTTTTGATATGATCTTCAACATTTATTTTTGACAAATGATCAGTATTGGTTTGGATAACATGAGTTAACACTGTTAGTCTTAAGAATCTGATTATTATTTTTTCATCATATAACTGATTTGCATTATCAAAAGATGAACTATTAGGGTAGTTATCTATAATGATCATTATGATGTTTCACATATCTAGCTTGAGGTAGTGTAATTGATTTTCAGCAGGCTACACAGCGAAATGGGAGTAACTGATGGTAGTAAGACAACATTAATGAACTATTGGGGAATGACTTTCTCACTAATATAAAATGGCATGAACTAATTACTCTGTAACTCCATTACTTTATAGATAGCTGCATTTACGTTCATTTGTTATTTTGAATTCAATATGACTGAAGAGTTGAATATATTTTTTAATATGTTGTTTAACTTGAGGAAGTATGTTGTATCTCAGCAAGGCTGCAGAGTAAATTAACATATATATTTTTTTGAGATCATAAGCCACTTTTTGCAATATGTCATACTATTATTAATTAATTAAATATTGCTAAGATGTATAGACATTGTACTATATTACACTGCATAAAATGTTTTACTATTGATGATATAAAATGATACAAAAGATGACTAACAAAATTCTTTAAGGTTTGACTGAGAGTTTCCTTAAATGTCAAACTAGAGGGACACTAACCGATGTTATTCCATATGGATGGAATGAACGTGTTCAGAGGGTGGGAATAAACTAAATATTACATGTTCTCATGAACACATAATACAATTTCGAAAATAAAATCTAATGATTTTAGATTTTAGATTAAAAATGAACAGAAATCTATGAATATTATCATCATTGTCATGAAATATCAAAGATAGAGGTTGTCTGAATTAATTAAAACAATGCATAAGCTATTGATATCATTGTCATTAAATGTCATTCTTATTTGAAAATATTGTGAACAGAAGGTAACTTGGATATTTATTCATTTGTGGATGTGTATGGATGTTCAGTGTGCATGAATTCATATATTGTTCATTTGAAAGTCATTGACAGGTATGATATTGAATGTTGCATGTGTTACAGTTATTCATTGAAATTCATTGACAAATGATAGATTAAATATTGCATGATTCATAAAAATTCATTTAAAGCTAAATAGTATGATGTAAAATGTTATCATAATTGATTAAATGTCATAGTCAGAGGTTGATAAATGGTTAATTTATAGTGCATGGTTATGATTGAATGTTATCATATATTGTGGAGATGTATTCATTGAAAGTCATGAACTGCATTTACACTAATTGTTATGACATGTATTTCAGATGTAAGTATCCTAGGCAGAGGTTGTCTACACAAAAGGTTCTTTTGAAAGTCATGTACATATGAGGGTTGAATGTTGCATGAAAGATTCATTGAGTTTCATAGCATAATTGATTAACATTATCATGTATTACACTGTTAATTTGTTCCATTGACATTAACATATGATTGAACATTGCATATATTATTAACTATTAACTATCTAAAACTATCATTGACATTAATTTGTTATAGGGACCTATTGATGATCTTTTGATACTAGATGTATATCATTAACATTATTTATGTTGTGGAAACATATTAATGATCTTTTGTACTGAAGAGTTATTTCATTGACATTATTCATGTTGAGGAGACATATTAATGATCTTTGTACTGGAGATGTATATTATTGACATTACTCATGTTATAGGGACATATTAATGATCATGATTTACAAAATAACAAAACTATATTCATTTACAAAATGATATAATATAATCTATGAGGTTATAGATTTAAATTTAAAATTAAAATTACTCAGAATTTATTGAATATAAACATAAAATTGATATATTGTATCAGTGATTTCTATGTAAAGAAGAAGGAAGTCATCCGTTGCCTTCTACGAACTATATGATAACCAGACCTGAAACATTGACATCAGTACGAACAGTCAACTATGCTCAGTGTGCGAGGAGCTGCAGCATATACTGATGGTCACTATGTTCGCAACAGAGTTCGGTAGGAACTTTGGCATATGTGACTGAGTCAATGATTTCGCGTCAACAGTACGAGGAAATGCTAGGTTCACGAGGAGAACTAAAGCATATGCTGACCAGTGCTTCCATTAGTCTTCGAGAAGATTGCAACAATAAAATTGACATTCGATGAACTTTGTATGCAGTAATATCAACGCGTAGCAGTTCTGGAGAACTGTACCACAAGCTGATCGTCAATATGTTCGCAACAGAGTTCGGCAGGAACTTTGGCATATGTGACTGAGTCGAGGATTTTGCTACAGCAATGTGATGGACAATGCTATAGTTCAGTTAGAACTAACGCATATGCTGCTAGTGACTGGATCGTGTTGGTGATATTAAGCAACGCATACGGACGAGTTCACATAGAACTAACACAGAGACAGTTATATTCAATATAAATTCGCCGTTTCGTGGTAGAAACGCCTTCAACATCGATGATCGACGTCAACAAATACAGAACATTCGAACATTACTATTTAATACGTTAAACTTGAGCAAAAGCATGTAAATCTATTATTATTGAATGATATAGATAAGTATTATGGTTTTGAAGTTCAAAAAGAACCACTGTCATTCCTTTGTTTACATTATGCCGCCAAGTTACGCTATCGTATATGTTGAATTTCTGTTGACACGGTTATATTTGTTAATACTGATAATTGATGCTTTATTTTTGTACAGGAGCTACAAAAACACATATTGATTAATCTTTTGCCATTATTTCGACATAAAACGACTTAAAATTGGTGAAATCAAAGATTTTGGTCTAAATTTGCAAGAAAATAGTCCCTGAAACTAGGTCATCGATTCAAACCGCTTAGGCCTTGTTTTCTCATTGACTTGAGTTCCGTAATGTTATTCCTATGGAGACCTGTCGATCAACCACGCGTCTACCATCGACGTCCCAGGTTTTCTACGAGTTTAGCATTTCGGTAAAACAAAATGCCTTGTACAAAGCGTATCGATGTGAAGGGTTGACAGCAAATGCCGAATCCGATTAAGCACTAATGTAAGATAGATGCTAAGTGACTGGAGTGTGCCTTAGAATCATTGCAGAACGACCTCTGAACCGTCACAAAACTAAAAAATGCTCGGAATAAGCTAAAAATGATGGCAACTGAATCATATGCTTCTTAAGACATCAAAAATGTTATCAGCGGGGTAAAATAAGACTTGAAATATAGTTAAAATTTAAATTATAAAAATTAAATATAGAATTATTTTATTAAATACCATTAAAAAAAAAAAAAGAAGAAATGAAAATTTTCAATTTTTTTTTATTTTTTTGCTCTCAAAGTCAGATGTACCTTATCTATTAGCGTGACTATTTCAGACTCAATTTATTATTTGGGTTGATAGAAGATAAAAGATTTAAAGATGACAACGTAGTACTGTGCACTTCTTTCTATACTGCTGGGCAGATGGTAAGAAGTGGAGGGGCGGAGTACGTTGTAAAATTGTCCGATTTAATACATGTGAACCGAGGTGAAATTACTATAATAAATTGCAAACTGTCTATATAATGATAAAAGTTAATATATAAAAACCCAAAGGCATATGAGGGATGTGTGAAATTGGTAAACTATTATTCATTGAGTATAGAATTTGTGTAATTAAATAGTCTTTGAGAGGGAGTGTCACTTCCAAGCCTGGCTAAGAACAGTCTTTGGAAGAGTCACCTCACATGCCCCCTCACCCCCCACATGGTATTGTTATGATCATTGACCACTGCATTGTATTCTAATTGGAGGATCAAGTCATGTGACCACTGCATTGTACTGTGATTGATGGATGGAATCATGTGACCACGGCCATCTTGGATCTTGAGAAAACCTATATAAGCCAATAAATTGAAGAGTCTCATTCTCTTACTTTTCACTCTTACCCTGTCTCCTTCCTTACCTGTAGTGCTTTCACTTGACCTGTTTACACCACCCACACCACCAGCCGGCACGTTTACAAAGCCGAGGCTATCGGACTCGGTAAAACAACAATTATGTGTCAACTATACCAAGATAAGTCTCACATAATTATTATATATATATATATATATATATATATATATAAGGTATGACGAATCCATTGCATAGCCATAATTACTCATATCTATTACACTTTCCCATTTAATATGAAACCCTATATGGTTCTGACAAGAATTGGTACATGATTCAGTCTCATCTTTGCATTCAGTAAACTATGGACTTAGCAAAATGATATATTACTGACAATCACTGTCTTGGTATCTTGCCATATACGGCTTCTGTGTTATATGTAAAGCATCCGATACTGAATGTTATAACACCGTGGGAAGCTTCTCATTTTATCGCGTCATCTACAACAGTATAACTGCACCTTTCTCAGTTTTTAGTTGCCTGTGTACTGGATGGGAATATGATATTGTGTTCTTGTTCCTCATTTAGATGATAGATGACAGATAGGGTACAGTGATCATTTCGTTCAAGACATGAGGGGGCATTACAATAGGCAGGTGTGGCATTTTATCTGAGTAGAATATTAAACCACTCCCCATATTTGTACACAATGATCATTCCAACTGTATCTATATTCTGAACCAACATTAATAATGTAAACATTGAATAATACACAAAATCACTAATGGCAATCGCGATATAATGTTTATTATTGATGAAGCAAACCAAACACGGTTACCCGCTACAGCTGTGTAGTAGTCGGCTCGGACGATTTCAGGAGGTCACATAATGCCATCTCAAATGTTGACATTCATGGCCCTCTCTGACTCGTATCCATCAATCACGACACTTACTGAATAGCGGACACTTACTGAATAGCACCATGTAGTTTCTGGCCATCTGGTGGCTGTTTATAAACACTGAATGGACAGTTGCTATGTTTATTGACCAATCAATCGATTCTGGTTTTGGATATTTGAATTGAAAATGTGTAGAATCATATTTTATAGCCATTAGGCTGTATGCTATTTCTTATCAAATAATCTTTTACATGTGCAAAATGGTCATTAAGACAAAGCTAATATAATGATGAATATTCAGCTAGTTCTTGGGTAATTTTCCATGTACATTGGGAAATTTGCCAGAGGCCTGTTAGTCAGGGAGTTTAGGTGTCAGACTACTGCAATAGGGACCAAACTTGGTGGCTGAATCAGTAGAGTGCAGCTTTCCTGTCTGGAAGTTCGGTAGTTCAATTCCCAGTCGAGTCAAACCAGTAGCTTACAAAATTGATACTTGTCGCTAGCTAGCTTGGCGCTTGGCATTGCTAGTATAGGGCTAGGACTGGTTAGCTCAGTATGTGACTGAGTTGGAATTCGGGTCATGCTACTGGCAGTCTGGTCTTACAGTGGGGCAGCACTATGAAGTCACCATGAGTGCATACTGTCACAAGTCGGTGCCCGTCTTGATATGACCTTAGATATTGCCAAGACATAACACTGCAATAAACAACAAACTTCTGCCTTAGGGCTCTTTTTCTATTCTGATTCCGGCCTTTAACATGAATTTGATACCATACTCTATTTCCAAAAACTGCTAAAGGGGCTGTCACATTAGGGTTTTTTGTGGGAGCGTACGGCGGGTAAGGCGCTTTACGTCATATACATCGGCATACGCCATCATATGCCACCATACGCTATGCATACGCTACGCATACGCTACGCATACACTCCGCAGATGCTATGCATACATCGTCATGTGCCGGCCTATGCCAGCCTATGCCACTGTATGCCGCCATACACTTTCTCCCGTCCGTCCAAATTATGTCTGGCGTATCTCGGGCATATGCAGCGTACGCAGAACCTACGAGTTGCGTATGGGAGCGTATTCGTAGCGTATGCAAAGCGTATGAGTAGCGTATGGCGGCGTATGCCCGACCTATGGTCTCGGTATATAAAGGCGATGCACCATATACCCAGGAGCCACTAGGTGGCGGACCGAGGAGAGACAACATAGGTCTCGCATACACTTCACATACGCTCCTCATACACTCCTCATACGCTCCTCATACGCTCCACATGCCAATCAAAACTGTCAAAAAATGTCTCAGTACGCTCTCATACGCTCCTCGTATGCTCCTCATAGGTTCCGCATATGCTCAAAAACACCCGAGAGGTCATCAAAGGTCACGATAGGCCAGCACACGCAGCTTTTTCCCATTTTCGATGTAGGTTTTCAATACGCTCCCGCCGTACGCCGTAATGTGACAGGGCCTTTAGATACTCCGACCCGTAATATTTGTTATGAACTAGCAGAGATAATGAAGATATAAATAAACTAAGAAGAAGCTAGCATGACAATTTGAAGGTGGCTTCATTACCATAATTCAAAATGAACGAAGGTATCCAATTCGGTTGTGACTCTTACTCTAGATTTAAATTAAAACTAGTTTCTTTTGTAAACACTTTTGTTTCATTTGACTGTTTCAATTTCCTGGGTATTGGTCTTACAAACGTGAACTACATCAGCAAGAATCTGTTTAATAAATCTCTGCCTATCTATATATGACATATGGATCCAATTTATTTTTGGCATATTAGAACATACAGTGCATATTAATTGGTTTATAGGATGTGTAGACATTGTGCTTGATTGATATTAGTTAATTGTAATATGCCTTAGTTTTACAGATCGTAAGCTGGTTGGTGACTGCTGATTAGTTAAACATATAGCTGGAATGTACAAGCTTCTAGATCAACATTTTAAAAGACTCACATCTGAGGGTAGGAACTTAGTACAACGTCATTAATTAATTAACCTTGCACTCCATGGACCACGAGAATATGCCATTTAGAAAGTAAACTAATACTTTCATGCAGATTAGAAATATGTGCATAATAGTTGTGATGCTTATTATATATTAGCTTAGATTTGTGTGTCTCTTAAGCACCAATTTCACTGAAAATCAAGATGACAGATTTTCTCAAATATAAACCCAACCTGACATGCCAGCAAGAACAAACATCCCATGTCCGAAGGAGAGGGACGTTAAAGTCATGATATATGCTCCAAGTAAGTCAGAAAACCTTACTTTTCACTACATTGAAGCCCGATTAATATTTTGTTCCCCGCTCCTCTAATTAACAGACACCATTCAAGACGTGAGTATCGCGCCGACCTTTAATACGTCAACTTCCGGTCCGAAAGAGATCGCTGCTCGTGACGAGTCGGCGCAAAGGGTCCTCAATCCCCGCCCCAAATGCGCCCCCCCCCCCCACCGCCTCCATCCGCCCCACTCCGCTCCCGCTGTGACGTCACAAAGTATCATCTCGCCCACCCTCCCCCCGCCTCGTCTTCTCACCTCGCCTCTTCGCGCAGACGTGGCGTTCGGCGCCTTTGCTCATGCTCAACTCGAACGCGCTCCGCCCGCCGTCACACTTCCGGTCGTTGAAGGCTGACCACCCGCTCATCCACTCCCCCCTCCCTCCTCCCCTTCTCCCTCCCTCCTCCCTCCCCCTCCCTCCCTCGCATCCCCTTCCACGACACACCCTACGTGTTTATGGACTCAAAACACGCATATGCCATTTACGTGCGGCTGTCGGCGGCTAGAGAGAGAGTAGATCACGGGCGGAGCGGTGGGGGGGGGGGGGGGTGCAGGTGGTCCGGGGAAGGGGGGGGGGGCGGGGGGAGAGGTGGGGGAGGGAGGGAATGCCTCATGTCGGTACATCCTCCAGGGTCCACCTCCACCCGCTGGAGCAAAACGCGGTGGTTGGCCGCAGTCACAACAACGGTCACAGTCACAGTCACAGTCATGGTCATGGTAACGGTCACAGTCACAGTCACAGTCACAGTCACAGTCACAGTCACATTCATAGCCGAAGTCATAACAGCCACACCCCATAAACAGTTATAACCACAGCAACAATCACATCCACAACCCCAGCCATAATCACATCCACAGCCATAGCCACATGTTCACAACTACAGTCACAGCCACAGTCACAACCACAGCCACACGCTGACTCAGCCAAAACTACAGTCACAACTACAGTCACAGCGACGGTCACAGCAACGGTTAGAGCAATAGTCCCAATCACATCCATGGTCACAACCACAGCCATAGTCCAGCCATATTCACAACCACAGCCATAATCACATTCACAGCCAAATTCACAGCCACATTCACATCCACAGCCACATTCACATCCACAACCACAGTCACATCCACAACCACAGTCAGAACCACAGCCACAGCCGCAGGCACAGGCACAGCCACAGCCACAGCAACAGCAACAGCCACAACCACATCCAGCCAACAGTGGCTAAGGGGACCTAAGGGGTAAAGCTAGGTATACATAGATAACTTATCTACCTGGAACCCGGCCGGAACCGGCCTGTGTCCTCTCCACCCATAATTCAATGGAGGCTCAAGCCCCAGTCACACCTTACTGGACTGAGTACCGGAACCACTGGACAAAGAATTGTCTAGTCAGTTGGTGTCCGGTGTCAAAATGTATCGACATGTGTCGAAATGTTGCATGTTCAACAGACAAGGAACGTACATTAACGAATAGCCACTGGACGACACCAGATAACAACGGAGAAGCAATGGTCAACCGACAGGCGAAAACCGAATGTCAAATGGATGGACCGGACACCAACCGGACACCAACCGGACACCAACCGGACACCTACTGGACACCTACCGGACTGATCACTGACACGCCGAAAACAGATAAAAAAACTGACAGACCGAATTCCTGCAGCACCGTCAACATACTCTGCAGGAAGCAAACTGGAGACGTAACGGATGGGTAACAGACATGAACAAGACTAAATGGACTTAAAACAGACACCAACCATACATCTCAGTCCGGCGCTGTCCGGTACAAGTTTTGTGCATGTTCAAAACATGCTACTGTACACGCCGGACATCACTGGACACAGAACAGAATGGACATGCCAGATGCCAACCGTATATAAACCAAACATTGCCGTATTTCACCGGACAGTGTCCATTTTCTATCCGGTACCCCAATCCGATGAGGTGTGACTGGGCCTTCACCTTTACTGCTTTCATGTTTATTACGTAGGTGTTACGTTGACACTGGAGTGCATTCTACTTCCACTGAATGACACCAGTACCATGTGAACTCATTGGGATATATACAGTATAACCTCTTTAAATCGACCGACCATGGGACCGACTTTAAGTGGAGGTGGTCGGTTAGGGAGGTTTTACTGTAGTTCTTTAGCGGATAGCAAGATAGCTCTGTATGTATGTCATACAAGAAAAGGACATGATTGTACATAGTTGTAGGCGTTGTAATGAGAGTCCTTGGATGAGCGCAGTGATCCCTATTGGGTTTCAGCCTGCGGCTTCGATGCCTTTGACCTCACAATATGAGCAGCCATCTGAATTCGACCATGAATACTTGAGCAGCTCACTAGGTCACACACTCCTGCTCCAACAAATGTACCTTGATTAGGTCAATAACGCAAATATTTAGCTGTATATATTATATATTTTATATATTATATATGATATATGTCTGTACATGTACAGATGCAACTTGATACATTTGCAATATGAAATGAAGGACATGGTTATATTCACGTGTAGCCATCGTAATGCTCTTTGTGGGATGACAATAGTGATTTAAACTGGATCAGAGCCTTTGACTATAGGGTCAAATTCATCGGATTCCTACATATATGCAACTACTGTGTGTATTTGCATTAATACACACAGTAGACCACTATCATGCAACAGCCCGTCCTGATATGACCTTAGATGTTGGTATGATGTAAAGCAACAACAAACAAACAATCCCGCAAGAGAAAGGTAATTGGAATAATAGTTCACCGCAAGCCTCATAAAATGTTCTAATATCTCCGGCAATACCTCAAGTCAGAACACTCTCCTGCACAAAAACGTGGTGTTACATGAGCCAGCCAGCTAGTCCGGGCTGTGCATGACTAAAAATAACAAAAAAACACCCGCTCAGGATTTACACATGGCCCCAGTCATCATGTGGTACAGTCGCGGTGCAGTCAGTTGTTACAGAGCGCGTGGCGAGTCTGCGCAGACTGAGGCCTGAAGCAGGAATAACCAGGCTCTGCCTCTTATTACACGGAGTGGCGTGTGGGTCAGAGCCCCCCCCCCTCCCCCCGCACCCCCCCCATGCCATGAGAGGAAGGTCGTTGGGGGGGGGGGGGTGATGGGGGTTGGCTTTTCCACCCAATGATGGATACTCAGTGTGTGTGTCCTTGGCCCTCACCACCTCTTCCTTCCCCCCACCTCCCCACTCTCCAAGACCCCTCCCCCATCCACCCACCCACCCGCTCACCCACCCACCCACACAGCCAACCATAACCCCGCTTGTTCCCGATTGATGGAATGCCGATCCACACACACACACACACACACACACTACACACAATACACCACACACTACACACCACACACCACACTACACACTACACACCACACACTACACACCACACACCACGCACTACCCACTACACACTACACAGCACACACACCATTAGCGATTCCTCCACTCGCAGATGCCAGACCTGGTAATTAGCCCAGGATCCGGACAGCACACAAATAAATAAGTGTAGTAAGGGGGGGGGGGGGCGGCGAGAGAGAGAGAGAGAGAAAGAAAGAAGAACAAAAAAGAAAGAAGATCCAAAAGTAGTAATGGTGATTAGGACAGAGAATGGCGATAGTTGGGGAAATGGAATGGATATACGGACGATGCTGCCAATGTATTGGAGCTTGATGGCACCTTGTTTCGCCGGCATCCGGCGTGTCCTGTCGTTATGACCATGTCCGGGTGCTGCGGCTTTGTTGGGATGAGCTCAAATTGAGCACCTTGATGAGGCTGACGCCGGACAGAGCTGCTCGTTCGAACAGATTTTGGAGCGACGGGCTACATGAGGTAGGGAGTGGGGGTAAGGGGTTGGGGGAGGAGGGTAGGGGTGAGTGAGCATGGCTGGTTGTGTGAGGTGGGAGTGGGGGTGGTGGATGGAGGGGGGTGAGTGAGCATGGCTGGTTGTGTGAGGTGGAGTAGGGTGGTGGATGATAGAGGGAGTAAGTGAATATACAAGTGAGCATGCTGGTTGTGTGAGGTGGGAGTGGGGGAGGTGGATGGAGGGGGGTGAGTGAGTATAGCTGGTTGTGTGAGGTGGGGGTGGGGGTGGTGGATGGATAGAGGGGAGTAAGTGAGTATAGCTGGTTGTGTGAGGTGGGAGTGGGGGTGGTGGATGGAGGGAGGGGGGTGAGTGAGCATGGCTGGTTGTGTGAGTGGAGTGGGGGTGGTGGATGGAGGGAGTGGAGGGAGTGGAAAGGATAGCTGGTTGTGTGAGGTGGGAGTGGGGGTGGTGGATGGAGGGAGGGGGTAAGTGAGGTATAGCTGTTGTGTGAGGTGGGAGTGGGGGGTGGTGGAAAGGAGGGGTGTGAGTGAGTGAGCATGGCTGGTTGGGTGAGGTGGGAGTGGGGGTGGTGGATGGAGGGAGTGGGGTATGTGAAGTGGTTGGGAGGGGAGTGGGGGTGTGGTAAGGGTAAGTGAGTATAGCTGGTTGTGTGAGGTGGGAGTGGGGGTGGTGGATGGTGGATGGGGGAGTGGGTGAGTGAGCATGGCTGGTTGTGTGAGGTGGGAGTGGGGGTGATGGATGGAGGGAGTGGGGTAAGTGAGTATAGCTGGTTGTGTGAGGTGGGAGGGGTGGGGGTGGTGGATGGAGAGAAGGGGGAGGTAAGTGAGTATAGCTGGTTGTGTGAGGTGGGAGTGGGGGTGGTGGATGGAGGGAGTGGGGTGTGAGTGAGTATAGCTGGTTGTGTGAGGTGGGAGTGGGGGTGGTGGATGGAGGGGGGTGAGTGAGTATAGCTGGTTGTGTGAGGTGGGGGTGGGGGTGGTGGATGGATAGAGGGGAGTAAGTGAGTATAGCTGGTTGTGTGAGGTGGGAGTGGGGGTGGTGGATGGAGGGAGGGGGGTGAGTGAGCAGGGCTGGTTGTGTGAGGTGGGAGTGGGGTGGTGGAGGGAGGGAGGGGGGTGGAGTGAGGCATGGCTGGTTGTGTGAGGTGGGAGTGGGGGAGGTGGATGGAGGGGGGGGTGTGTGAGTATAGCTGGGTTGTGTGAGGTGGGGGGGGGGTGGGGGATGGATAGAGGGAGTAGTGAGTATAGCTGGTTGTGTGAGGTGGGAGTGGGGGTGGTGGATGGAGGGAGGGGGGTGAGTGAGCATGGCTGGTTGTGTGAGATGGGAGTGGGGGTGGTGGATGGAGGGAGGGGGTAAGTGAACATGGCTGGTTGTGTGAGGTCGGGGTTGTGGTGATCGGTGTGGGATGGGGGGGGGGCGCACAATGGTACGAGGTGTGCATGGTGGATTCAAGATTCAGGATTCAGGATTCAGGATTCAGGATTCAGGATTCAGGAAGGGGCGGACAGCTTTTTGTATGGGGAATTCGTGATGTGAGCAGTTCAGTAGAGCTAGTGTAAACGAAGAGCCACACACAAAAATCCCTTGGAGCAGCTCGGTGTAGATTAAGCGGGGATGAGCAGTTCATTGGGAGTTAGGTTCAGACAAAGACCCTATAATACTAAGACGGCTCACTCCCTATCTCTACCATGGTAATGTAAATTTCGCAGTGCCACCTTGTGGTGGGTTTGATCAGCCCGGCTCTGGTTGGTGTTTCACATGTAAACACATACAATTATATTATACATGAGATAGGTAAGTATGAATACACATCAATATGAAATTGCTATGAACAAATACACATCATCATCAGCATCATCATCATCACCATCATCACACATCTTTCACATTCATATAATCATTTATACATATAATATAGCACCTGTTTAACCAAGAAAACAGCCCCATGGACCAAGTGGTGGGTTTGATCATTTTGATTATACAATACAGGCTGAGTGAGCCGTCTTAGTATTATAGGGTCTTTGGTTCAGAGCGTGCAGGCGGGCAGAGCTGAATCAAGAGAGCAACGCAGGGGCTTGAAATCAGGCAGCATCGAGGAGCCGACGGGACCTACCTTGTTGGACTGAGTCTCAAATGAGCAGTTCGATTGAATTGAGCCTAAAGTGAGTAGTTTGCTGAGGCTACCGTGAACAGTTGGAATTTAATTGAACGGGTTGATTGAACTGAGCCTAAATTGAACAGTTTGCTGAGCCTAATGTGAACATTTAGAAATTGAACTGAATGGTTTGATTGAACTGAGCCTAACTTGAGCAGTTTGCTGAGTTTAATATGAATACTTAGGATTGAATTGAATGGTTTGATTGAACTGAACCTAATTTGAGCAGTTTGCTGAGTCTAATTTGAGCATTTAGAATTGAACTGAACGGTTTGATTGAACTGCGACTAACTTGAGTAGTTTTCTGAGCATAAAGTGAATAGTTATAATTGAACTTAGCCTGAAGTGAGCAGTTCGATTGAATTTTATTGAACTGAACTGATGTGAACAGTTCGAGTAAATCGATTCTAATATGACCAGTTTGATTGGAGTCTAAAGCGATCAGGTTGATTGGACTTGGCCTGAACTGTACAGCTTCATTTGAACTGAACAGTTTGATTGGATTCGGCCTGAACTGAGCAGTTCAATCGGGATGAGTAGCTCAGCAAGGCTTCTTTGAAGCCGTGATTCTGGGCGAAGCAGATGAATCTGAACCGGCCATTACCAGGAGTTGAGTATCGGTACCGTGCCAGCAGACAGTAAGGCATGGACTACTGAGACAGATGTATATGCGACTTCATATCTGCGATGAATGTGTGCAGAGCTAGATAGACGAGTGCAATGGGACAGGTAGGGAACAAGGGAATATACATCAATCAGAGGGGAGACATTGCACCAACAAGTGTAACGGGACAGGTAGAGAACAAGTGAATATAATGTCAATCAGAGGTGACACATTGCACCAACAAACACAATGGGTTAGGTAAGGAACAAGCAAATATAATATCAATCAGAGGTGACACATTGCACCAATATCCACAATAGGACAGGTAAGGAATAAGCAAATATAATATCAATCAGAGGTGACACATAGCACCAATAACCACAATAGGACAGGTAAGGAACAAGCAAATATAATGTCAATCAGAGGTGACACATTGCACCAACAAACACAATGGGACAGGTAAGGAACAAGCAAATATAATATCAATCAGAAGTGACACATTGCACCAACAAACACAATGGGACAGGTAAGGAACAAGCAAATATAATATCAATCAGAGGTGACACATTGCACCAACAAACACAATGGGTTAGGTAAGGAACAAGCAAATATAATATCAATCAGAGGTGACACATTGCACCAACAAACACAATGGGACAGGTAAGGAACAAGCAAATATAATATCAATCAGAAGTGACACATTGCACCAACAAACACAATGGGACAGGTAAGGAACAAGCAAATATAATATCAATCAGAGGTGACACATTGCACCAACAAACACAATGGGACAGGTAAGGAACAAGCAAATATAATATCAAACAGATGGGACACATTGCAATGATATGTGTAATAGGACAAGTAGGGAGGGAATAGGGGAATATAATGCCAATTAAAAGGGTCATATTGCACCTACAAGCACAGTGAGACAGGTAGGGAACATTGGAAACTCGCGTCAATCAGAGGGGAGACATTTCATGGAGAAGTACAATGAGACAGCTAGAGAACAGGCGTATAAAATGGCAATCAGAGGTGACATAGTGCACCGACAAGCACAGCAATCGGACAAGTAGGGAACAAGCAAATATAATGTCAATCAGAGGTGACACATTGCACCGATAAAAGCAATGGGACAGGTAGGGAACAAGTGAATATAATGTCAATCAGAGAGGACATATTGCATCAACAAGCGCAGTGGGACAGGTCGGGAACAAGCAAATATAATGTCAATCAGAGGTGACACATTGCACCGATAAGCGCAATGGGACAGGTAGGGAACAAGTGAATATAATGTCAATCAGAGAGGACATATTGCATCGACAAGCGCAGTGGAACAGGTAGGGAACAAGCAAATATAATGTCAATCAGAGGTGACACATTGCACCGATAAGCGCAATGGGACAGGTAGGGAACAAGTGAATAAGTGAATATAATGTCAATCAGAGAGGACATATTGCATCGACGAGCGCAGTGGGACAGGTAGGGAACAAGCAAATATAATGTCAATCAGAGGAGAGACATTTCACCGACAAAGACAGTTGGCTAATCAGAATGACAAAGAATCGATTCATAGTAGCCTATGGCTAAAGTAATAAAACACAATTTTTTTTAAACCCACAAAAACCCCAAAACACCCAGAGGGATATGCATACCTATTACCATACAACATGTGTGCATTGTCACAGAGACCTGCACCAAATTGAATCAGCGGGTCAGAATGCAGCTGAACACCATGAGGAACAGTCATATACAGGCGGAGTCTTCACACATGCAGAGTCTGTATCAATTGGTAAATCTGTACGCAATTGGTGCTAGTGCCTTCGTCTAATTAAGCATTGAATTGGGCCACCTCCCACCTGGCAATAACCAGCCTCGATGATTGCCGACGCCACAATGGGCCGTGTGTCATAATGAGGGTATCTCATGTACCAAACAGAGCATCCTCCTGAGGAGTGTTGTCAGGGATCCAACCTGCCGTGCATACGCATTACACGCCGCCAAATGAGATGTCAATACTGCATTACCTGGCTGCTTGTTTGTTTATTTGTTGTTTTACGTCCTAGCAACATATAAGGTCATATCAGGACGGGTATCGACCGACTTGTGACTACGCACTCATGGCGATTTTATAGTGCTGCCGCACTGGGAAATCAGGCCGCTGGCACTATGACCTGATATCCCACTCAGTCACATTATCCTGACACCGAGCTAACCAGCCATTTCCCTATCCTAATAATTGCTGAACACCACACTAGGAAGCGACAAGTATACATTTTTAAGTCATTGGTTTGACTCGACCGGGAACCAAACTCGCGAACTCCCGATCTTCTGCACGCGAGGCATGTGCTCTACCGATTCGGTCACCGCGCCCAGTTTACCTGGCTGCAATGAGAACATTATAGCTATAGACATGTATATATATCTATGCAAATTTTGCCGGAGCAACTCAACGAACGTCCTCCCGTCGTGAGTTGTTTATGCTAATTGCTGGACCCGGATGTGCTTCCTTCTCCCTAGCCTGCGGCTAGCCTGATGCTTTATACCGAGGTAAAACATATATATATATATGTACATTGATATATACATATATACATTTTTATATATATTTATAAATATATGGATATATATACATAGATATCTATCTATATGCATACATATTGCAGTTGAGCCTGTCCGCTGGCTGATGGAAGCCATCACCCCATGTCTATATAACGTCCCATCACATGCCACTCACTCATCCACACAGTCTGGTCCCCAAATGAGCTACTATCTAGTGAGCAGTATCTGTGACACACCCACATCTCACTCTTGCTCCACCATAGCCACCCGTGTCAGCACCTTACAACGAACCCCTTATTCCACCAGCAATCTTCCACCCTATTTTCAAACACATTTCTACCAATTCTACTTGTCTTAATCCAAGTAATACTAACAGTACTACTCCGATTAAGTTTGTTTACTTGTTGTTTTACTTCCTAGCAACATCTGAGGTCATATCATGATGGGTACCGACTTGTGACAAAGCACTCTCATAGCGACTTTATAGTGCTGCCCCACTGGGAGACCAGGCCACCAGCACCATGTCCTGATATCCCGCTCAGTCCGATTATCCTGACATTGAGCTAACCAGTCCTTGCCCTATCCTAATAATGCTAAGCGCCTGGCTAGGAAGCGACAAATACAAATTTTTAAGTCATTGGTTTGACTAGACCAGGTTTCAAACCCACAGACCCATGGGTTCGGATCCCCCGCTCTCCCAAAACAGGAGGCGGACACTCGCCTTATTGGGCCATCCCGTCTGGTTCACTAGGATTAATGGGTGCTGTCACATTACGACGTTTCTCGCCAACACGCGTCGAGGTATGGGATTTTTTGGCGGAACGTCGGGATACGTCAGGAAGCGTTACACGCGTGTTAGGCACGGGTTGGTATTCGTTGATGCACGGTGATGGTCGGCCATGGTCGGCACCGCACGTCAGTGGATCGGCGAAGTTTTATGCTTGCGCAAAACTTTCGACGGCGCTGGAATAACGTTATGCGAACGCAAGGCACACGCCGCGCGCGCGTGAGGGTCGTTCCCATACGTTGTGCCAAACTGTTGCTTTGTTTCTTCATTGTTGTTTTATGTCCGAGCTACATCTAAGGTCATATCAGGATGGCGCGCCAAAACATGCTACCAATACGTTGTGCTAACGCCAAAAACTTTGACGTTTCTCGACGATTAAAAGTGATTTTGCGCGTTGGCGGCACACCAGCAAGAAGCGTCATAATGTGACAGCACCATTAGACAAGTAGCATTAGTATTAATATTATGCTGCTACCTTCTTCGTTTTTTTTGTATATGTTGATATTATTATGCTTCTTAATTACACGTTGTATTACTAGAACAAAAACCCCAAAATGAATGACAAGCAAAAGACATGGTTGTATATGCACACACTTGTTTTTGTGTGCGTAATGACTCTTGTGAGTGGGAAAGGCGCTTTCAAGTGGTCCTCGGCATTTTGCTTCGCCCCATTTAGAATCACTCCACACAGACACACACACACGGACCATTACATCTGCCTACACGCAGATGTAAATTATAGTGTCATGGGGGCCGATGCAAATGGACAATATCTTACCTAGTACAGTATTCGAATCCACATTTCTTCCCATTCTGGGTCTAGCATGCCAAACCATTACACTATCTAGGCTGCATGATGCAATCACCCTATTCACGTCTACCTGTTTACATGGTTCCTTGCCCGAAAGGTCTCCGCACACGACTAGATTCGTCCTGGACTTGTGGGTGGTTTTTCGGCATTTAACACTTGTGTAATTACGCACTTATGTAATGTACACATTCATTTAGGTTTTTATCAATTTAATCCATCGTAATTTGTAACTGACAAATATGTCGTTATTAGCTGGACAATATATTGCTCATAATATACGTATATGTCCAATCTGGAAATCCGTATCATCATATCAGTTATATAAAGTAAAACCTCTCTAACCGCCCACCTCCCCAGAACGACCACTCTCCTATTTCGATCGCTATATTTGGGTCCCAACAATACCATTGTAACCATATTCTAACTCCCTAAACAATACCATTGTAACCATATTCTAACTCCCTAAACCGACCATGTCCCTAAATGGAACACATCAAATCGGTCCCAAGGTCGGTCGATTTAGAGAGGGTTTACTGTATATGTTTAGATTATATAAATATAGAAGAGAGGACAAGGACGCAGGGGTGCGTAATGGAGACCCCACCACCTCACCACCACACACAACATATAAGTGATACCTACGTACAGTGCAAGTAGGGTAGTAGTAAATGGTCACACACGTCAGTGCACTTCATGTTCACGGCGAGCAGCACATTTCCAGCTCGCCCCACGCATGCCAATCACAGAAACCGCCGCGCATGCGCACCGGCCGGGCTTTGTGCCACGCCCGCCAGACCGGCCGCCAAGTGGCGCTGCCACCCCAACGGTTACAGAACACCTGTGTGCGCAGCGCCACCCCGTGGTGCCGGCGTACACAGGCGCGCTGCACAGTTTTGTTGTTGTTGTAAATATAGTTTATTCATTGAATAAAGTCTTTTGTCAGCACTGTGGCACTGGTCTTCCAGCCATGTGACATTACAGTTATTTACAATAAATGTATATGTAGTCTGATATTGTCATCAGCAGCTAGCTCAAGTCAGCTGAAATAACAATATTAATCATTTCAAGACTTACATATGGTATAGTTTGACAATTCACCTATAAGATAGTAGTTATATGTTGTATACATACATACTTAGATACATACATTTAAAACAACAACAATTACCTTCTTTTTTTTGTGTGTGATGAATTTATTCACCCTGCTCATAACGGATAAGTGTGTTAACACTTGTTTTCACTGCTGGGCAGCACTAGTCCAATTTGATTCAAATCTTTGGAATTTATTTTGACTAATATTTTAGGTCTTCTTGCTTCTTGGTTATGTAACTAGCTTTGATTCTATATATCTATCTTAGATGCTGTGCACTTATCAACGATTTGTTGCTTTATAGAACGGAACTCTAAGGTAATTGAATAGTACCTGTTTCCGTAGAAGCCTATCGTGTCGGAGCTTTAGCTAGATAAAGAATTCACCCTGTACTCAGAGTACATTGGTGAATACCAATCCTATATAAAAGCTGTCGAAAAAGCGGGGAAATGAAATGAGAGCATAAATCCACAATCTAAAAAGCAATATTTATTCTTTATATATGTCTTAATATTTCCCCACTACCTTTGAGTTGAAAATATAATAAAACATATACTTTAATAGAATTTAAAGGTGAAATCGATGGCGTTCTATGGCCGCCATCTTGTCTTTTTGCATTCTCTCCCATTTCACCAAATCTGTGCCGATATAAGTACCCATTTGATACTGGGGGCAGGGGTTCCACTTCCTGTTCTATACTAAAGCTATTTTCACCAGTATTTAGACTACATTGTCATTCACCCGTGTACTGCCAGTACAGGGTGAATCTGTTATCTAAGCTTTAGCATGCTTGCCAAAATTAATTTAGCATGGTTGCACTTAAAACATCTCAAAGGTTAGCGATTTAAAATAAAAGTTACTTCAGAAGCTAAGAACCATCAGACTATGCGACTTTAAATAAAAACAAATCGTGATAGGACAATTACTCCACTACACGCCGCGCCTCAGCGCAACACATACACACAGAATCCAACATCAACTCAGTCCTCACTTCATCCACGCAGCTGGCGCCAACACGCAGCCGCTTCCGGTCTAGCTTTCACTTCCGGTTCGGGTTCCCCACCCAAGGGTATCGGATGATCAGCGACACTTCTTCATTGGATTACATTTGAAGGGCTCAGATAATTGGAATTCTCGACTTAACCGGTAAAGAGGGGGGTTGTGGGATTGCTCCGCGTTGCACTTAAAAAAAACCCAACAACAAACAAACAAGAAAATACACACACACAAAAGAAATACCCCCCCCCCACCGTCCCTCGCACCCCCCCCCCCACCCCACGCACGCACCCAAGATCCACTTGTTTCTGTAAAGCTTACATTTTAATCACGTTGCCCTGTCGGTCTGTTTTATGTGTGTACATTGCAGCTCTCAGGAACCACTGATCTGTAGTTTTAATTATCGACCCTCCCACTTAGTACTAATGAAACGGCGCCCTGTGGAGTGAATGCGGACCCAATAGATAAATAGTGTTATTATTATTGTTGTTGTTTGTGGTGCTTATGATGGTTATAATGGAGAGGATTAGGAGGATGAGGAGGAAGCTTTTCCCCTTTTAATTCCTATTAAAATATGGACATATGTGCAAACGCGGGCTAACAGTGATAATACTGAATATCAGGATAATGTGACTGAGTGGGATATCAGGTCACGGTGCTGACGGCCTGTTCTCCCAGTGGGGCAGCACTATAAAATCGCCATGAATGCACACTGTCACAAATCGATCCCCGTCCTGATATAACCTTAGATGTTGCCAGGAACATAAAACCACAACAACCAACCAACAACTTATATTATTGAAATGTACACACCCATGCCTAACACTAACAGAGACCTGCGTTTTCATGACCTAATTTCACGAAACAGCAGTCTGGACGCCATGGGCATGCAACTGTAAGGTATACGTACAGTGCCTATAGCTTGTGACTCGAGGGAATGACCTCATAGGTTGGAAGTAAATAAAGACACTCACATACTGGATGTCGACGTGTTCGCCTGCTTTCAATACATTACATGGTGTCAGATTGTGAGTCTGGACTTTCCATGCCCCAGAGTGAACAATGGCTATATCAGGTTTGAAACCACCGCTGCCATTAAACTTGGAGGGGAATTTGGCCATGAATTGGAGGACTTGGCATCACGCATACACCATTTATAGTATCGCATCGGGTGCTGCGAACAAAATAGAGAAAATACACCCTCCATGGCCCATGTCAGTTGGACGCCCGTTGTTGTAGTACCGGCGCAATGCTGGATATTCCGTGAGCGCCTTTTAGCCCAATTAAGGGGACAGGCTAATGAGTTCCCATCAACGAAACCATGGTTTCACGGCGCCACTGGTAAACCATAAACACTGCTGCTGTGGGAGGAGGTGTTGCGTACAGGACCATGTCCTCCCACCCATCCGTCTCCTCTTCTCACCCACCTGCACCTATCCTCCCTCCCCCCTTGCTTCCCTCCCTCCCACCCTCCCTCCCTCCCACCCATATAGGCTCCACATTCCCTTATCGTCCCAACTCCGCTTCTTCAACTCGCTGCTCCTTCTCTCTGGTTTCTCCTCCTCCCCCTCTCCCCGCCCCTCCCCGCCCCTCCCCACCGCCTCTCCTTCTCTCCTCCGCGCCCCTCCCAGCCCCTCCCCACCCTTCCGCTCCCGTCCTTGCCCATCCTCTCCCCGCCTTCCCTCTCCACCCCTCCCCGCCCTCCCCGACCCTCGCCGCCCCTCGCACCATCACCGCGCACTCCCCCGGCCCCTTCCCCTTCTCCCGTCCCGTCCTCTCCCCACTCATCCCCGCCCTTTCTCCACCATCTCCGCCCCCTCTGCCCATCCCCTCCCGCCCTCCCTCTCCCTTCTCCTCTCCCCGCCCCTCTCTGTTACTCCTCTCATTCTCCCCGTCCCCGCTCTCCCCACTCCTCCCCGCCCCTCTCCGCCCCTCTCCGCCCCCTCTCCTCTCCCCGCTTCTTCCCTTCCCCCTCTCATTCTCCCCTCCCCCCCCCCCCCCCCCTCTCTCCTTCTCCACTCCCCGCCCATCCTCGCTCACCACCCCCGTCGCGCCGCGCCCCGCCGCGCCAACCCTCCCATCCCATTATTCCACTTAAGCCCTTCCCGCTTCATCTATCCCCAATGCAGACCATCCCAACTAGGAATCCCCAGCCGACCACCAATCCCCACCACCACAGTCCTCCACACCGTAATAAAGCTCCACCCCTCCATACCCCCTCACCCTCATCGCCCTTTTATTCTTCTCCAACACAACAGCACAACGCCATCGCTCTCCTTTCATTCCCCTCCGTGCCCACCCATTCAATCCCCCTTCCCCTACCTGCATCACCACCACCACCACCACCACTAACCACCACCAGCACCACCCCCTCTACCAGCACCACCCCACCTCCACCCCTCCCCGCCCCGCTCTCCTCCAGTACCCGCCGCAGGGCATTGTAGGTGCTAATTGCGCATTCTCCGTTCCCACGCCTCGGTCCGCGCAGCAGACGACACAGCTGCTCGTGGGAAGTCAACACGAGGCTGTGTAGTGCGTAATTTGCGTGTAACGGCGGGAAGGGGGCTGAAAAAGGGCGGGAAACCAGCGCGCCGGCTTTTTGTTTGTACGGACGGCTGGCGGGACAGGGCGGGGTGGGGGGGGGGGGGCGGGACGGGGCGAGGCGGGGCGGGAGGGGGGGGGGGGTGGGCTAGGCTGGGAGGAGAGTGGAGGGTCGGGACGGGCGCCTTTCTGAGCAGCCTTTCTGTTAAGAACCGGAGCTGGAGTAAAGTAAAGGATGGCGATACGCGGAGGTGTGTGCGTGTGGAGGGGGCGGTTGGTGGGGGGGGGAGTGTGTGTCGTGTGTGCTTTTTTGTGTGTGTTTGTGTCTGTGTAAGGAGACATCCCTATGTCTGCACACCGTGGCAGTTTCAGCGTCTTACGCGTCATTAGCGAAGCAGACGACAATGTGTATATATTTGTGTATATATATGCATATACATGTTTATGTTATGTATATCTTACACATGATAAATGAAGCGGATGACAATGTGTATATATTTGTCTATATGTATGTATATACATGTGTATGTTATGTATACCTTACACATCATAAATAAAGCAGACGACAATGTGTATATATTTGTCTATATGTATGTATATACATGTGTATGTTATGTATATATTACACATCATAAATGAAGCAGACAACAATGTGCATACATTTGTCTATATGTATGTATATACATGTGTATGTTATGTATATCTTACACATCATAAATGAAGCAGATGCCAATGTGTATATACTTGTCTGTATGTATGTATATACATGTGTATGTTATGTATATTTACACATCATAAATGAAGCAGACAACAATGTGCATATATATGTGAATATATAAATATATATCTTACATGTCATTAGCGAAGCAGACGGAAATACATATATATATATTTATCCATAAGAATTTATGTATATATATGCTCACGCATCATTCGTGAAGCACAAGTCAATGTGTGTATATTTGTCTATATGTATATGAAGTGGGGGAGACTATAATCGAGCTCTGGCCGGTGCGGGCTTGGGTCGAGCAACCCGCATTTGGAAATGCAGGCTGCTCGCCAAGACAAACCCACATTGCCAACCAGGATCCAAATATATGTTGGGAGTCACTCAAGCAAATAATAACTAAAGCAGCAGACCAACGTGCACCACTCAGAAAATACAATGTGAAAGAAAGTCGACCAGAATGGCTTAGCAATGAAATTCTTGAGTTGCAAAAAGATAGAGACTACTTTAAAGAAAAATTAGAGCAAACAAATCTACCTGAAGACAAATTCTTAGCAACCAAAATCAAGAATAGAGCCAATTCTGCAGTCAGGTATGCAAAAGCTAGATACATACAGTCTGAAGTCCTATGAAATAAAGAAGATGCCCAGAGATTTTGGAGAGTCATACAGAGCATAGCCCCGGAAACCACCCCAACTATCCCCAGCTTAGTGGATGAGTTAACAGGGGACAAAGTAACAATTCAAGAAACACCTGAAAAGATAAATAACTACTTCATAGAGATAGGGGAGAAGTTAGCAGATAAACTAGACAATATACCAGAAAAAGATAAAGTTAACATAGTAAAGCCAAATGGAGTCACATATGACATAAGGGTGGTAACTAAGGAAGAAGTACTTAAAAAGATTAAGGGCTTGTCTGAATACAAATCATCAGGACTTAAAGATCTGAGCTCAAGGATACTAATTGATTCAATAACTATATTAATCAAAGAATTCACCCATATAGTAAACCTAAAATGAGTATTTTCCCAGATGACTGGAAAATTGCTACAGTTGTACCTATCCCAAAAGTCAGCAACCGTAAAACATGCAATGACCTCAGACAAATTTCTCTTCTACCCATAACTGGTAAAATAGTTGAGCAACTCATTCATGATCAAATAAAAACATTTTTTGAAGCAACAAACTACCTAGCAGATGAACAAAATGGCTTCAGGAAAGGCAGATCCACAACCAAAGCACTCTCAACACTCCTTGATGTGCTTCTCAGTGCGATGGGTTCTGGCAAACTTACCATAGCAGTATATATTGATTTAAAAAAAGCATTTAACACTTTAGATCATAAAATCCTATTGCAGAAGGTTGTCAAGAGTGGGTTGGGTTAAAAAACGGTAGCCTTTCTGACAAACTTTCTTTCCAATCGAAAGCAAAGTACCAAACAAAAGGAGCAGAATTGATAAATGAAAATTTGGCTAGAATAAATGTATGGTGCAAAGAAAACAAATTAACTCTCAATATAATCAAAACTGAATATTTTATCTATGGCACCAAGAACAAGAAGGACAAAGCCCCAGAAGTCCAAATAAAGATTGGGAATGAAACTCTAAGGGAGGTAGAGACCTACAAATATTTGGGAACAGAACTCTAAATGGGAATAAACAACTAAGTAGATTAAATCAGTCACTGGCAAGGAAACTGAACACCTTCAGAAAAATCAGGGGTTTTATATTTGTAATGCCTCATTTTAACCTACTCCTGTCTATATTGTTCATACCATCGCATCATCTCATCCATAAATAGTTCATATGCACTATAATTGTTAAGGCCGGAAGACCAGCGCCTCGGTGCTGAAAAAAGATGTTATTCAACTGGAATCAAAATTTGAACAAAAAATAAAAAAAAAATGTGGGGAAGGGTTCACTGCTGTAACTCGTTGCGAGGAGACGCGCCATGACGTCTCACCCTACTCTCCTAGCAACGTAGAATGGTCGAGCGGTCGGGCTCGGACCCATTGGACATGTTTTGCACACTCTGATGTTTTAGACAATATTTAGGCTTTAATTGTGGACATTCAAAACTTCATTAACTCTAAAAGATGGGAGGGGAAGTATTTATTCATATCAGTGATGTTGGAAAACTTAGATTGTAATGGTAGGTGTGAGCTCTTAAAAGTGATTGAAATGTTCCTTGCATTCCGTCCTATCCATCAGTCCCTTATTATATGAACCGCGATGGTCAACTCTCTACCAATGATTCATTATTATCTCTGTTATTAAGGGCCTTCTGTCCAGCGGGCTGTATGAAGCCTATCATCTCCCTCCGGGGAACCAATAACCAGCTTCTTAACTTAAACATGAATAACAAGTAGCAATATCTCGGGTGTTTATAAGTGACAGTGGCAGCGGAGTACACCGGCTGCTTTGTTTTGGAATAACATTAAGTAATATACAGCTAAATGTGGCAGGAGAGGAGCCAGTAAACTAGGAGAGTAACATATACATATTAATGTGGGAGGGGCAGAACCCATACATATTTGGCACTCTGGCTGTCCGCCCTTAGCCCTGGTTTCATCTAACGGCGGCGGTCAACCGGCTGTGGGAGGGAGAGGTGATGGCGGCCCACAGCAGGCCCAAGAAATCAACACAGAATAAATATGGAAAACATTGGGAAGTAGAACGAAACGGTTAAACATATATATATGTATATTTTACACATCATTAGTGAAGCAGACGACAATGATTGTTTAATTGCAGATATGTATATATATATGTATATTTTACACATTATTAGTGAAGCAGACGACAATGTATTTATATGTGTCTAAATATATACATGTGGTGTGCATATATATGTATAGTTATACGAGTCTTACCTTGGTACAGATGATGGATAACTGTTGTTTTACCGAGGTATAAGCCTCGGATAGATGTGGGCTAGGGAGAGGTAAGCACGTCCGGTACCAGCAATCTTAACCTACTTATTGAGGATAAAAATGACTTTCAAACAATGGATACTATTACTTTACCGAAAAGGTACACCAACGGAATAGATGTGGCAGGGTGTGGCGGGAGGGCCCTAGCCCACATCTATCCGAGGCTTATACCTCGGTAAAACAACAGTTATCCATCATCTGTACCAAGGTAAGACTCGTATAACTATACTATTTTACCTCGGTAAACAGCCTCAGGCTAGCCTCAGGCTAGGGAGACCTTTACATAATTCATTTTTATCCTTAATATCATTCTTTCTTATTATTATAACATTCTAAATTTTTGTTCTCACCTATTCTTGTTAGTTGGCGAGAAGACGCTTTGCAACGCCGGTAGGCTTTTCTAGTCGTTTATTATAATGTTTTGCAAACGACTTAGCCGTCTTCCAGCCTGCATGCGCTAGTATTCTTTTCACAGAAATACCAAGCACCCGTGCCTTGGAGACCATGGCTCCTCTAGTTGAGTGGGAAGAGTATTTACTCGTATCCACTCCAGCCAATTTCAACACCGTAATTGTCCATCTGGCAAGTGTGTCTCGTGAAATCGCCTTATGTGGCTTTATAAAGCTCACTAATAGTTGTTGTGATGCACGTAAATCCTTTGTCTTGTATATATAAGCCCGTATGGCCGACACAACACATAATTTCCGATCATTCGGAAAACAGTCTAAGTGAACCGTTGATAAAGGGTCACCTAACGTGTTCGATTTAAGCAATTTTTCTAAATCAAACGTAGCTTGTTGCTTGTCTATTTCTAATCCAGTTAAGGATAAAGCAACAATCGTCTGTCCTCTGTGTCCGGTTACTAACAATAACAGGACCGCGACCTTAAAACCTAACTGTTTTATATCTAACCACGAGTTGTGAGGCCAAGCCTGAAACAACTTAAATACTATAGAAACATCCCAAAACCGACTATACTTTGGTTTTGGAGGATTCCTTTGATAAATTGAACGAAGTAAATAACAAATAACATAATGTTTTCCAACTGTTTCGCCATCAATTCTAGGTAATATAATTGATAACGCACACCTCGCCGCATTAATCGATCCAAAGGAAAGTCCTTCATCCTCTAGAGAACGAAGAAACCGAGCTACTTGTGAAATCTTTGGATTTGTTGGCTTAACTTTCATTAACAAACAATGTACACCCCATTTCTTTAAATAGGTTGTATACATTTTGACAGTTCCTGGCCTCCAGGCATCCGATACTATCCTATCCTCAGTAATTCTGTCCAATCCAAATTGCTGTAGCTGCTTCCTTAGAAAAGGAATGCCAATAGGGGCGTCGTTGACACGTCGCCGTGAACCACTAGCGGTCCGTGGTGCGTCAGATTCCCGAGTTTTCTTGGGAATCGTATACGATCTTTTGCCAGTTGTGAAACTGCTGGCAGCCAAGGTTGCGTGTCCCAATCGGGCACCACCAGTATCGCATGTGTCCCTTCCAAGCCGATTTTTCTCACTACTCGGCTGATAATGCTAAATGGTGGGAAAATATAAAAATAATTATTTTCCCAGGTAATAGCAAATGCATCTACTTTCCAAGCATCCGGTTCAGGATGCCAAGAAACATAACAAGGTAACTTGTTATTATTTCGTGATGCAAATAAGTCAACTTCAGGTGTACCCCATTTTTCACAAACGAAGTTAAACAAATGTGTAGAGAGAGACCACTCTAAATGGTCATGGAAATTTCTACTTTTATAATCTGCAAGTGTATTTTGTGACCCTGGAATATGCGCTACAGTCAGCCAGACTTGTTGAGCCTGTGCCCAGTTCCAAATCAGTTTAGATAACTGATTGCAAGACTTTGATTTGGTTCCACCCATGTTACGAATATATGCCATGGCAGTAGTATTATCAGTTAGTATTCTAACCTGTGATTTATTTATCTTTACTAAACTACGTAAGCCCAGATAAATAGCACGCAATTCTAGTGCATTAATATAGTCTGATTTTTCATCATCAAGCCATCTACCTCCTGTTGTGACCCCATCTCGATGAGCTCCCCAACCTTCTAACGAAGCATCAGTAGTAATTACTGTATTAGGTTCCGCCATGCGGATTGGATTTGGTGAACTTGCTATATGTTGCATCCACCATCCAATATCCTGTAACCCTTCTTGCGAAATAAACATCTTTCGCTCAAAATTGCCTTTAGTTCGTGTTAACGCTAAATTTTTATCTATTTCTAGCGACTTAATATGGGCCTTCCCATATAACACAGCAGGTGCATATGAGGTCATTATGCCAATAAGAACAGCAACCTGTCTAATTTTTGGCTTTGATAACTTAATAAGCTGAGTCGCTGTAGTCATAAACTTAATTAGTTTTTGTTCTGTTATCGACACTGTAAGGGACTGTGTATCCAGAATAAACCCTAAACATTTGAGTTGTTTTGTTGGTTTAAACACTGACTTTTGTTGATGTACATAAAACCCCAATTTAGTGAGTAATGCACATAAATCCAAAACTGCATTCACACAACCAATTTGTGTTGATGCTATAATAAAAGAATCATCTATGTATGGAAACATTATATGACCCTTCCTCGCCATTACCGAGAAAACAGGTTTAAGCAATTTAGTAAATAAACGTGGCGCACAAGCTAAGCCATTCGGCATACAGGTAAACTCATAGAGTTGGTTATCCCAAATAAATCGAAGAAATTTTCGGTATTTTTCCATTATGGGAAGCGTATAATATGCATCCTGTAAATCAACACTAGCCATCCACGCATCTGGTGTAATCAGATCCCGTGCCGTATCTAGAGAGAACATTTTAAAATGTCGATATTCCACCCTTTTATTAAGGATTGTTAAATCCAGGATCATTCGAACATCACCATTAGGCTTCGGTCTCGAGAAAATGTTTGAAATAAACTGTCCTGAACAGTGTGTCACTTTTTGTATAATTCCTTTCTCAAAGAATTTATGTACCTGTTTAGTTAGTGCGTCTCGTTCAACTGGTTGAATGTTATATGGAAAAGGTATTATACTTTGTACAGGAATTTGTGTAAAAGGAATTTGAACACCCCTAACTATTTCTATAATTTCTTGGTCACTAGTAATTTTGTGCCACTCAGAAATATGATTACTAATATTACCAGCCACAAAGTTGCTTACAGTTTGTGTGTTTTTAGAGGCTGCAGGGACTTGTAAAGTTTGTGTTTGGACCTCTACTTGGACCCGCCCCTGGGGAAAGGTCTCGACGAGTTGAACCCTCGACCTATTGGCCGTGCGGTGTTGTCGGTCCAGCCTGGGCGAGCGCCCCGGCCCCGAAACCCTTGACCGAAGTTTGAACTCGGTCTGGTTCCTCTGGTGAACCGTCGTGGACGAAAATCCCCTCGTGACTTTTTGAAACGAGGAACTTCCTGTTTCTTCTTGCCATCCATGTTTTTGCCACTCTTGGCTGCAGTCTCTACCTCTTTATAGAGGTATTGTAGTTGACCGCCAAACATCTTGGTATTATCTAAAGGTTTCCCTTTAATCGGCTCTGGAGCAAGATAGAGCGTAAACTCCTTCCCCTCATTATCGGTAACCTTCTTAGAGCGAGCCACTTCTTTGCCAGCATCTGTGCAAACTGACTTGAAGACATTTTCATATCTTCGAAACGACAGGTAATTACCTGCCGCCGCTAGCACTGCAATGCCTTTGTCCATTGTCTTAGCCAAAGACGAGAACTTATTTTCACTCTGCATCCTATTAGCCACAGGAACAATAGCTGTTAGGGTAGCCAACACTGCCTTATGCACTGTGTGCAACACATCCTCAAACTTCTTACGGTCATCCGTCATATTGACATCCCGATCCATTTCTTTAATGATGGAGTTGGGAACACCCTTTATGCCTGTTAACTCATCTCCTAACTTGGAGATAACCTCCGCCGGTTTGAACGTGCGGAAATGACCATTCACGGTCTCGCGCATAAGCGTAGTGGTTTTAACCCGCTTAGCCTTTGGCTTCTCCACCTTCTTAGCCACTTTAGTGCCAATGTCCGCATAGACACCTTCATATATGGTGTCTGAGTCTGATTCCGTAGAAGTAGACTCAGTGGACGAATCAGAAGAAGAATATTTCCTCTTCCTCTTCTTCTTTTTGGACTTAGTCTTCCGCTTTTTGCGCAAACCAGACTCTGCCCGCTCCTTGGTGAATTCATCACCCGAAGAAATCACCTGTTTCTTCTTCTTCCTCCGTTTAGGAGAAGGAGGAGGAGGAGCCTTAAGCTCCACCGCCGAGTCTGTGTCCAAGAAATCCTCAAATGAATCCTCTTGGACACTCGGCCTACGCCGCTTCCGAGACACAGGCGATTTGGCAGTCAAGATGTGGCTTTCCAATCTTGCAAAGCGAGCCTCCCAATCTGGAGGCGCAGGCACATCAGGCACTGCGTCCTCGTCCGGGTCGGAGAGGATATGCGCCCGGGGCTGTGTCGACGGCCCTGCCGACAACACAGGTGAGGAGTCGTACTCCTCGTCCACTCCACTCGGAACACGCCCCTCGGCTGCTGCTGCACCGCGCTTACTCCGCTTCGTGGCCATCGGGAACTGAAACAAACATTTTTGGTCAGTCCCGGTATATATATATGTCACAATATGGTTGTTTCAAACTCATTTGGACATCTATTGGTGTTAGAGAACGTGTTTATACCGTTATAACACAGGCGTAATAAGCTAAATTTGTGCGTGGGTTGTGGGTCAAGCCCAAACCTTACGCGGGGTCGGGACCAGTGTATCGGCCCGCCCATCCCTCTGTTCCGCACACTTCTCCCACCTGTGACTACTACGTCAACAAGTTGGAGAAAATGCTACGAAACTCGGAGAAACGCCTGAAAAAGTTTTGTCTAGGGGAGTCTATAAAAGAAACCCAGGAGCATCTCCAACATTACTCTCTATTAGAGTACGAGAGAATTTCCACATGAGATAGGGCGAAACCCACATCTCTACCCATAGTCACACGGTGACCCGGGTGTTGACATAACCGCTAATGACCGGTTTGGTTCCTTCGAGAAACCCACTCGAGTGTTCTATCCTTGGTTGTTTATAACCAAATAACTCGTCCAAATTGGACCAACGAAAGTCTAAACTTTCCATATTGATGCTCTAATGCATCATAATTAAGCTAACCACAGTTTTTATTATACTTACTGCGTATTTGCTTGTATGTAGACTAATTTTGCCGGAGCAACCCAACGACACGTTATCCAGTCGTGAGTTGTATATGCTAATTGCTGGTACCGGACGTGCTTACCTCTCCCTAGCCTGAGGCTAGCCTGAGGCTGTTTACCGAGGTAAAATATATATTTTACCCTGACTTTACATACCCGATTTAACGTGACTTGGTTATAATGAAAAGCCTCATTGAACCTGGAATTTTTTAATTAAAAGATAATTCAGTAAACTGACTCCGAATTTAGCGTGACTCCGAATGTTTGCCGGTCATTTCGATCTCCTCTAACCAGCGCCATGTCACAATACATACATGTATATATATATATTTATATATATATATATTGGTGTGGGAATGCAGGTATTGCAGGTATTGCAACACCTCAGGGAGTTTGACACCCCTGCCCTGCAGAGTTGTAAACCACTGCCTTGTGGTACCGGTTCTTGACAGAACCGAAGGCTAAGGGAGCAAACCCTAAACAGAAAACCATGTCACTGTGGCAGCATTAAGGGCGGTTGATGTATCAGTGTATGGAACACCCACCATCTCCCGACCAGCCACTGCAGGGACAAATAGTTTTGTGCCTGTCTTGACATGTTCTTGCTGGTGTGAAACCTCTATTTGCTCCCCGAGAGAGTGCTGCTGGTAACTTGCAAAAGCCAGCAGCACTTCAACACTTTTGCAGGCAGCTTTCATGAAAATTGGAGAGTGGCAGTCAAGTAATGAAAGCAGTCTTTGTTGCACTACAACCGACAGCATGATGATGATGATGATGATGGTATGGACCACAACGATCGCGTTATAACGGGGCTTCACTGTACATGTATATATACATATAGACACAGAGAGTACTTCCTCCTTGACGCCGCACACGCGTGAGGGTTGTTCCCACACATTGCGCCAAACTGTTGCTTTGTTTGTTTATTGTTGTTTTACGTCCTAGCCACCTCTTAAGCAAAGAATGTCCATTAGTACATAAGAAGTGACGTGTGCACTCGCGCCCAGCACATATATATGAAAACAACGAAATAACCAACCTCAAGAAACAGTGATTCACTATTTTAATGCATATCCCTATTACCCTATATTTAATAGGGCGAAAGCGAATGATAAACTGTACAATACTCACCATACCCAACGATACCCCCACACACCCATACACCCATATACCTCCACACCCACCCAACCCACACCCACCCAACCCACACCCACCCTCACCCCACACACCCACCACACATACACACCCTCACCCACTAACACCCCGACATGCCCCACACAAACCCTCCACAAGACACACAAACACCTCATACCCCCCACCATACACACACCCCACCCACCACACACACAACCTCACCAACTGACACCCCCACATGCCCCACACAAACCCTCCACACACCACAGAAACACGTGATACACCCTAGACACCCGACACACCCACCCCACACGCACCCTCACCCACTAACATCCCCCAATAACACACAAAACAAACCACCCCCCACAACACACACCCTCACCCAAGTAACACCCCACATCACCCCCACCATCACCCACAAACACACATCCCCAACCTCACCCCCCCCCCACCCCACACCACAAAACCACTGACTCACTAAAGGCCCTGTCACACTACGACGCTTCCGCCGGCGCGCCGGCAACGCACAAAATATTTGCAACCCGTTGAGAAACGTCAAACTTTTCAGCGCTTTTGGAGAAAGTTTGACACGGCGCAGCGTGTTAGTGGTGGGTTGGAGGCGCATTATTGGCACGTTATTGGCGCGTTAGTAGCATGTTATTAGGATGTATGTAGCGTGTCGGTAGCGTGTTATTGGCGTGTTGTCGGCGCGCTGTCGGCGCGTTGTCGGCGCGTTTACGGCGTGGAGGCAGCGCATTGGTATCGTGTTAGTATTGCGTGAACCCGTACATACCCGCCAGCAACACGTTAGGACGCGCCCGCAGCGCGTCCACAGCGCGCGGCCAACGCATCCAGGCGCGCCGGCAACACGTCCAACGCGCCGAGAAACGCTGGAGCAACGCCAATGGCATGCCCACAACATGTCGATGGGACTTTCCCGACGCGCCGACGGAACGCTCCCATTTTGGGGGGAAAAAAGCCAACGTTAACCAACGTTGATCAACGTCCTGCCAGCGTACGGCCGGCGCGCCGCCAACGCGTGTCGACGTGTTGCTAACGCGTCCGTAACGCGCCCTCCAACCCGTTGGCGCGCGTCGCCGCGCGTCCAAAGTTTTGTGCATGCACAAAACCTCGACGCGCCCCGACGCGCCCCGACGCGCGCCGACGTGTCCATTCACACGTTGCTATGTACCGACGCGCCGGTAACGCGCCGGCAACGCGCCGGCAACGCGCCGGTAACGTACCGGACGTGTACCGACGTGTTGAACAAAAACCCACGTTGGTGAGAAACGTCGTAGTGTGACAGGGCCTTTACACCCCCACATGCCCGACACAAACCCCCCCACACCACACACACACACCTCACACACACAAACACCCCACATGCCCCCACCATTCACACACCACACACACACACACACAGATATATATATATATATATATATATATATATATATATCAGCAATCTTTCTCCAAATGTGGATAGGGGAGTGCGCGGGAGTAAGGGGGCGGATAAGCGTTGTGGGAATCTATGCGCACCTAGTGGCCGATAGTAATTCCCGACTGGGACTGCTGGAATGTATCATTCACGAGAAAACTATTCCTCAGACACACGTGTAGGTCGTGAATTAAATTAAATCGCCAGCTCCGAAACTGCGCAACCGGACATTTATCTTTTATTATTTTTGATCGCACGAGATAACAGATTGTGCCTGCAGTGCCTTTGTAGTGTGTGTGTGTGTGTGTGTGTGTGTGTGTGTGGAAGAGCTCGCGAGCAAAGTGTTGGTTCTTACTTAAAGTTGCATAGTCCGATGGTTTTGAGTTTCTGACATTTTTTGAGATAAATATATTAAATTAATCATTATAATCTACCTTAGCTTAGTTTGAAGTAACTTTTAATTGAAATGGCTACCTATCGAGATATTTGAAATTCAAACATGTGAAAATAATTTTGGCAAGCACGCCCAAACTCTGATACCATAGGCTTCTGCAGCAACAGGTTCTATTAAATCGACTCAGTGTTCCCTTCTATGTGGCAACAAATACGTAATAAGTGCATCAGTATCTAAGTTAGATATGTAGAATCAAATCTAGATAATTGTCTTGATTTTGAAAATGTGATGCTTCATCGGACTATGCAGCTTTAAATAACAGTAGTAGCTTTGTGTCTGTGTGTCTCACCTCAGTGCTTAACACTGCCGGTTTGCTCTGAGCCCCCCCCCCCCCCCCCCCCACACACACACACATTCCTACCTCCTTGCTCCTCCCTCCCCGTCACTCAACCTCACTCATTCTTCCATTTCCCTCACTCCCCCCTCACTTCCTCCTTTCTCCTCCTCACTCCCCCCTCACTCCCCCTTCACTCCTCCTCACTGCCTCCTCACTGCCCCCTCACTGCCCCTTCACTCCCCCTCACTCCCCCTCACTCCCGCTCACTGCCCCCTCACTCGTCCGTTTCCTTCACTCCCTCAATCTTCCCTCACTCCCCCTCACTCCCTATCACCCCCCCCCCTCACTCCCACCTCACGCCCTCTCACCCCCACTCACTCCCCATTTCCCTCCCACACTCACCCATCATCTCACACACCTCCCTTCCCCTCCGACCCCCTCCCCTACAGGACCAAACCCCGAGCCTGTCATTTAGCCCTGGGAGCCTCACCCTTCTGTTCCACCACACCAATCCACTGTGATGCTCCTTTATAATTCCAGGACCCAGTTTCAACCCCCCCCCCCCCCCCTCTCCTCCCACACTCTACCCAATCCCCAACCGTCAGTCTCCCACACATAATACTGACAACCGTCAGCTCGTGGTTTTTTTTCTCCACGTCCTCTCCGCTTTTTCTTTTTAGAGAGATCCAATTAGCAGTGCAGAGATCCACTTTCGTTGCAGATATCAAACGACCTATGGTGGTGATGGGTTTCCCTTTTTATATTCAACGGCATGGATCTAAAGGATGAATCTCGTTATGTCCCCCGGGGGATTGGCACAGGGCGCACATCTGCCAGCCTCCCCACCCCAGGTGTGTGTGGGTGTGTGGGTATGGGGGTGTAGGTGTGATGGTGTGTGGCGGTGTGGGTGTGTGGTTGGGTGTGTTTGGGGTGGGGGGGGTGAGTGTGTAAATTAGGAGTGTGTGGGGTGTTTGTGTGGTGTGTGTGCGTTGTCTTTGGGGATGGGGGAGTGTGATGTGTGAGTGTGTAAATTAGGAGTGTGTGGGGTTTGTGTGTGGTGTGTGAGGGGGGTGTGGGGTTTGTTTGGGGTATGTGTGGGGTATGTGTGAGTCTTAGTGGGTTAGGGTGTCGGGTGTGTAGGTGTGTGGGATGTGTGTGCATGGTGTGTGTGGGGTGTTTGTGTGGTGTGTGTGCGGTTTGTGTGGGATATGTAGGAGTGTTAGTGGGGGGGGGGGCTTTGTGTGGTGTGTGTGGGGTTGTGGGTGTGTGGGTGGGTGGGGAGATGTAGGTCTATGACTGTGTGTGGGAGTATATGGGTGTCTGAAGGGGGAGGTGGGTGTGTGGATGTGTGCGTGGGTGTTAGTAGATGTTGTCTGTGGATGTATGTGCGTGTAAGAGTGTACGTGTGTGTGGGTGAGTGTCTGTGAGTGAGTGTGTGTGGATGTGTGTGTGGGTGTATGTGAGGGTGTGGATGTGGGTGAGTGAATGGGTATATGTGAATGTATGGGTGTATGTGAGTGTATGGGTGTGTATGTATGTGTGTGGGTATGTGTATGTATGGATGGGTGTGGGGCTGTGTTTGTGTGTGAGTGCGTGTGTAGGTGTGTGTGAGTGTGTGTGTCGGTTTTTTGTTGGGTTTACATCCAGGCAACATCTAGGTTCATATCAGGATGGATGCCGACTTGTAACAGTGCGCACTCATGGTGACTTTATAGTGCTGCCCCACTAAGAGGCCAGGCCGCCGACACCACGACCCGATATCCCTCACAGTCACATTATCCTGATGCTGAGCTAACCAGTCCCTGCCCTACCTCTGTAATGCCGAGTGGCAGGCGAGGTAGTGACAAACATCGATTTGATAAGTCATTGGTTTAACTCGACGAGGATTCGAACTCCAGTCCTTCCGTACGGGACGCCTGCGCTCTACCAGTTCAGCCACGACGTCCGGTCTGTATGCGGGAGGGCGTGTTGTGTGTATGGGTGTGGGTGTGTGTGGGTGTATTAATGTATGTGTGTGGATGTGTGTTGGGGTGTGTGGGTGTGGAGATATGGGTGTGGGTGTGTGTAGGTGTGTTGGTGTGTGTGTGTTTATCTGGGCGTGTGTGGGGTTGTCTCGGGGTGGACATAGGTGATGGGAGGTGTCAGGGTGTAATATTATGGGGCTCGGCCGTCTGAGCCCCACACATCACGACTCTCCCCAGGTGGGTTCTGACAACTGTCTGTCAGTTCCCACCTGGTGTTACTCTCAGCAACTCTTAAGGAAAAAAGGAAGACAAGTCACGCAAGATTGACAGTGAAGAAGTAGTGCTTTATTGGCATCAACTCCTGTTCACCTACTGGCGACCTATCACCCTCACTCCCTACCAACTGCCCACACAGATCCTCATGACTCTTGCTGGTGCATATAGGAATCAGTGCCTACATTCCATTGCACCTGGGTCCAATGGTTGTTGCACACAGCTCAGTGTCTTTTGAATAGATGCTGGTAGTTTGAGTGTAGAAAGTGGAGTTGTCTCTTGCTAGAGAACCTAGCCAAGAGTGTCTCCCAAGAGCCTTCTCCCAGAGTCCTAGGGTGGGTACAAAGAATGCAGGTGACTGAGCTCACACAGCCAGCCAATCAGACACCCCCTACAGCCTGGGTGGATGACACCCTAATAGGGGGCAGCTGTCACTCAACCCCCAGCTACAGGTGGTGTCCATAATGTATGCAGGATGGCTGGGTGTGCTTGCCCATTGGCCCCATGGTAACAGGTAGTTGCAGACAGTTTGAATAAACATATATTAAAAATGCCCTTCCCCTCCACTTGCATTCTTTCTGGTGCATGGAGGGGACATTTCACGAATCATTAACCGTCTCTTAAGTATGAACATTTCATAATAATCTCGGTCGCTATGTGTTATCACATTTCCACATAGGCGCTTATATCACACAGCGAGTGGGGCACCCATTGCTTTTCTGTTACATAATTCTGGTCCCACTCTGTCGCCCTTTGCCAATATATAAATCCGAACCGAAAATCCGTATATTTTTACAAGAGGTCCGGGATCACTTGAACATGCATGTGTACATAATGAACCAGATATGAGAAACACTCCCTCACAACACTTGCTGTCACTCCTCCTTCCCTCCATCCATATCGCTTTCTCTCGCACCCTGTCACACCTCACATCCTCAGATCCACACATCGTCACACCTACCCACCCACTGTTGACACTTCTCACACCTTCCACACACTCATAGACACAAACCCCCCAACACCCAACCTTCCTGTGCTTAATAGGTTTATCCCAAATCCATCACTACCCAATCAACCACACCCTTTGACCCCAAACACATTCATCCGATGAGGCAAGACTGACACAAAAGGTTGTATATCTTAATTACTCAAACTTCAAATACTTTATGTATATATATATATTATTATTAAAGATCAAATATTTTATTGGAACCCCGTGGATTGGGGCCTTGTGATAGGTTTGGTAAACATCAGAATCTAAGTTTTTAAACGCTGGGGCACTGGTCTTTTTGTGTTTTTGCTTTTGTTACATTAATTGATTAAGCAGGTTCAATTTCAATCAAATAGAAATTTGTCTTCCTCATTCCACTGCTCCTTGATATACTCTAGTAATCCCAAAGGCCAGGATAGGCAACGACACTTATTATTTTTAAGTCATTGGTTTGACTTGGCCAGGGTTTTTAACAAAAACCCAGGGAATTCGATACTGTGACCTATCAACATGGGAAACAGGCAATTAACACATTCAGCCATCACCGCTGTTGGCTTCAGATTACTTACATTCAAATAAAAATAATAATGATAGCAACAATAATAATTGATTACCATAAAATATGCTATGAATTATATGAATCAAACATAGAAATGTTATTGTTGCATTACACAAATATCCCATTTGCACTGTTAAGAAGAACAGAAATCCACACCAAATAAATAAAAAGATCTATATGGTGGTGCAAATCAAGGACACACATGGTTTTATGGTTTTAGGTTTACACTTTAGTGCCTGCTCTCTGGAAGGTGTAGAGCAGGAAGTAGATCCTAGGAACCAAGGGAATCGATGAAGCTGCTTAACGGTGGGCGGCCCGCTGAAGTGGTTGGAAGCAAAGACATGGCCCTCTTCTTACGGTAATGTGAGAAAATTATTTACCAACTCCACGATGGTCATGCGTTAGCAGTGGGCTTTATATATATATGAGCCTGTCTCAAAGGTGATAACTCTTTTCTTTTTGTCCATTGTACCGATTGACACAAAACAGCACAGAAACGATTACACTGAAAATACAAGGACATTTGCTTCAAATCAATATGTATTCTATTGGGATTATACCATGTAAAGAACAAATCAGTTTATCCTGAGCAAATGCATAAGCAGATGGTATGTTGATCATTACAATGGAAAAGGTTTTGTCCCATATTTTTTAGCACCTTTTGAGACAGTCTCGTATATATATATGTGTAGCATCTCGCAGTTAAATCACTGTCAGTGTCACGTGATTTGGCTTCACGAGATCATAATAAAGCCCACTATTAATGCATGGCTGTCATGGGGCTGGCGAATAATGGTCTCACATTACTATCAGAAGACGGTCATGTCTGTGCTGCTCAGCACGGCGACTCTCACCCTCCGATAAGCAGCTTCAGTGGTTCACTTGATTCCCGGCATCTACTTCCAGCAGAGGCAGCGTCTCGGCCTTCCAGAGTGCAGGCACTAAACTGTAAACCTAAAACCATAAAAGGGCATCAGAAGGAAATGATGACGTGTGACCTTGATTTGCACCACCACCTCCCCTCACCATCCCAGCACTCCCCATCTCCACCCCGCAAACACACACCAATAGTTTGTTTGTTTATTGGGTATTTACATCCACGAAAAAAAGATCTAAGGTCATATCAGGATGGGTACAGACTTGTGACAGTGCACACTCATGGTACCTATATAGTGCTGCCCCACTGTGAGACCAGGCCGCCGGCACCAATAACCCGATATCACACTCAGTCACATTATCCTGACATTGAGCTAGCCAGTCACTGCCATATCCTAGTAATCCCATGCCAAAAGGTTAGGTAGCAACAAGTATCAAGTTTATAAGTCATTGGTTAAAATCAGTGTTGATTCAAATTCCTGACCTTCAGAATTGGAAGCCTGTGCCCTTACCGATACGGACACCATGTCTGGTCACACCAATAACTGTAAACAGTAAAAAAACAAAACATCGGCTGGGAAATACCAATGAATAGCAAATAGCAATTCAAGAAAAGCCAATCTCTGAATTAATGTATATATTAATGTGCATATATTTTATGTTCATATTTATTAAAAGTGTGAAATGGCGTTCACTTTGCATTCTCTATGTGTGATTTGCAGATTACCCACTCAAATAAAACTAATATCAGATCGGCTTCAGTCCAAGATCACCTTTCCTGTGCGTGTATGTCTACTATTATTATTATTATTATTATTATTTCGAGTGTCAGATACAGAGAATAGTCTCCCAGACCAAGTGCTTGAAGCACCAACGATAGAATCATTTGAGAGAAGGCTA
>CM059188.1:43405979-43508989 GCA_030323885.1 Branchipolynoe longqiensis
ACGACGTGACTACGTCAGCGTAGGCAGAACGTGAAAATAATTATATTACGTCGACGTTATGGGCGTAATATGCAAATTGTGGACGTGAGCGTAACGTGAAAGTAACGTCGGTGTACGTCGTGACCTTAGCTGTAACGTGACAACGTTAGGGGGGAGGGGTAATTGGCGACGTGACCGGGCGTTAGTGTAACGTGAGCGTAACGTCGCCGTAACGGGTGCGACGTGGACGTAACGTGACCGTAACGCCACCGTAACGTGACCGTAACGTGACCGTAACGTGACCGTAACGTGACCGTAACGTGACCGTAACGTGACCGTAACGTGACCGTAACGTGACCGTAACGTGACCGTAACGTGACCGTAACGTGCAAAACGCTGCCCACACGTTGCTCCAACCCCGGCCGTCGGTCTGACGTGACATAACGTGACTCTAACGTCATTTACGCTGCTATAACGATCGCGAAACGTCTACCTAACGTCATTGTCACGTCATCCCGACGTAACGGCTTCACGTCGAGATACGTCGAAAGTTTTGAACAGGTTCAAAACCTCGACGCGTGCCGACGTAACACGACGTAACATGACGTAGCTCGACGTCACTCTAACGTCATTATGACGTCATCATAACGTAATCCAACGTACATCAACGTAATGACGAAATATCACCACGTTAGGCTCACGTTGGCTCATTACGTTGTAGTGTGACAGGGGTATTAGTGAAGCAGGACGGTGATGAGGGCGCCACCAGTACAGCTATGCAGAGTCAAGTACACCCAGAGTGACTGTGCATGAGTACGCACATGTCCACCACAAAGAGCGGCACCTTCCGTTATTTATACACGCACATATATATATATATATATATATATATATATATGCTTTTGGGTGCATAAACAAGCAGGTGCCTCGATGTTGTGATGACGTCACTATTGCCATGACCAACGTCATCAACACTAGCAGTCAGTCACACCTCATCGCCGGTAGATGTCAGCACTGTCTGCCCCACTTGCCCTGGTGGCTTACAGTGAATTAACCGTTGTTGTTGGCATAGCTCACAGCTACATAACGGTGTCGTTATTAGCAACGCAAAGCAGATATTTCATTAAAGTTACATAACCCGATGGTTTTGAGTTTATGCCTTACCTTTAAGATTAATCCATTATATTGGTTATTATGTTCTACTTTTAATTGAGCTTGGAGTAATTTGTTTAATTATAGATGATTAATGTTGGATATATTTAAAGTCATGAGTCATGCAGAGTTCATCAGGCATATTGGGCGGGTGACATCTAAAGGCCCTGTCACACTATGACATAACGACGTCGGCGTAGGGAGAACGTGAAAAACGTTGAACTTCTCGGTGTAGTATGCAAATTTCGGCACAAATTGAACATGGATTCAGCGTAGTTGACAAGAGCATAACGTCGGTAAAGCATAGTGATAGCGTCATTCAACGAGAGAGGACAACGTAATGATGCTCACGGAATGTTATGAACATTATTCCCTTGCCAGAACTACATTGCTTTACATTACCTTACGTTACCTTACGTTACTTACATCATTAACCGTTGGCAAAATGCTGAACGTATGTTGGACGTACGTTCGGCGTACGTTCTGATGTTCTCCTGATGTTCTCCTGATGTTCTCATTATGCCACATGGACATTTCCACCGGCTTTAATGTGGGTCAACGTAGTGGAACGTAGTGAGCAGCATTTGACTAAAGTCCGTTTAACGTCATTGACGTTCGCTGAACGTGTACAGAAAGTATGGCGAACGTAAACCCTTACGTGCGAGTTACGTCAAAAGTTTTGAACAGGTTCAAAACCTTGAGGCGCGCTGACGTAACACGACATAATGTGACATAGCTCGATGTCAGTCTAATGTCATTCTGACATCATCATAATGGGGTTGCCATTTACTGCAAAGCCACCAAAAACCTAGACACTGAAAAGCTAAAACCAACAAATCTCTCAAATGAGCACATAGAGCTACTATGGTGCCTAATAAAAAACGAAAAGCAAGCAAATGTAGCCATAGCGAGCCTCTATAGGCCACCGTCAGGTGAAATTGAAGTATTCCTTGAAGAACTAGAAAAGAGCATAAACACTGTAAAAAAATCAACAAATGCAGAAATCTTTGTGCTCGGGGACTTCAATGTGAATTACAGCAGCAATGAAAAAAATAAACTAATGCTGCAAACCACCATCAAGATCTTAGGCCTGCAGCAGCTCATCACTGAAAACACAAGGCTAAGCAACAATAGCTCAACAATAGACCTAATATTAACCAACTCAAACCATGCCACAAAATGGGGCACTAGAAGCTGGGGTATAAGCGACCACAAACTAGTATATGTAACCAGGAAAAAGCTCAAAAGCACAAATCACTATGAATACAAAATGGGCAGGTCCTTAAAAAACTACTCAGAAGATACATTAAAAAATCATCTGCACCAAAACATAAACAACATCACACAAAACAGAGATGATGTTGATATCTATTGGGACAACATCATCACAGAAATAAGAAAATCAATTGATGAGATGTGTCCCATGAAGAAAATAAAAGTACAAAAAAACCAAGACCCTTGGGTAGACAAAGACCTGCTAACACTCATCACAACCAAAAGTAAACTGGGTGATAAAGCAAAACGCACAGAAACAATAGAAGACAAACTGGCCTACCGCATCGCCAGAAACAACTGTCTCAAAGCTGTGAGAACAGCAAAAAAGAAATACATAATAAAGCAGGACAAAGACTGGGGAAGCAACACAAACAAATTCTGGAAAAATGTAAACCTATTATTCCCAAAAAATAACAAAGAAGAGCATACAAACTTCCAAGATAACGAAGGGGCAATGCTCACAGACAAAGATGCAGCAAACAAACTGAACAGACACTTTGCCACAATAGGGCAAAAGCTGTCAGAAAAATTCAAAAAAAGATGGGAAAACAGATCAGGAACTGTGGAGAACGAAATCCCCACCTGCAAAACAGATATGATAGAAGTAAAAAAATTAATAAATGACATAGACACGAATAAACCAAGTGGAATAGATGAAATACCAACCAAAATACTGAAAGAGGCACTCCAAGCCATCCCAGCCACCATAGTAGACCTATTCAACATCTCCTTTGAGCAGGGGCGTTTTATCTCAGCCTGGAAAATGGCAACCATCACCCCCATTCACAAGGGTGGAGACAAACAAAACATGGGAAACTACAGGCCAATATCAATTCTTCAAACCCCAGGCAAGCTCATTGAAAAAGTGTTACATAGACACATCAATGAACACCTGGAAAAAACCGATATACTAAACGAAAGACAAGGGGGCTTCAGGAAACTGCACTCCACATCAAAAACAATAGCTAACCTAACAAATGACATAATGGCATCAATGAACCAAAAACAATTAGTTGGAGCCGCCTTCATTGACTTCAGCAAAGCATTTGACACAGTAGACCACAAAATACTACTGGAAAAACTAAAAACCATGGGCATAAAATCCAACACTATGGATTGGATAAGATGCTACCTGAACAACAGGCAACAGAAAACAAAAATAAACAATACACTATCAGACAACCAACCTGTCACATGTGGTGTACCCCAAGGGTCAGTGTTAGGGCCACTACTCTTTATAATCTATATAAACGACCTTGAAAAATGGTTGCAAACTGAATGCCTCCAACTATATGCAGATGACACAGTCATATACGCAAATGGCACCACAGAGGAGGAGGTAATAACTAAACTAAATAAACTCCTACTAAAACTAGATGAGTGGTGTGAGTCCAACAAAATAACCATCAACACAAGCAAATCAAAAACAGTACTCTTCTCGCATAAACAAATGCCAGAAAGAAAACTACACTGTAAGTTAGGAAACCAAACACTAGAAAATGTAGACCATTACAAATACCTAGGCCTTGAGTTGGACAGCCAACTAAACTACAACCTATGTATAAATAAAATTATACAAAAAGTAAACCACAAACTGTGGCTATTTGCAAAGCTAAGAGACTACATGACACAAGAAATGTCAATAAAAATCTTCAAGGGCATGGTGCTCCCCTATTTTGACTATGGAGATGTAAACTACATGGGTGCGAGAAAAGAACTACTAAAAAAACTGCAAACACTGCAGAACAGAGCCCTAAAAATCTGTCTAAGAGTAGACAAGCTGCACCCAACCTATGACATACACAAAAGAACCAAAGTGAAACTACTAGAAAATAGGAGAATAATTCATTTGAAAACATTAGCATATAGCTATAGTCAAAACAGTAAACTTCTAACAAAACCACAAAGGGCTACTAGAGCAAATAATGCACCACTACTAAAGCAGACCAGAAGCCGAATAAAAGCTCATGAGAGAAGCACGCTGGAAATGGCTGCCAAGTTGTGGAATGCCCAAACGGTAAAGGAACGACAAATTCCTGACCTAAAAACCTACAAAAAATATCTGTGCAAAATAACGCTAGGAAACCCCCAGTAAGCTGCACTGCAAAGGGGCATGTGATATGTCAGCGGGATGCCCAATGGAAGGTAACCATGCCAAAAGTAGCCAGATAACACACCACACAGCTACGTACAAGCCTATGATATGTAAATAGGAGTAGGCTAGTCTAGTAATAAGAGTAGAAAAATAAAAACATATATACCAAGAAAATCCAAAAAAACTAACATAGGCTACTAACCATACCAACCAATTATCTATCTGCTACTGAAATGCAGGCAATCAAATACCTTATCAGCAGCCACTGTGTGGTAAGATAACACCAACACTACAACTGGCCAGCATTGAAAACAAGCCTGGGTACCCGGGCTTATATGCTATGGACAGTATAAATACAGCCTCAATAAAAAAAATAAAAAAATAAAAAACCCAACGTACATCAACGTAATGACGAAACGTGAGCACGTCAGGCTTACGTTGGCTCATTACGTCATAGTATGAGAGGGGTATAAGATTTCATATATATACTTAGTAAGATAGCATTATTTTGCTACAGGAAACATGCCCCAGAAGTTCAATGCCCGTCCTGATATGACCTTAGTCGTTACTTAGATGTATTACCCATCCATTCTCTCATCCCCTGCGATGATAATTTTCATCGTACTAACTTTACTTTGGAGTGAAAAGTACCCTGCCACTAGGTCTTACTGGAATCTCAGATATAATTAGCATAATCCGATGGTTTTGAGTTTCTTCCATAATTCCTTTAAAATAAACATATTATCTTGATCATCTATTTTAATTTAGTTTGAAGTAGCCTTTACTTCAAAGGGTAACCTTATGTGTTATTTGAAGTGAAAACATACGAAATTAATTTTGGTGTGCACACCGAAATACTGGACATAGACTTTATTCACCCATTTCTGAGGATAACACTGTAGCACAAGCGTCCCAAACTGGAATAGATTCTTAATGCAAACCCCATCATCTAAGTTGGATATGCAGAATCATGTTTCAGATTTATGAAATTTGATCTTGTTTTTCATCCGATTATGTAAACTATAAGGCTGCATGCACATCATGACAAGCCTCACGCTTAGTTCCCACTGAGGCTGCCCAGTCGCGGGTGGTTGATGGAGGTTGGGCGTGACGCTTACCTGCTCAACAGGTTTGTGCGCCAATCCTTATTGGTCCTAAATCTGATCCCAACCGTGCACAGTAAGTATTTCCGTTAATAACAACGATGTGTCACGTGCCCACAGAGACCGTGTTACTAGTTTGTGTTACGTTCCGACAGAGACGTGTTACTAGTTTTGGTCACGTGCCCACAGAGACCGTGTTACTAGTTTTTGTCGCTGTTTATATTAGAATGCATGAAATGTTACCATTTGGGGTTTTCATTATAAAAAAAAACTTGTTTTATTTAACGAGGCCTTGCTACAACATTACATACACATTCTACGTTTTAATTGTTTTATCAGTATATATATCATGGATGAACGATCTATATATGTTTTCCCTCAATTCACGAACAATCTACCATAGTAAGCTTACCACTTTGTTTATATATTTTCAGAGGTGTCTTTCACACACGGTATATTTTGCATCTGTTAATAAACATTCACCTGTTTGTTTCTTCGTTTCCTTGTTGTGGTTTTACATCCTATCAACATATAAGGTCATATCAGGACGGTCACCGACTTGTTGGTTGGTTATTGGATTTTTACGTCCTGGCAATAACTGATGTCATATCAGGATGAGTACCGATTTGTGACAGTGCGCACTCACGGTGACTTTATAGTGCTGCCCCACTGGGAGACCATGCTTTCAGCACTATGACCCGATATTCCATTTAGTCACATTATCTTGACACTGAGCTGACCAGACCGTATCCTATCCTAGTAATGCTGATTCCCAAGATAGCTGGTGACAAGTTTAAATTGTGTACGTCATTGGTTTGACCTGGCTGAGAATTCAAACCCGCGACCTTCCACACAGGAAGCCAATTGTAATATGTTGGGTACTCGGCCGTCAGAGCCCCAAGATACCACTTACTCTTCCCCTGTGCGTTCTGACAACTGTCTGTCAGTTCCCATCTGATGCCCCTCTCCAAAAACTCATAGGAAAGAAAGGGAAGACAAGTTGCGCAAGATTGACAGTTGTGCTTTATTGGCATCAACTCCTGTTCACCTACTAGCAACCTATCACCCTCACTCCTTACCTACCATCCACACAGATCCTCATTACTCGCATTAGTGTGTATAGGAATCAGTGCCTACAGCCCATTGAACGGGGGTCCCATGGTTGTTGCACACACTCAGTGCCTGTTGAATAGCTGCTGCTAGTTTGTATATAGAAAGTGGAGCCTCAGACAGAGTGTCTGGGTCCCTGGACAAGAGTGTCTCCTGCTAGCGTGCCTAGCTCAGAGTCTCTCTCAAGAGTCTCCACCAAGAAGTGCATGAAGAATAATATATATCAGAGTGAGGTCTGTGGGTCAGGTGGTGCAGGGGGTGCAGGTGACTGGGCCTCCCACAGCCAGCCAATCAGCCACCCTCTACAGCCTGGAGGGGGCAGGGGGGTGACACCCTAATAGGGGCAGCTGTCACTCAACCCCAGCTGCAGGTGGTGTCCATAATGTATGCAGGATGGCTGGATGTGCTTGCCCATCGGCCCTGTGGTAACAGGTAGTTGCAGACAGTTACAATAAATATATATATTAAAAATGTCCTTCCCCTCCACTTGCACTCTTACTGGTGCATAGAGGGAACATTTCACTAAACATCTCTTACATATGAACATCACGTCATAATCTCGGGCACTATGCGATATCATATTTTCCACATAGTCTCATGTGTCACACAGCAAGTGGGGCACCCATTGCTTCTCTGTTACATAACCTTGGTACCCACTCCGTCGCCCGAGAATAGTAATGCTCTCTGCCAATATATAATTTCGAACCGAAAATCCGTATATTTTTACGCAGTGCTTTTAATGATTCGGTCAGCGCATCTGGTCATATTCACCTGTAATAACACCACACAATAAGTTCATCAATCCAATAACATGATTCAATTTGGTGATGCTGGAGACTAAATTGAGACACTTGGTTTCAAGTTCACAGTTTTGCTCTTGTTTCTTTCTTGGTGTGTTAGTAGCATCCTGCTTTTGTGACAATACTTTTCATGTCCTTCCTAGAACAGCGAGAATATTATTAATACTCAGCACAGACAAATTATTAAGTAATTGGTTACGCTCGAACAGGATTCGAACCCGTGGTTCGAATCCCACGATCTACCAAAACTGGAGACGGACACTCAAATAATTCGGCCATCCCGTCTGGAGACCAGACGGGGCGGCCGAATGAGTAGAGCATCCATCTCCTGTTTTGGGAGATCGGGAGATCCGAACCCATGAGTTTGTGGGTTCGAATCCTGGTCGAGTCAAACCAATGACTTAACAATTGATACTTGTCTCTTCCTAGCCAGGCGCTTGGCATTATTAGGATAGGGCAAGGGCTGGTTGGCTCAGTGTCAGGATAATTTGACTGAGTGCCATATCATGTCATGGTGCGGGCAGCCTGGGGTCCCGATGGGGCAGCACTAAAAAGTTGCCATGAGTGCGCACTGTCACAAGTAGGTACCCGTCCTGATATGACATTAGATGTTACTAGGACGTAAAACAACAAACAGACAAAACAAAGCCATCCCGTCTGGTGAGTTTAATAAGCACATCGGTGTCTAAATTGGATATGCAGGATCACATATAGCTAACAACAAACAGACAAAACAAAGCCATCCCATCTGGTGAGTTTAATAAGCACATCGGTATCTAAATTGGATATGCAGGATCAAGTATCGCTAGCAACAAACAGACAAAACAAAGCCATCCCATCTGGTGAGTTTAATAAGCACATCGGTATCTAAATTGGATATGCAGGATCAAGTATCGCTAACAACAAACAGACAAAACAAGTCTGGTGTGTTTAATAAGCACATCGGTATCTAAATTGGATATGCAGGATCAAGTATCGCTAGCAACAAACAGACAAAACAAAGCCATCCCATCTGGTGAGTTTAATAAGCACATCGGTATCTAAATTGGATATGCAGGATCAAGTATCGCTAACAACAAACAGACAAAACAAAGCACATCGGTATCTAAATTGGATATGCAGGATCAAATATACCTAACCGCTTAGGTTTAGAAAATATAATGTTCTCATTGAACTATGCAACTGTAAACTTGTAACCTACATTCTGGAAAGGGTTAGAAAACTTGCACACACACACAGTTTTCACAAGCGCACACAACCTCCCCTCCCCTCACCCCCTCCTCCCCGCCCCCCCCCCCCCCCCCCCCCCCCCCCCCCCCCCCCCCCCCCCACACACACACAAGAAAAGCCCGACTGGTGCGAACTGTCAGTATCGGCAACATTGCGCTGAATAGACTGCTGGTATTGGCAGACTTGCAGGTCCAGCCGACTGTTGACATTGGCAGGCCTAGAAGAACTGGCGGCACCAGCGGGTGTGGTCGATGCACAGTTTGTACCAGTGTCACAATAAGAAGTGTTAGTAACGCCGAACAGTGTGAAGTATGCATCCATAAGCGGGCGCTGCGCTGGCATGTCAAACCAAGATCAAAACTAGGGTTTTCATGCTGCCTGCATTTAGCCCCTTCCCGTAGGGTCCCCGCGATAAGGACCCCCTTATCTGCAGACGCAGAGTCCTGGAGGTGCAAAGGCTATATCCCCGACTATCTGTTATTGACCCGGCCTCGGAGCTTCGCGCCAAACAACATCCCCCGTATATATGCGCGCCGGGTATCGGGGCCATCCATAAACTAGGCCATGTCATACATAGGGACGCCCTAACCAATGAACAAAAGTAATAGAGGTTAGAGCCCGTCATCCTCATTTAGTCACCTCAGCCATATTCACTGCATACCTGAGCAGTGTATTCACATATTCTGCTGATAAACATATTCATGTCCCATGTGAACAGTGTATTCACATATTAACATCTTCTCGTGATCAACATATTCATTACCCACCTGATCAGCGTATTCACATATTAACATCTTCTCACGATCAACACATTCATTAAGCACCTGAGCAGTGTATTCACATATTCTGCTGATTCATATTCATAATCCACCTGAGCAGTGTATTGACATATTCATATCTTCTCGTGATCAACATATTCATTACCCACCTGAGCAATGTATTCACATATTCTGCTGATTCATATTCATTATCCACCTGAGCAGTGTAGTCACATATTAATATCTTCTCGTGATCAACATATTCATTACCCACCTGAGCAATGTATTCACATATTCTGCTGATTCATATTCATTATCCACCTGAGCAGTGTATTCGCATATTCATATCTTCTCGTGATCAACATATTCATTACCCACCTCAGCAATGTATTCACATATTCTGCTGATTTATATTCATTATCCACCTGAGCAGTGTATTCACATGGTCAACATATTCATTACCCACCTGAGCAGTGTATTCACATATTCACATCTTCTCGTGATCAACATATTCATTACCCACCTAAGCAGTGTATTCACATCTTCTCCTGATCAACATATTCATTTCCCATCTGAACAATGTGTTCACATCTTCGCATCTTCTCGTGATCAACACCTTAATTACCCACATCATCAGTATATTCACATATTCTGCTGATCAACATATTCATTGCCCAACTGGTGCAGTATATTCACATATTCGCATCTCATGTATATGGTATTGCAATATGAACACCAACGGAGCCCGCATTCACATGTAGGCCTAGTTCATTTCAAGGAGACTGACAACTGTTCAGAATGACAGACCAACCTTTAAGCTCTGGTCACATAAACGTTAGTGAACGTAGTTGAACGTAGGATAGATTAACATGGGTAAAATGTGGTGTAAATAATTAAACTATGGTGAAAGACGTTAAGGTAAAGTAGGTTTTGGTACGGATAAATATGTTACGGCACGGATGCATGTATGTTCAACTATGTTCAACTATGTTCAACTACATTCAACTATGTTCAACTATGTTCAACTATGTTCAACTATGTTCAACGTATGTTAGCTTCCACTACGGTCAACTACGTTCAACTACATCCAAGTGTGCTAAAGTATGCTAGAGTCCGCTAGAGTATGCTAGAGTACTTTAAGAGTACGGAGACTTCACCACAGTATGTTAGCTTATAACATAGCACTCTTTTGAACATGTCCAAAGATTAAATCAGAACTCACGGCCCACCCCCGTTATTACCAAGTTGGCATGACGGAGAAGTACAGATGCCAGTACATTCAACTACGTTCAACTATATTCAACTACGTTCAACTATGTTCAACTATGTTCAACTACATTCAACTATGTTCAACTATGTTCAACTACGTTCAACTACGTTCAACTACGTTCAACTACGGTCAACTACGTTCAACTACGTTCAACTACGTTCAACTACGTTCAACTACGTTCAACTACGTTCAACTACGTTCAACTATGTTAGCCTCCACTACGTTCAACTACGTCCAGCAACGTGTATGTGACCGGGGTGATAACTAATTGCATTTCCTTAAAAGCTCTAGCACTGTCTACTGTGTCCTTTTCATTCCCAGAAAATGTCCCCCGTATGTGAATATTGGCGCGCCCTGCGGCATCCACAGACACCCAAATGACTGAAAGTATCCCAAATGAGGTCATGGGTCAGTGCCACGCGCCCTGACCTTCATGTTAATGTGACATCCGGTTCAGTACGGTCAGACCCGTCTGGGCATGTCGCTGCTATTTTCATCTCCAAGGGGAGTTCGGATCGCCAAAGTATGCGCCTTATGACGGAGATTGTGCTTGGAGAGTTGACGTTTGAGCCCGTAGCCGCCAACGGGGGTGTATTCCGGAGTGCCAATCACTCGTAGTAGAACAAAGTCATTATACCTACAGCTGGGAGAAAGCTACACAATTTCTGAGACGTGTAGATCGCCAAAGTAGTGTAGATGGTATATATAGAGAGAGAAAGACAGAGAGCCAGAGCGGTCAGAGCGCTACGGACGGAGAGACATAGAGAGACATAGAGAGAGACATATATAGACATAGACACATAGAGACATATATAGACATAGAGACATAGAGAGACATAGAGAGACATAGAGAGACAGAGAGAGACAGAGAGAGACAGAGAGAGACTTCGATAGACATAGAGAGACATAAAGAGACATAGTGACATAGAGAGACATAGTTTGATTGGTTGGTGGTTGCTTTACGCCGTGTCGGCAGCATAGGCCATATTCACGGCGAGAAATATTTGTTTTTTGTTCAAACCATCGCTTTTAGATGTAAAGGCAGACAATCAATTATGTGCCAATAGACACTCATTAAATTAGAAAGCTCACAATCATATATTTGTGGTCAAGGGAAACAAATTCCCATAGAAAAAGAAAAGTTTCATTAATAATTGATAGAATCTATTTAGTAAACTATATGAGGTGGTACAGTCCAGCTGCCCTCAAAAAGGCTAAAATGTTTTCCTGTTTTACCTTAGTAAAAAGGTCATGCATACTGCCTGCAGTGTAGAACCGTTGGCGCAGGGCCAAAAAATCAACGCAACTTAGTAAAATGTGTTTGAGTGTCAGTGGGGACTGACACCCAATACATTCAGGGGGAGGTTCCCCCTTGAGCAGAAAAGCATGTGTAAGCCACGAGTGGCCAACACGGCAGCGACTAAGGACCACTTGGTCCCGCCGACCTCCCGCATGAGTCTGTGGTGGCTTTCCCACAGATGGTTCAATTTCTTTAAGTTTATTGATGTTTTCATCCCACTCATGTTGCCATTTGGATTTTATGTGGGTGGCTATTAGTGGTTTCAGATCAGAGTGAGGGATCAGACACGGTTCAAGATCACAGTTCAGGGCCTTCTTCGCAGCCCGATCAGCTCGTTCGTTTCCTTGTATGCCGGCATGGCCAGGCACCCAGCACAGGTGGATGTCATACCCATCCGTTGTCAGTTGGTTCATTTTATAAATGACCGTTGCTAGAATAGGGTGATTCGTTTTCAGTCCAGCAACAGCCAGGAGGCAAGAGAACGAATCACTGTATATAACATAGTTAGCGTGGTTGGATATCTCGATACACTCCAACGCGAGAAGGAGTGCTCGGCTTCTGCAGTGAAAATCTAGCTCTGATCGGGCAAATGTACACCAAATTTTTCCCGTTGGCAGACTGCCGCAGCAGCTACCCGGCTTTGGTCTTTCGAACCATCGGTGTATATGGAGAGGTGGTCTGCAAACTGGCCTTGAATCTCTGCATGCAGTCCTTGGTACTCGAGTGGATGTGTCCCAGACTTCCTCAGTTCCGTGAATCGGAGGATAACCGATGGCTTTCTCAACAACCACAGGGGATGTTCTGGGACTTTGGCATCATCCAACACGTCCAAATCCACTCCCAAGACCTCCAAATGAGGTTTCATTCGGAGCCTCAGTGGCCGGATGTAATTCGGCCTGGCTTCATACCTGGATTCATTATGTTGCTCGAATAGACAATTGTGTGCAGGATTTAATGCATTAGTTTTTATCTTGACTACATATTGCATGGCCAGTTTGATTCTCCTGTTGTTAAGTGATGTTTCATTGGCTTCGATGTAAAGGTTCTGAATCGGTGAGGTGCAGAAGGCCCCAAGAGCGAGGCGCAGTCCCTGGTGGTGGATCCTGTCTAGCAGCCCAATATATGATTTCCTTGCGGAACCGTATATTATGCTGCCGTAATCCACTCGTGATCGAACCAAGGTTCTGTACACGGAGAGCAGAACATCTCTGTCCGCTCCCCACTCTGAGCTGGACAGCACCCTCAGAATATCTAGCGCTTTAAGGCATCTTGTTTTTAGGTACTTTATATGTGGCACAAAAGACAGTTTTGCATTGAGAATGAGGCCCAGAAATTTGGTTTTCTCAACGACTTTAATGGGATCCCCATCCAGTGCAGCTCTGGTTCCGCATGCATTCTACACAGCAGGCAGAAGTGCATTCAGACTGTTTTGGTCTTGGAAAATTTGAAACGGTTCAGAACTGACCATCGGTGGATCCCATTTATGCTTGGTTGTAGTTGTCTCTCTGTGACATTCATGTTAGCACCGCTGTAATATAAAACAAAGTCGTCATAGAGACATAGAGATACAGAGATACACGGAGAGACATAGAGACAGAGAGACATAGGGACACATAGAGACATAGAGGGACATAGAGACAGAGAGACACAGAGAGACAGACAGAGATATAGGTTTTTGTTTGTTTGTTGGGGTTTTATGTCATGCCAACATCGAAGGTCATATCTAGACGGGTCTGTACCGACTTGTAATAGCGCACACTCTAAACTTGATCATCTTCGGCGGTACAGTGAGTGGCGGTTACAATGTGAAACAGGTGGTGGCACAGCTATCGAAGCTGAGGTTGACCAGGCTGGAGCAGCAAATGACTAGTCCAGACTCCAGCAGTCGATGACTGGGGGAGTGCTGGGGAGCAGGAAGGATATGCTGGGTTATTATACTCGTATAATTCTTACACAGCACATATGTGATGTATAATGCATTAAGTGAGTATAAAGGTGCGGAAGGGAAGTATTTCCTTATTATTATTATTATTATTACTACCTATTATTATTATTACACTATACACTGTACTGCCTCCTTCATGTGTCATGACTGCTGGCGCCACCTCCGGCGCTCCCAGGTACCCAGAAAACATCACTCGTGTCAGAGGCCCTATGGAGAAAATGTCTAACCAGCTAAGAAGTGTGGGGTAGAGTATGGTAGGTTGAAAGTGATGTTATAGATGCTTGTTGCCTTGCTAAGTTCACTCCAAAGTGCATTCAGGTAATGTGTCTACCGTGGCGTAGTTTCTTGTCAATTCAGAAGGACGGAACTACCATCTGTACCCTCTCTTACACGAAGTGGCTGCACATTGTTGGTTTGTTTTTGTGTGAGGATTTTCTATTTCTGTTCCGCGTGTGTGTGTAGCTATGGCTGTGTACCTCGCATGTGGTGTGTGTATGGCGTGTGTGTGGTGTGTGTGTAGTTATTGCCATGTAGCTTGTATGTGGTGTGTGTGGCATGTGTGTAGTTATTGCTGTGTAGCTTGTATGTGGTGTGTGTGGCGTGTGTGTGGCATGTGTGTAATTATTTCCATGTAGCTTGTATGTGGTGTGTGTGTGGCATGTGTGTACTTTATTGACATGTAGCTTGTATGTGGTGTGTGTGTGGCATGTGTGTAGTTATTGCCATGTAGCTTGTATGTGGTGTGTGTGTGTGGCGTGTGTGTGGCATGTGTGTAGTTATTGCCGTGTAGCTTGTATGTGGTGTGTGTGTGGTGTGTGTGTAGTTATTGCCATGTAGCTTGTATGTGGTGTGTGTGTGGTGTGTGTGTAGTTATTGCCATGTAGCTTGTATGTGGTGTGTGTGGCATGTGTGTAGTTATTGCCATGTAGCTTGTATGTGGTGTGTGTGTGTGGCGTGTGTGTGGCATGTGTGTAGTTATTGCCATGTAGCTTGTATGTGGTGTGTGTGTGGCGTGTGTGTAGTCATTGCTGTGTAGCTTGTATGTGGTGTGTGTGCATGGCATGTGTGTGGCGTGTGTGTGGCATGTGTGTAGTTATTGCCATGTAGCTTGTATGTGGTGTGTGTGTGGCATGTGTGTAGTTATTGCCATGTAGCTTGTATGTGGTGTGTGTGTGGCGTGTGTGTGGCATGTGTGTAGTTATTGCCATGTAGCTTGTATGTGGTGTGTGTGGCGTGTGTGTAGTTATTGCTGTGTAGCTTGTATGTGGTGTGTGTGCATGGCATGTGTGTGGCGTGTGTGTAGTTATTGCCATGTAGCTTGTATGTGGTGTGTGTGTGGCGTGTGTGTAGTTATTGCCATGTAGCTTGTATGTGGTGTGTGTGCATGGCATGTGTGTGGCGTGTGTGTAGTTATTGCCATGTAGCTTGTATGTGGGGTGTGTGTGGCATGTGTGTAGTTATTGCCATGTAGCTTGTATGTGGTGTGTGTGTGGCATGTGTGTAGTTATTGCCATGTAGCTTGTATGTGGTGTGTGTGTGGCGTGTGTGTGGCATGTGTGTAGTTATTGCCATGTAGCTTGTATGTGGTGTGTGTGTGGTGTGTGTGTAGTTATTGCTGTGTAGCGTGTATGTGGTGTGTGGCGTGTGTGTGGCATGTGTGTAGTTATTGCCGTGTAGCTTGTATGTGGGGTGTGTGTGGCATGTGTGTAGTTATTGCCATGTAGCTTGTATGTGGGGTGTGTGTGGCGTGTGTGTAGTTATTGCCATGTAGCTTGAATGTGGTGTGTGTGTGGTGTGTGTGTGGCATGTGTGTAGTTATTGCCATGTAGCTTTATGTGGTGTGTGTGAGGGGAGGGGAGGGTGGCATATATGTAGCTGTGACCGTGTTGCTTACAAGTTACATGTGGTGTCTGAGGGAATTTGTGAGATGCGGGGTGATGGTAGTGGTGGTTCTTGGTTGCGGGGGGGGGGGCGCGGGGGAGTGTGTGTAGCTATGAGTATGATGTGTTGATTGCGTGTGAGTGTGCGGGGGTATGCGACATGCGGGTGCTGGGATGTGGGTGGTTTGGTGAAGGTGGGGGTGAGGGTGGGGCTGAGGGTGGTGCTGAGGATGGTGGGGAAGGTGGAGGTGAGGGTGGGTGAGGCTGAGGCGTAGGGTGAGGGTGTGGGTGAGTGTGAGGATGGAGGGGTGTGGGTTGAGGTGGTGGGGTGAGGATGGGGTGAGGGTGGGGGTGAGGGTGGGGCTGAGGATGGGGGGTGTGGGTGGGAGTGAGGATGAGTGGGGTGAGGGGTGGGGGTGGGCTGAGGGTGAGGAGAGAGACACAAAAAAGAATGATGGGCGGTGAGGGTGGTGGGGTGAGGGTGGGGGGTGAGGGTGGTGGTTGAAGGTGGGGGTGAGGGTCGGCGGATGAAGGCGGTGGGGTGGAGGTCGGTGAGGGGGGTCCGGAGGGTAGAGGTCTGTGGGGTGAGGGCTGTGGGGGTGAGGGAGGTAGGGATGGCAGTGGGGGTGAGGGTGGGGGTGAGGGTGGTGAGATGAGGGTGGAGTGGTGATGGGGGGTGGGGTGAGGGTACGGTGTGGGAGTCGGTGAGGTTGAGACCACGATGAGGGCGGTAGGGTGGGTGAGGGTGGTGGGGTGAGGGTGGTGTGGGTGAGGTGTCGGGTGAGGGACGCCCAGAGGTGATCGGATTAGGGTGAGGGTGGGGGTGAGGATGAGGATGAGGGTGAGGGTGGGGGTTGAGGATGAGGGTGAGCGGTGAGGGTGGTGAGGGGTGGAGGGCGGTAGGGTTGTAGGGTGGTGCGTGGAGGCGGTTGGGTGGGTGTGGTGGCGGGGGGTGTGGTGGGATGAGGGATGGATAGATGGGTGGGAGGTGAGGGCGTGGCGGTGAGGTGGGGGTGAGGGCGGTAGGGTGAGGGTGGTGGGGTGGGGTTGGTGGGGTGAGGGTGGTGGGGTGAGGGTGGCGGGGTGAGGGTCGGGGTGAGATGGGGGTAGGGTGGAGGCGGGTGGGGTCGACGGGTTGAGTGTGGTGGGGTGAGGGTGGGGGTGAGGCGGTAGGGGGAGGTGAGGTGGTGGGGTGAAGTGTGGGGTTGAGAGGCGGTGGGGTGAGGGTGGTGGGTGAGGGGGTAGTGGGGTGTGGTGGGGATGAGGGAGGGGTGAGGGCGGGGTGAGGGCGGTGGGGTGAGGGTCAGGGGAGTGGCCGGTAGGGTGTAGGGTGGAGGGAATGAGAGGAGTAAGGTGGGGTGAGGGTGGTGGGGTGAGGGTGAGTATGTGGGGTGGTGGGAGTGGCGGTGGGGTGAGGGTGGGTGTGATGGTGGGGGTGAGGGCGGTAGGGTGAGGGCTGTAGGGTGAGGGTTAGGGTGGTGGGGTGAGGGTGGGGGTGAGGGTGGTGGGGCGGGGTGAGGGTGGTGGGGCGGGGTGAGGGTGGTGGGGCGGGGGTGAGGGTGGGGGTGAGGTGGGGATGAGGGCGGTAGGGTGAGTGTGGTGGGATCAGGGTGGGGGTGAAGTGGTGGGGTAAGGGTGGGGGTGTTGAAGAGTAGAGCAGGTGTCCCACCCCCCCCCCTCCCACCGACTGCCCATGCGCATACCTCACCCCGACATTCCCAGTCTGACCTCAGGTAACATTTAGAACTTGCCAACAATCAACTCCAGCAGCATGTGGGATAAGAACCTCCACCCCGCCCACCGCCCCCTTCTCCTGTCAGTACCGGTGTCGCAGTTTAAAAAGGTAGGCGGTTTAAAATGGGGTTTTTCACAATGTGCATGCATCAAAGTCGAATGACAAGCTTGAACTCTTATCTGAATTTCGGGCTAGTGGAGGCGCTCTCTGGAAATGTAGGGTGAGACAAGCAATGATTCCTTCAGCAATCACTACACTGACTATCTTACGCTTGATAATAATTAGTATATATTATCTTCTGCACAAAATAGTTAACAAGCAATTTACAAGTTATTAAACATGGATACAAGTTCAATCAGGTAGAAATCCATACACATGTGCATTGTGAAAAGCCCCTTTTTAAACCGGGTATACTTTTAAATTGCCACACCGCCCTTCTCCCCCCCCCCCCCATACCACCTCCTCCACCTACACCCCCATCCCGAGTCACAGCCCCCCCCCCCCCCCCCACCCTCAGTCCCTTCTACACCAACTACCACACTACCACAAGGAGTGTGCGCACTGACGGCAACAGATCCCTGCACGTCGGAAGGCACTAGGAAACTGATATGGCGAGCAACAAGCAGCACCCCCCCCCGCACCCACGCCCACACCTCCCACCCACACCCACACCCACACCCACACCTCCCACGTCCACATCCACATCCACGTCATCACACATACTCTAACACCCACACTCTCACCTACACTCACACCCATACCGACACCTCCCATGTGCACATGCACATGCAGCACATCCACACCGTCACCCACATCCACACCCACATCCACACCATCACACCCGCACTAACACCCACACTCTTACCTACACTCACACCCATACCCACACCTCCCACATGCACATGCAGCACATCCACACCATCACCCACATCCACACCCACATTAACACCATCACACCCGCACTAACACCCACACTCTCACCTACACTCACACCCATACCCACACCTCCCACCTGCACATGCAGCACATCCACACCATCACCCCACACCCACAATAACACAATCACAGCCGTCCTGATATGACCTTAAATGTTGCTAGGACGTAAAAAAAAACAAAAAACAAACACCATCAACCCCACCCCCACACCCGTATCCACACACACACTCTCACCCAAACAAGCACCCACACCCACACCCAAACCGACATCCACACCAACATCCAGAGAATCACCCCCCTCCACACACACACATTAACACCATCACCCTCACACACCCGCACGAACACCCACATCCACACCCAGACCCACCCAACCCACCCACCCATACTCACACCCCCACACCCAATACTATTCTCAGGCACACGACCAGAATTCCCTCATGGCATGCTGATAAGACAGCTCAACGCTCACACCAACACCCACACCCACATCCCACACCAATACCCACACCGACATCCCACACCCACCCACACCAACACTCACACCCACACCCACACCCGCACTCGCACCCACACCCACACCAATACTCAGCACAGACCAGCATTCCACTCACTAGCCGTACTGATAAAGACAGTTCAACACTCACACCCACACCCACATCCCACACCAACACCCAAACCCACATCCCACACCCACCCACACCCGCACCCGCACCCGCACCCGCACCCGCATCCACATCAATACTCAGCACAGACCAGCATTCCACTCACTAGCAGTACTGATAAAGACAGCTCAACACTCACACCCACACCCCATACCAACACCCACACCCACCCACACCCACCCACACCCACAACCGCACCCGCACCCAGCCCAATACTCAGCACAGACCACCATTCCACTCACTGGCCGTACTGATAAAGACAGCTCAACACTCACTCCAACATCCACACCCACACCCACACCCCACACCAACACAGACATCCCACAGCCAGCCACCCACACCAAGACTCACACCCACATCCCCCACACCCTTACACCCCTACACCCATACACCCACCTCGACTGAGACAGTTATCAACTTCCACTCATCACATTCACAACTGATAAGAATATATCCATTATATATCCTCCCCGGACAGCATCCAATCCCGCGTTATAATTATATGCACAACCCACCCAATAAAAAAAAAGTTATATGGGGAGAGGTGTGTGTATTGTGTGTGCATGTGAGGCCGTTCCAAATGAAATATTATCCCATATTGCACATATTACTCTGTGGTACTCTCTCTGTCTCCGTCTCTACACACATATATACAAAACTAACTGATGGCGTATCTTCGCCCCCACAACTCTGTAATCGCGCCCCACCCTGGCTAACAGTCGCGACAGAAAATAATATATGTATCTTTCTCTATACACATATATATACAGCTTTCCCTACATATATCTGTATATATCATATATATATATATCACATGTGTAACATATCACATATCTCCAATTCTTCTTCTCCCTCTCTCGTTCTATATATATTAGACAAGTGAAAAGATGTGATGAAGTAGCCACTTCCAATTCCATTATTTATACTGCCATAATTGATTATACAACATATATGTATTATGGCAGTATAACATGTGTTGCTCAGATGTAAGACATGTTTATGACACCACACAGTCTGCTTAATAAAAATCTAAGCAGAATTAAATAATTTCATGCTTTTGAAGCATATTAATCATTGGCATTATTTACATAAATATGGACTGCTTATATTGGATAAAAAATAGTAATTCCCAGCCATGCTTATTCACTGGAAATTAGTAACCATTATTTGTGTGGCATCCAGACACCCACTGTTAAATCTGTGATGGAAATTTGTAATGTTATTTCTGAAGAACATCAAATAAATCTTTTTTTAATTTAAGCATGAATACATGTTATTAGTACTTCATTTTTTGAGTTGGGAACTTTTTGTTTGCATATATCAATGCAATACAAGATGTTAGTAAGGATTCAACCATGATCATATGTCATGTTACAAATGGAAGCTGTTAAATGTTTTTTTTTGTTGGTTACAAAAACGCTTCATAACTAAAGGGACAAAGTTGCACACAGTTATTTTATTCCCTTATTTCTGACATCAAATCTGAACATGAATATGAAAAGTATAAGGAAAAAAATAAGTAGGCAGTGTTTTTATTGATGTTTTAAAATCCCATCCCATGCTGACCAGTTTTTAGGTGATTGATGATTGATTGATTGATTGGTGGTTGCTTTACGCCGTGTTGGCAGCATAGGCCATATTCACGGCGAGAAATGTTTGTTTTTTGTTCAATCCAACGCTTTTAACATGTAAAAGCAGAACAATCAATTATGTGCCAATTGACACTCATTAAATTAGAAAGCTCACATTCATATATTTGTGCGTCAAGGGAAACAAATTCCCATAGAAAAAGAAAAGTATTATTAATAATTGATAGAATGTAATTTTGTAAACCCATATGAGGTGGGACAGTCCAGCTGCCCTCAAAAAGGCTCTAATGTTTACTGTTTTACTTAGTTAAAAGGTGATGCATACTGTCTGCAGTGTAGATACTTGTTGGCGCAGGCCAAAAATCAACGCTAAATTAGAAAATGTGTTTGAGGTGTCTGCAGGGACGGACATCAATACATTCAGGGAGAGGTTCACCTTGAGCAGAAAAGCTTGTGTAAGCAGGAGTGGCCAACGCTGCGGCATTCTAAGGATCACTTGGGCCCTCCGACATCCCGCATGATGTCTGCGGTGGCTTTCCCACAGAGGGTTCAATTTCTTTAAGTTTATTATGTTTTCATCCCAATCATGTTCCATTTGGATTTTTTGTGGGTGGCTATTAGTGGTTTGATCAGTTGTGAGGGATCTGGACATGGTTTCAAAGATCCCACAGTTCAGGGCCTTCTTCGCAGCCCGATCAGCTCGTTGTTTCTTTGTAGCCGGCATGCGCAGGACCCGCACTGGTGGATTTCAGACCCATCCGTGTCAGTTGGTTCATTTTATAAATGGACGTTGCTTGAATAGGGTGATTCGTTTTCAGTCCAGCAACAGCCTGGAGGCAAGGGTACGAATCTCTGTATATAACATTGTTAGTGTGGTTGGTTACCTCGTACACTCCAAAGCGTGAAGGAGTGCTCGGTTTCTGCAGTGAAAATCGAGCTCTGATCGGCGCAAACGCACACCAAACTTTTCCAGTCGGCAGACTGCCGCTGCAGCTACCCGGCTTTGGTCTCTCGAACCATCAGTGTATATGGAGAGGTGGTCTGCAAACTGGCCTTGATTCGCTCTGCAGTCCTGGTACTCGAGTGGATGTGTCCCAGAATTCATCTGTTCGTGAGTCGGAAGGATATCGATGGCTTTCTCAACGACCACAGGGGATTCGTTCTGGGACTTTGGCATTACCTCCAAACACCTCCAAATCCACGCCCATGCGCCTCCAAATGAGGTTTCATTCGGAGCGTCAGTGGCCGGATGTAATTCAGCCTGGCTTCATACCTCAGTGGCCGGATGTAATTCGGCCTGGCTTCATCTCCAGTTTTTAGGAGAGTGACCCATATACATATAGATGTATGAAACTAACTGATAACGTCTCATCGCCTCCTGACTCTACATTCGCACTCCGGCTTAACAGTGGTTGCCAATCGCCGAAAGGTTTAAAAACATAAACAGCTTTCCCTAAAACCAAAACAAACTAACAATAACATTGCATAATGTTGCATTGCATAATGTCGCATTGTATAACTATAAGGTTGCATTGCGGTAAGTTTTCATTGCTGATATAATCATTATTTATATAAAACACCGCCTATCGCCATTTAGATCAGGGTTGTGTCGACATGTGCCGCCAGGTGTCGAATCGAATGGATGCGCGCATTGGGAGAAGGAATGAGAGGGTGCGTGGTGGTTATTGGAGTTGTGAGTATGGGTGTGGGTGTGGGTGTGGGTGTGGATATGGTGGGGCGGGGGGAGGGTTGATGGCTGGGTTGATTTGAACATATTCAGAAATACAGAACATATTCAGAAAGTTTGTTTTATTTAACGACACCTCTAGAGCACATCGATTTTTTATCATCGACTATTGGACCGGGGGGGGGGGGGGGGCACGGGGACAGGGGCAGGGAGGGAGGGGGGCACGGGGGGTAGGGTCACGCCCGGACTGCGGTTTGATACGGCGAATGATGAATAACTTTCTTTTTGTATGTGCATTGGGCTGTTTGCGAGACAGCAATCAAATTATGACACCTCCAAAGTGAATTGGTGAATAAATGACGCATATTATTCTTTCCTTTACAATAACGGAATTTCACTAGACCCCGGGCGCCCGGAACTGCGACCTCATTTGTGGGCGGTGGGGGGGGGGAGGAGGGGTGGGCGGTGTGGAGGGGGGTAGCGGCGGGTGGGATGGGGGTGGGCGGGAGGCTACCGCCCTCCTTGACAACACGGCCCACATTACGCCGAGGCCAGGGCCCAATGTCCGGTACGCACAGATGCACATTTCCTATTGCTGATTAACCCGCGAAATACGAACGACATGACATGCGCACTGTCCATGCGCAATGCCCGACTAGTACCGGTCGCAGGCACGGGGCGGCGCTGACCTGGGAATGTGTATGCGTGTGTGTGTGTGTGTGTGTGTGTGTGGAGGTGGGGGCGCTCTCCAACTGGGGACGCGGTGGGAGCGGAGCGTGCGGGGTGAGTGCACGCCTGCAGGATCAGATCTATGTGTTTGGAGAGTGACGGCGAGGGGCGAGCGCGGCGCTCGCGGCGTGATCGCACGAGAAGCACGCGAGATCTCGACGACGTGTGCTGGCGTGCGCTGACGTGTGCTGGCGAATAGTTGTATTGATTAGAAATGGGCAATGCTATTTATCTATTGTGGTACTATTTATGTGTGTGTTCGAGTGAGGGTGGGTTGGAGGTGGGTGGGAGGGGGGGTGGGGGGATGGGGGTGAGGGGCGGTGGCGGATTTGCTATTGTATGTGTAGCTAAAACTGTAATTAAATTATACATGTATTTTTTTGTTTGTTTTTGTTTTTGGTAAAGTATTTATTCAATTGAATATGACATTTGTTCATTGGCCGGAGCACTGGTCTTCCGGCCATCTTACTATTGGAATTGACAGTCTAAATAATCTAAGTTTGATCAGTGCTGTATTCATTACAGCATTGATCCTGTATAATTAATACCCCTGTCACACTACGACGTAATGAGCCAACGTGAGCCTAACGTGGTGATATTTCGTCATTACGTTGATGTACGTTGGATTACGTTTTTGTTGGAACGTCATAATGACGTTAGAGTGACGTCGAGCTACATCACATTCATCGTGTTACGTCGAATTACGTCAGAGGTTTTTGGTCATGTTCAAAAGTTTCGTCGTAGGTCGAACGTAAGGCGTTTACATTTGCCGTCGTTCTGTTCACGATTCAGCGAACGTCAATGACGTTTTAACGGACGTTATTCCAAACGCTCCTCACTACGTTCAACTACGTTCCACTACGTTGGACCCATTAAAACCTAAGTGCAAATGCCCCACGGGCTTAATGGGAACGTCAGGACAACGTCAGGAGAACGTCAGGAGAACGTCAGGAGAACGTGCATTCAATGTAGGTCATCGTCTCATGACGTAGCCGAAACGTCCACGTAAGTTTCTTCTGACGATGGGGAATAATGTTCATAAACGTTCCGTCAGCGTCATTACGTTGACTCTCTCGGTCGAACGGACGGTATCCCTACGCTTTAACGACGTTGCTCTCTCGCTCCACTACGCTGCATCCCGTTCAATTGTCGCCCAAATTTTGCATACTATGCGAAGAAGTTTCAACGTTTTTCACGTTTCTCCCTACGTTGACGTCGTTACGTCGTAGTGTGACAGCCCCATTAAGGAGGGGTTCATTGCTGCTATAATGTGCAGCACCAGTCACTGTAGTTCATCCAAAAATGGGGATGGGGGTGAATAAAAATGTGTATTTTGTTTATGTGTAAAGCGGAAAGACCACGATCAACGATTGAATATGAAGAGACTGGAACTAAAGATTTGTTTCCATCTGGTTTATATATAATATTAAGTACACATGTAGGTCATGTGTACAGGTTCACTTGTAAAGTATGCGGGTCGCGGTTCTAACATCCGCAAATGCTGGACCAACACAACACACCTTTGTCCAAAAGTTTCCGAATTTCTTTGCTCGTTGGTTTACCACATTTTACAATTAAAATTTCAGCAGAGAAACAACTTATAAGCAAATAAATTGTGAATTGTGGCGATCTCGGTATCGAGAGTGGAGGCGAAGTGTCCGGTTTGGTGATGGTTTTGAGCTTCTGTTATTTGTAAGAATAGATATATCAGACTGATTGTTATAATCGACCTTAAGTACCTTAACACCTTTATTGTAATGTATTGTAATGTGTTGTATATAAATGTAATGTTATTTGTTTGTTGTTGTTTTACGTCCTAGCAATATCTAAGGTGAGGGTCGGCGGTTCGATTCCCCGTGCCCCCAGCTCTGCCAATGTAATGTTATTTGTTTGTTGTTGTTGTTTTACGTCCTGGCAACATCTAATCTGAGGGTCAGCGGTTCGATTCCCCGTGCCCCCAGCTCTGCCAATTTGGATTTCCACCACTGTGTATAACGTTCAGCGTCATCACAGGCCGTGGCTCTCATACCTTTTCTATGTGGTGGGGGAGGTTAAAAATCCCTTTGGGTCAGATTTGTTGTTGTATTTACGTAATTTGCAACTTCTAAGGTCATATCAGGACGGGGTACCGACTTGTGGACAGGCGCAAGCTCATGGCCAACTATAGTGCTGTCCCACTGGGAACCAGGCCGCCGGCACCATGACCCTGGTATCCCAACTCGTTCTCATTATCCTGATACTGGTTTTGACTCGGACCGGGACTTCGACCACGACCCCACGATATAGCAGCACGGGAGACGGACGCTCTAACTCATTCGGCCATCCCGTCTGGTCCCTTGGGTCAGTAAAAGTGTAAGCTCACGCTTACTATCGACCAGCAGTGGAATGAGGAAGACCAGTCGTCTATGATGATAATTTCCCTGCTTAAACAATAATGGACAAAAAAAAAAAAGAAGTCAATCAGGATGGGTATCCGACTTGTGACAGTGCGTGCTCCTCAGGGCGACTTTATAGTGCTGCCCCACTGGGAAATCAGGTGCCCCCCGGCACCATGACCTATGTCCCACTCAGTCTCATTATCCTGACACTGAGCTACCCGTCTTGCCCTATCATAATAATGCCGAGGCCAGGCTAGGAAGCAACATAGTACCAATTTAAGTCATGGTTTGACTTCGACGGGAACCAAACTCCCGACCTTCCACACGCGAGGCCCATACTCTACCGATTAGGCCACCATGCCCGATATGTAGTGTTATGTATGTGTTTATATATAATGTAAACTAATGTAATTTATGTAATACAATATGTAATGTATGTTATAGAATACAATTTAATGTAATATTAATATATGTGTATATATCCATATACATGGTGTATGTACATATACATGGGGTATATACCTGCATATACAGTAAAACCTCTCTAACCGACCACCACCACAGATCGACCACCCCCCTATATCGATCGCCTTATTTGGGTCCCAACAATAGCCAGTTTAACCATCTTCTAACTCCCTAAACCGTCCACCTCCCCCTAAATGGACCACTTAAAGTCGGTCCCAAGGTCGGTCGATTTAGAATTCGAGAGGTTTTACTGTACATGTAAATACATGCATATATGTATTCATATACATGCACATACATGGATATACATGCATACACAGTAAAACCTCTCTAACCGACCACATCAACAGATCGACCACTCCCGTATATCAATCGCTTTATTTGGGTCCCAAATGATCGCCCACACAATACTATTTTAATGTTAACAACAATTCCCTAACCCGACCACCCCCCTAACTGGATCATGTACAGTCGGTCCCATGGTCGGTTTATTTAGAGAGATTTTAGTGTATACATATACAAATCAGTGGTCCAGAACTGGTTCATCAAAGGCTGTGGTATGTGCTGTCCTGTCTGTGGGAAAGTACATATAAAAGACCTCTTGCTGCTTATTGGAAAGAGTAACCAATGTGGCAGCAGCGGGTAACCTCCAAAGAAATAGGTTAGAATAACCAAATGTTTGACAATGATAAAAATCAATGCGCTCCAGAGGCGTTGTTAAAGAAAACAAACTTTGTTTTGGATAGAGGATTTGCGTAAAACGATTAGTACCACCTGACCAGTGCCTCGTCGGCCATCATGGTTGGATAGTAAGGTACAGCTATAACACCGCCATTTGGTGGCATGTGTTAACATCGCTCCGATTTTGGGTTTAATTTTGATGGAATTTCACTTTCTTAAGTAAGCTATTCTCTAAATATCATTATTTTCAACCCCCCAGAGTGAATATTAATGATTCTAAATAACAGATTTAGGATCGTTGCTGTGAATAAGATTTGTGCTGTTTGTTTCTATTTACCTTCGCAATTTAGCGCCGAATGCGGCGGCTGGTGGCGTTTAACTATCCCTTGGATTTTGGTTTACTTGACGGAAATTTCACTTTTTGAGTGAGCTATTCTTATAATAACAATCATTTCCACCCCGATTGAATATTCATGGTTCTACATAATAGAATTAGATCGTAGCTGTGAATAGATTTGTGTTTTTCTTTTATTTACATACAGTTGATATAGTACATGGAACTGCTTCTATCCAACCATGAAGCAGGAGTAGTGTGTCACACGCAAATCCTCAATGCATATGCACAAGCATATGCACAAGCACAAGCACAAGCACATGCACATGCACATGCACATGCACACGCACATGCACATGCACATGCACATGCACATGCACATGCACATGCACATGCACATGCACATGCATGTTGAAGTGCTGCTGGCTTTTGTAGTTACCAGCGGCACTCTCTCGGGGAGCAAATAGAGGTTTACATGGCTAGAACTTGTCATGGACAGCGCAACCCCCCCCCGCAAACTATTTGTCCCGGCAGTGGCTGGTCGGGAGATGTTGGGAGTTCCATACATTCAACCACCCTTAATGCTTCCACAGGTGACATGGTTTTCTGTTTATGGTTTGCTCCTTTGCCTTCGGTTCTGTCAAGAACCTGTACCACAAGGCAGTGGTTTACAACTCTGCAGGGCAGGGACGTCAAACTCCCTGCGGTATTGCATCCATACACATATATACATAACTATACATAATGGTGTGGCAAACAAAGAGCGCATCAATAAGCGCCTGCCACCCGTCCGTGAGTGGCATTGACGGCTGTGGGCGTGATGGATTGATGGATTGATGGATTGGCGGCCATACGTTGTATATGGGAGGGTAGCTGACTGATGGCCGCCATACCCGATGGTCCCCGCGCGGAGGCGCCGCAATAATTCTCACCCGCACCGGAGCGTGTGCGTGTAACCCCCTCTAGTGGCCGGTCGTCCAGCGCCTCCTCCAGAACCCTGACTGATGATGGTTGTCTATAACCGAACATGCAGCTTTTGTTCTTGTGATCATGAGACTTTCCGCTCTCACGATCACAACCAACAGGGCAGGCAAGACAAGTTCAGCCCACCGAGCGTAATCTGTTCAGAAACTCATCATGTGGTCAAGATATATATATATATATATATATATACACAATAAAACCTCTCTATACCGACCCCTCCACAGATCGACCACTCACCTATATCGATCGCTTTATTTGGGTCCCAACAATACCATTGTCATCATCATCATCATGATGCTGTCAGTCGCACTGCGACAAAGACTGCTTTTTTTTCTTAAGCGCCGCTATTTTGTGCGGTTGTGCATTTCATAAATGCTGCTTGCAAAGTGTTGAAGTGCTGCTGACTTTTACCATTGTAAGGATATTATAACGCTCTAAACCAACCACCTCCCTAAAAGGACCACTTAAACTTAAAGTCGGTCCCATGGTCGGTCGATTTAGAGAGGTCTTACTGTATATATATATATATGCATAAATATATATATGTGTGTATATATATATACATATCTTTGCCGCGCTGTTAAGTGACTGCCCAGTCCGGCGCATGCGCATACGTCGACTTGACAAATAGACGGGCGGTCGGTGTGGGTGTGGGTATGGGTGTGGGTGTGATGTGTGTAGGTGGGATGTGTAGGGTGTAGGTGCAGGTGTGTGTGCGAGGGGGGGGGGTTAGGTGTGGGGGTGCTTGTTATTTGTTGAGGTTTTACATTCTGCCAAAATCTAAGGTCATATCAGGATGAGTGCCGACTTGTGAAAGTGCGCACTCATGGTGATTGGTATTATAGTGCTGACCCACTCAGTCACATCATCCTGGTACTGAGCTAGCCAGTCCTTGCCCTATCCTATTAATGCCGAGCTTCAATTTTGTAAGTCATTGGTTTGACTCGGCCGGGATTCGAACTCCTGACCTTCTGCACCGGAAGCATGCGCTCTACCGAATCGGCCACCACGTCCGGACATGCGGGTGCGAGTGTGGGTGTGAATGGGGGTTGTGGGTGGGTGTGGATGTGTGGATGTGTGGATGTGTGGGTGTATGGGTGGGTGGGGTGGTGGGTCTTTTTTCTATCCAACCAACCGAGGAAACACTTGCAAATGACGCAATCATCGGCTGCGCGTAAGTGATGACGTCACAATGTTATCACTGACATCAACGGCGCCCGGAAAGAATGGCAGCTGAGTTATCGTGGTATATTACAGTCGTATCTGATAATCGTAGCGACGCGCGTTCATCCGCTACACAACGCCGGCTATTAATCCGAACTTATAATCGGTTTTTCTTTTCTCAGGCCGTAAAGAAAGTGAGTGGTCTATTCACAGGAGCAAAGCTTGAACAGGAGTGTATTAATAGAGAGTGTGAATGAGTCGTGTCACACAACAATTAACAACTTTACCGGGCCCGGTGGTCTAATCGGTAGAGCGCGGATCTCGTTTGCGGGAGATCGGGAGTTCGATTCCCGGTCGAGTCAAACCTATGACTTTAAAATTGATACTTGTCGCTTCCTAGCCTGGCACTCTACATTAATAGTATAAGGCAAGGACTGGGTAGCTCAGAGTCAGAATAATGTGACTGAGTGGGATATGGGGTCATGGTGCCGGCAGCCTGATTTCCCAATGGGGCAACACTATAAAGTCACCATGAGTGTATACCGTCACAAGTCGGTACCCATCTAGATATAACCTTAGATGTTGCCAGGACGTAAAACTCCAACACCCAACCAACTAGCAACTTTACACCCTTCACCATACATTGGGTCCCTATGTTAATATAGGTGTGCTATAAATTGTTTGTTTGGATGAATGTGCTAGCAGAATCTAAGGTCATATCAGGACTGGAACTCACTTGCGACAGTGCAGACGCATGGCGATTTTATAATGCTGTCCTACTGGGAGACTGGGTCGCCAGCACTATGGCCAAATATTCCACTCAGTTATGTTTTCCTGATACAGTATAACCCCGTTAAACCAAACTTGAAGGGACCCTAGAAATTTGTTTGGATTAACCAATCATTGGTTTAACCGAGCTTTGGCTTCGACTTTGACTTGGCTTTGGAAAAAAAACGTGGGTACATTATGAATGTAATATACAATGTATGTGGACACTTTGATTATTGTTTTTTCTTATGTATACACAGTTTAACCCCATTAAGCCAAGCTCGGTTAAGCCAAGCTCGGTTAAACCAAGCGATCGGTTAATCCAAACTTTTTTCAGCGGCCTGGCAAAATACTACCATTTATCATAAAAAAAAACTCTTAGATGACCTAAAAGTTTGGTTTAACTGTACCGGAAGTGGGCTGGGGCCCAACAATTTTGTTTGGATTAACTGATACCTTGGATTAACCGGCTTTGGTTTAACCAACTTGTTTATATGATAAATGGTAGTATTTTGCCGGGCGGCCAAACAAAGTTTGGATTAACCGATTGTTTGGTTTAACCGAGCTTGGTTTAACGCAGTTGTACTGTTCTAAGTAAACCAGTCCTTGGCATATCCTATTAATGCCGAGCACTAGGCTAGGTAGTGACAAGTAACAATTTTGTAAGTCATTAGTTTGACTAGGTCGGGGTTCCAACCCACAAATTCCGGCATTGGAAGCCAAGCAGTGCTCAGCCATTCGGTCTGGTAGTTATGTTACTTATACATATGTTTAACCACTCGCGACCTTACTATAAAAAGGTTCTATCTGACAAAATAGTGCTTTCGAGATAATGAGGACTGAAGCTGTGTGACTGCATGATAGCAAAGCTGATAGAACAATATTATTGTTGATATATCTCAGTGAAAACTACCAGCAGAGAAGCAGTTGTGTAACTGCATGATAGCCTTCTGTAGATAGAAATGTTGACATCCATAACACCGATTCGGTCACTCTGTCAGATAGAACTTTTTTATAGTAAGGTCACGCACTGTATGACCTCCAATGGCCGATGTTTACATTTTGTGCTGGGGGTGGGGGGGGGGTTATTAATCAAACAAACACAAAATATATATAAATGTACATAATGCATATATATGTAAATATAATACTACACAGTTACAATTTTATATTGCACGGTCAGTCGGTCGAATGAGTCATCATCATGCTGTCGGTTGCGATGCGACAAAGACTGCTTTCATTACTTGACTGCCACTCTCCATTTAGCTCTTTGCTGTGAGAGTGATGTCCATGAGTCAGTCTTAATGTCTCTCAGCTTCAGGTTTCTCTTGATGGTTACATTTCATGAAAGCTGCCGGCAAAAGTGTTGAAGTGCTGCTGGCTTTTGCAAGTTACCAGCGGCACTCTCTCAAGGAGCAAATAGAGGTTTCACACCGGCAAGAACATGTCCAGACAGGCACAAAACTATTTGTCCCTGCAGTGGCTGGTCGGGAGATGTTGGGAGTTCCATACATCAACCGCCCTTGATGCTGCCACAGTGACATGGTTTTCTGTTCAGGGTTTGCTCCCTTAGCCTTCGGTTCTGTCAAGAACCTGTACCATATGGCAGTGGTTTACAACTCTGCAGGGCAGGGGCATCAAACTCCCTGAGGTAATGCAATACCTGCATACCATAATAGTCGACTGAGTAGGATATCCTAATCAAGTGTGTGACGTATAGCGAGTTACATAAATGACACTTATCACTTCGTTCCCTGACACTTGACAGTACTACTACAAGGATAATGCAAGAACTGGTTGTCTCAGCATCATGATAATGTGACTGTGTAGGATATAATGTTATGGTGCATGAAACACCACAATAATGTTCTACAATGCGGCATCACTGATTATAAAGCCTCCATGGATATGCACTGTCAGAAGTCAGTAGCCGTCCTCATATAACCTAATGCCCCGGTCACGTACACGTAAAGGCCCTGTCACACTATGACGTAATGACATCAACGTAGGGAGAATGTGAACAACGTCGAACTTCTCGGCGTAGTATGCAAATTTGGGCACACGTTGAACGTGGATGCAGCGTAGTGGACGAGAGAGTAACGGCAGTAAACCATAGTGATAGCATCATTCAACGAGAGAGGACAACGTAAATACGCTCAGGGAACTTTAGGAATGTTATTCCATCGCCAGAAGAAAGTTACGTGATGTTACATACGTCATGACATGGTGGCGAAACGTTGAACGTACGTTGAACGTATGTTATCCTGACGTTTTCCTGACATTCTCCTGATGTTCCCATTATGCCGCGTGGACATTTCCACCGGGTTTAATGTGGGTCAACGTAGTGGAACGTAGTGTGCAGCGTTTGACTAACGTCCGTTTAATGTCATTGACGTTCGCTGAACGTGTACAGAACGTATGGCGAAAGTAAACCCTTACGTTCAAGTTACGTCGAAAGTTTTGAACAGGTTCAAAACTTTGAAGCGCACCGACGTAACACGACGTAACATGACGCAGCTCGACGTCAGTCTAACGTCATTCTGATGTCATCACAACATAACCCAATGTACGTCAACGTAATGACGAAACGTGATCATGTCAGGCTTACGTTTGCTCGTTACGTCATAGTGTGACAGGGGTATTAGTGGACATAGTTGACCGTAGGGGAACGTAGGGGAGGCTAACATGGGTCAAACGTGGCATAAGTGAATATGGCCTATGCTGCCGACATGGCGTAAAGCAACCACCAATTGATCAATGGTTACGGTATGGGTAAATACGTTATGGTACGGATGACGGTACGTTCAACTACGTTCAACTACGTTCAACTATGTTCAACTACCTTCAACTATGTTCAACTACATTCAACTGCATTCAACTACATTCAACTATGTTCAACTACTTTAGCCTCCACTACGTTCACCTACATCCACTAATGGCTATGTGACCAGTGCTTCATCCAAGTATGCTAGAGTATGCTAGAGCACGCTAGAGTATGTTAGCATCACAGATGCAAATTCAGCCTCTAACGTAGCGCTCTTTTGAACATGTCCAAAAATTAAATCGGACATCATGGCTCACCCACGGTATTAACAAATTAACATCCTGGACAAGTATGGATGCTGGTACGTTCAACTACGTTCAACTACCTTCAACTACCTTCAACTACGTTAGCCTCCACTACATTCAACTACATCCACTAACAACATGTATGTGATCGTGGCATCACAGTTTACCAGGACATAAAAACATAAGCACTTGCTATTTCAATCACGAATGCAAATGCATATTGTACACTATGGTACTTTTCTAAATCTAGACAATTCAATCGGAAAATTATATGATAATTGTCAGTGTTAGCCTCTAATTACACCAAACATATTTATTACTGCAATTGTCTGTGTATGCGGAATTGTTATAAGTTGCAGAGTCCGATGATTTTGATTTTCTGTCATTTTCTGAGAAAAATATATTAGGTTGATCGGTATAATCTATCTTGCAACAGTTGGAAGTAACTTCGATTTAAAATTACTAATTACATCGAAGTGTAAATATGCAAATTAATAGTTGTGTGCTTGCCAAAACACCAGAACCCATAGGCTTCAGCAATAATATTTGCTATATTAAATTGACTAATCAATCAATCAATAGTTCCGTCCTCTAGTGGAGGGTTGGATGCAATGGTTCTCCACTTGTCCCGATGGTGTGCTGTTCTGATGGACTGTGAATAATTCAAGCCTGTCCACTGTGAAATATTTGTAAACCATGATGTTCTTGGTCTCCCTCTCCCTCTGCTGCCATTCACCTTCCCTTCCAACAATGTACGGTATATTGAACTCTGACGAATGATGATAAGAAACTTATTTATTTTGGCCACATCATTAATCATTCATCATTCATCAAATTGAGTCATTTTAATACTAATAGTGTCTTTCAATGTGGTGAGAAATATACTTAAGTGTACAAATATTTAAGTTGGATATGTAGGTTCAAATCTAGATAAGTAGTTTTCTTTTGAAAAGTTGATGCTTTTAAACAGTTTTATTGGACTATGCAACTTTAAACAAGTTGAAATTCTCAACATGTGTAAGTTTTAGTTTAAGATAGCCTGAGCGTCTTCTTGTTTTTGTTTTCATATATATATATATGTGTATATATAGGCAAGTCCATATATATACATATATATATAAATGTGTGTATATATATATATATAGGCAAGTCTATATATAGATATATATGTGTATATATAGGCAAGTCTATATATATATATAGGCAAGTCCATATATATATATTTATATATATATATAGGCAAGTCGGTGATATGATTTATGTTATATATATATTATATATATATATATAATATAACATAAATCATATCACCGACTTGCCTAAGTTATTTTCTATAATGGAGCTCTCTTACCCCCCCCCCCCCCCACCCACACACCCACACACCCAGACACATCAGACTTACACAAGTTACAGTGATTTTTTAGTCTAACAACAAAAATATGTTCCCTAATTGCGTGCTCCAGGGTCGTGTGACGTCGCCTCCACGGTGCTGGTAATAGTTACCTGTGATGAGTGTGCAACACACCTGGTAGGGCGGTGTTCCCCATCGATCTAAATAGGCACACCCTTTACTAAAGATTCGATGGCATGTTTCTTTTAATATATAAAATAAACTTTATTATGATTTTTTTTTTTAATATAACACATACAATCAGGTTAGTATTTAATGTAAAGAGTTTGAAAGCATGGTCTCTGGATGTACATTGTTATTTATTTACACCAATTTATTTAAGTGTCCACAATGGAAATATCAGATTACTCTTAAATTTGGTTAATGAGGTTTGAGTAAACCGGGTTTTAGGCCGGGGTGGGCCACCCCATCTATCCGACTGATGGGAGACCACCTGGCGGATGTTTTCGTAGCAAAACACATATTTCTATAATTAATTATAAACATGTATATATATATTATTAAAGTAGTGAATAAATTTGAAATAAATATTATCTACAAGGTACGTGAAATATTATTTCATCCATTTACTTTCAGGGTTTATTTAAATGAGCTATTTTGAGTAATATTTACTTTTGTATTTAAAAACAAAAGTCCAAAAACAAATCGAGTAAATGTTAGCAATACATTCACTGAGCGAGCTTAAGACTGGAACCGTTCAACTAACAGTTCCCTGCACTTATTTATATTCATTTTTTTTAAATCGATTTTTTTCACTAATACAACAATAAATTCCAGGCGTTTATCCTCACATTTCTACATGATACAGCCGGGGATGTGGGTAGGTACACCTGTAGCTGTCTTAAGATCACATGTCATGCATGCTAGTAATTTAAATATTCCTAGACGTGGTCGGTAGTCAACATGTGGCCTTAGGTATGTATCCCCAGGTTGACTGCTGACTGGCCATATCCTCATTTCATGCACAACACTGACATATTCTTTTCCCCAGTAGACTGAGTTGATTTTGTCTCGCGGCATATCCCTCAGTTTGTTCATATGTTTGTTTGTTGTTGTTTCACGTCCTAGCAACATCTATGGTCATATCAGGACGGGTACCGACTTTGTGACAGTGTGCACTCATGGCGACATTATAGTGCTGCCCCAGTGGAAGATCAGGCCGTCAGCACCATGACCTGATATCCCACTCAGTCACATTATCCGGACGCTGAGTGAAATATGTATATTAAATACAAATATGACAGAATTGGTACACATATATATATGTCCTTGTCATATTTCCTTTCCAGCAACTTTCTATGTATCAAATAGGGGTGCGGTGAAGGTGGTGATAGAGGTGGGGTTGGAGGTGGAGGTGGGTGGGGTGGGTGTAAGTGTGGGATGGAGGTGTGGGATGGAGGTGGAATGGGTGTGGGATGGGGTTGGGGATGGGGGTGGGGATGGAGATGTGGGATAGAGGTGGGGATGGGGGTGGGGATGGATTTGGGGCTGGATGTGGGGATGGGGGTGATGATGGGGGTGGGGGTCGTGATGGGGGTGGATGTGGGGATGGATGTGGGGATGGATGTGGGGATGGGGGTGGGGATAGAGGTTGGGGGTGGGAGTGGAGGTTGGGGTGGAAGTTGGGGTGGGTGTGGAGGTTGGGTGTGGAGGTTGGGTGTGGAGGTTCGGGGTGGGTGTGGCGGTTGGGGGTGGGAGTGGAGGTTGGGGGGGGATGGAGGTAGGGCCGATGTGGAGGTTGGGGTGGGGAAGGTTTTAAGGCAGGCGACTACAAAGCAATTTCTACTCCTCCATGTCTGCAAATCAATAATCAAACAGCTCCACATGTATTCATGGCGCCAACATCAACCAATGATCAGCCATCTAAGCAGGTGTCCGACATACATACACAACACCTCACACTCAACCACCGTCGCCACCACCACTGTCACCACCACCCCACCACCGTCACTACCAATATAAAAACTGTTCTCATTGTCAACAAGTGAAATATGATGGAAAAAAGTAAATATTGGCACGAAACTATTATTTGTGTGACAAATGTATCTGATGATTGTTACTGGAAAATTGTTCTTATTCTCAACAAGGGTTATATGATGGGGAAAAGTACACAAGTGTAATGTAATGGAATAGAGTAAATATTAGCATGAAACTGTTATTTGTGTGACAAATGTATATTCATTCAAATTATTAGACACAAGATTCTAATTTCTACCAGTAGATACCAACATTTAGATTTGTACTGGTAGGATTGGCAACTCTACCAGTAAAAGTTCAAATTTTCAGTTGTACTGGTAGAAATCAAAAGGTTAATCTCTACTGGTAGGATTGAAAATCCTTCCAGATGTGTACCTCTGCCGTGACATATATTATATATGTTCAATCAATAGGATACAGCTATAATAGGCCTTGGACCTGATAGCCGCTCTTAATTAATAGAAATGAAGACAGTTCTTCAGATGTGGTGGATCATAGCAACTGTCACTGGCTTCAAGATATATGTAATGCTTGACCAGTATGCATCCAGTCGGGACTTGAAACAGTTCACCGAGTCTGCTGCTACGACACTCTCCGGCAGGTCATTCCACATGCAGGTCAACCACCCTAAAGCCGTTGTGTCGCAGGTCCAGTCTGGAGTACCGCTTCCTCAGTGTCCTGGTCATGTTGTATATATAATGGGCTATATGAACTAAAAGGCCATATACATCGGTTGCCAGGACATGAACATTCACTAAAAGTATACAAATATCTTTAATTTATTGTTTAAAAACGTGCATTAAATGGCGGTATTGATTGATAGCAAATGGAATGGAATGTTTCTGGGTCACATAAAACCCCAACAAACAAACAAACTACAGTAAATCCTCTCTATACCGACCCCTCCACAGATCGACGACCACTCCCCGATATCGATCGCTTTATTTGGGTCCCAACAATACCAATGTAAGGATATTATAAGATAACTCTCTAAAGCGACCACCTCCCTAAATTGACCACTTAAAGTCGGTCCAATGGTCGGTTGATTTAGAGAGGTTTTACTGTATATATATATATATATATATATACAGTAAAAGGTCATATACATCTGTTGGCAGGACAAGCAACACATACTAAAAGTATGCCAATATATTTAATGTATTGTATTTTTGCTTTTTTTAAACACGGATTAAATGGTGGATGGCAAATGTAATTGAATATATCTAGCACACGTAATTTAACCCAAACAAACAAATAAACTATATATATATATATAATGGCCTCTATGACATTCAGGTGATACACATCTGTTGGCTCTGACAGATACACCATGTTTATATCCTCATTATAATTATAACCGGGTGTCCGCTGATACACATTGCGTAGTGATGGTGACCTGCCTTGCACATCAGTGGCAGAAAAGTGTCTCGGCGACTTGTGGAAGGTTGCTCCCCCCTCTCCCCCCACCCACCCCCATGATAAAAGTATCGCGATGTATGGCAGCTTCCCGTTGTGTGTCACCAACCCCATTTAACCGACGCACATCATCGTCAGTCGGGAGCCATTTCATAAATGTTCCTTCTGCTGTGAGCTTGTGGGTCTGAGGCTGAGTTTAGGGGCACAGATAGTTCAGTATTCCAATATGTAACCGTATACTTAGTATAGGGCTCCAAGATGGCGTCCTATGATGGGGCGTGGTAGGGAGCCAATATACAGAGTTAGATAACCTGTGGTATTAGCCCAACTCACCAGAGCACACACCTACCTCAGTGATGTGGTTGTGGGTGTGGGTATGGGTGTGGGTGTGCACTGACATCTGGGGGTGGGGGTGGGGGTGGGGGTGGGGGTGGGGGTGAGGGGTGTTGTACTTGTAGGTCATCAGCATCAATACCCACAAGTAAAAAGTACACTTGCTATCCGGACCGCACTCTGTCCACACCTCTCTCTATCACCTCTCCGCCGGCCATGCTCCTCCTGGATATGTCTGAAAAGAGTTCCAGGAGGGGGAGCCCGCCAGCATTTCACTTTCTACTCTTACTCTGTCCATGTCTATGGCTCGCTAGATGGTCACCATAGAGCAAATAGACACGGTCCTTTGACTCAACTCTCCTCATTTCTCTTTCCTAGACTCTGCCCATTTCAATTTCTCCCAGGCACACTTCTTCCCCTAACCAGGGTAGTTGTGTTCTTGGGTGGGGCCCTTCACCTTTATGATTTCTCTGTCTTGTTCTTGTTGCTGGAATGACCGGTGCTCCCACCTTTTCCCCCCTTCCTCAAACCCCTGCTGCTGACCGGATTCAAGTGCTACACTACACTTCACCTACAGCTCAACTACACGCCGGACCGAAGAGATTTCTAACTGTGCGCCTCACCTCACATACCCAATCTCTCGTCTAGTATTATTTACCCATACACCCTTCACACACCATTCAGTGCACAGTACACACCACACACACACAGACGGTTGCAGAACACACCATGATGTTCTCATACTTAGCAACACAGTCCAAACCTTCCACTTACCTGGGGGGTGGGGGGGGGGGGGACCCGAACAAATTATACACCCTCAGTGGGGAGAGGGGAGGGGGAGGGGAGGAGGAGAGGAAGGGGCGGAGAGGCGGCAGGCGGAGGGATGGTGGGCGGAAGGAGAGAAGGGGGGACGGGAGAGGGAGGGGGAAGCGGGCGGGCGGAGGGAGGAGGAGAGGAAAGGGAGGGGCAGGCGGAGGAGGGGCGGAGGGGAGAGAGGGGGCGGAGAAGGGGGTGGGGTGAGAAGGGAGAGGGGAGGGGGAAGGGGAGAGGGAGGGGGGAGGGGGAGGGAGGGGGGGGAGAGGGAAGAAAACGGAAGGGGAGTGGGGATGCGGGAGGGGGACGGAGCTGGGGGACCTCGCCCAAAACTAAGACCACAAAAACCTCCCCCAAAAAACTAACAAAATTCACCAACATAACATCCCACCTTGAAAATGGGGCAGACACTGTGCTACCACTCGACCACGTTGTAGAGTTGGAACCGGATCTGTGGCCATTGTACAATATAGAGTGTTGACCTGAACTGTGGTAGTGCATGCAACCGGGAGGACAGGCACAGCAATGCACCGTCCTTCTCCGGTATAATTAGACAGCGATTGGCTACTTGTCCTCCTCCTGTGTGTGCATCCTCCAGTGTGGATGGGTGGAGAACAGCCACGGACAGACAGTGTTAAGTCAGTCATCATTAATCACAACTTATCTAGTTGTGGCATGCGCCCTCCCCCCCCCCCCCCACACACACACACTTACACACACTCACACTCACACACTGCCCCTCACGCAGTCACACATACATTCACCCACTCACACACTCACCCACTCACACACTCACCCACTCACACACTCACACACTCACACACTCACACACTCACACACTCACACACTCACACACTCACACACTCACACACTCACACACTCACACACTCACACACTCACACACTCACACTCACACACTCACTCACACCCTCACACACTCACACTCGCACACTCACACACTCAGATACTCACTTAGACCTATTACCTCACAGCCACATACTACCTGTAGGGCTTCTCTTATTCCCCCGGTAGCAAACACACCCTGGAGGAATTGGCTGCTGCGTTGACTTGTCATCGACACCCACCTCCACCCTCCTCCTCCTCCACCCTCCATACCCCGACCTCCTCCCTCTTCCTTCACCGCCCACACCCCAAGCGCCTCCTTCCACCCTCCTCCTCCACCCTCCTCCCTCCTCTTCTACCCTCCTCCTCCACCCTCCTCCATCTCCTCCCTTCACCCTCCTCCTGCATCTCCACCACCCGACCCCAACCACCACCATCCTCCAACACCACACCTCCACCCTCTCCCTTCACCGTCCACACCACAACCACCACCACACCCTCCTCCTCCACCCTCCCTCCACCCCTCCCCCTCCTCAACCCTCATCCTCATACCTGCTCACACCCCCATTACCCACCCTCCTCCACCCTCCTCCACCATCCTGCACTTCCTCCCTCCATCACACCCCAACCTCCACCACACCCCAACCTCCGCTCTCCTCCTCCACCCGTCTCTTCTACAACCATCCTCTACCCTACTCCTCCACCTTCCACCCCTACCGTATTGGCCACTCGTGGCTTACACATGCTTTTCTGCTCAAGGGGGAACCTCCCCCCTGAATGTATTGGGTGTCAGTCCCCGCTGACACTCAAACACATTTTACTAAGTTGCGTTGATTTTTTGGCCCTGCGCCAACAGTTCTACACTGCAGACAATATGCATGACCTTTTTACTAAGGTAAAACAGGAAAACATTTTAGCCTTTTTGAGGGCAGCTGGACTGTACCACCTCATATAGTTTACTAAATAGATTCTATCAATTATTAATCAAACTTTTCTTTTTCTATGGGAATCTGTTTCCCTTGACCACAAATACATGATTGTGAGCTTTCTAATTTAATGAGTGTCTACATGTAAAAGCGATGGTTTGCACAAAAAACAAACATTTCTCGCCGTGAATATGGCCTATGCTGCCGACACGGCGTAAAGCAACCACCAATCAATCAATCAATCAATCAATCAATCCACCCCTACTCCTCCACCTTCCACCCCTCCTCCTCCACCATCCACCCTTCTCAACACTCCGACCTCCACCCTTCTCAACACCCCAACCTCCACCTCCTCCACCCCAACCCTCCTTTACACTGCTCATCGGCATAGGCACATTACTCTTCAAGCGGCCCAAATGAGGCTGTGCTCATTTGCATAGCAATGTAATTACGGGGAGGTGACCCCCGTGACACAGATGTGAACCACACCCGGGTCGATGCGTCGGAACATAGGGGGAACATGAATAAAGATTTCAGTCATCAGTATTCATCTGACCGCCAGAATGTGAGGGGAGGGGGGCATAGTTCTAGCCAAGGGAGGGAAGGGGGAGAAAGGGAGCGGACTGTAGGGATCAGGATGGGATGGGACGGGAATGGAAGGGATGGGATGGGATAGAATGGAACAGGATGGGGAAGGGAGAGGAAGAGAGAGGAGTGGATGGGTGAGGAGTAGATGAGACGGAAGGGAAGGGAAGGGGGAAGGAGGGAAGGAGAGCGATGGGAGGGAGGGAGAGGAAAGGGAGAGGAAGGGAGAGGAGGGAGAGGAGGGAGGGGCGAGGAGTAGATGAGACGGGACGGGAGGTGGAGGGGGAGGGAGGGGGAGAGAGGAGAGGAACGAAGGGGAAGGGAGAGGAGAGGAAGCGATGGGAGGGAAGGAGAGGAAGGGAGAGGAAGGGGAGGGCGAGGAGTAGGTGAGACGGGACGGAGGTGGAGGGGAAGGGAGGGGAGTGAGAGGAGAGGAACGGAGGAGAGGGGGAGGAGAAGCGATGGGAGGGAGAGGAGAGGAAGGGAGAGGAAGGGAGGGGCGAGGAGTAGATGAGACGGGACGGAGGTGGAGGGGAAGGGAGGGAGATGAGAGAGAGGAACGGAGGGGGGAGGAGAGGAAGCAATGGGAGGGAGAGGAGAGGAAGGGAGAGGAAGGGAGGGGCGAGGAGTAGATGAGACGGGAGGGGAGGTGGAGGGGAAGGGGGGGAGAGAGAGGGGAGAGAGAGGAGAGGAACGGAGGGGATGGAGAGGAGAGGAAGAGGGGAGGGAGAGGAGAGGAAGGGAGAGGAAGGGGGAGGAAGGGACAGGAGTGTAGGGAATGGGAAGGGACAGGAGTGGATGAGACGGGCGGGGAGAAGTGGAGAGGGGAAGTGAGGGAACGGGACGGAATGGAACGGTTAGGGAGTTGAAGACACTGCAATGTAGGTGAGGATGGCGAGGAGAGGGAATGGAAGGGGGGAGTGGATGAGACAGGATAAGAAGGGAGGGTAAAGGATGAGGGGGAGAGGTGGGATGGGGTTAGTTAATTAATACTGAAAGCAAATTTCAGTCATATAATAACACCGAGTGACCGCCAGGCTGTGAGGTCGGGGAAAGGAGGAAAAGGGAGAGGATGGGTGGGGACGGGGGATGGAGGGAAAAGAGGAGGGGAGGTAACGAGCGGAGAGGGGAAGAGGATAATGTTACTTACCATTTATCAAGAGAACTAACTCCCCTTCAAATGAAAAACATTCCCAGATGGGTAGGGGTGAGGAGTGGGTCGGGGGATGGACTGTGAATGAAAGATGGACCGGTAGGAGGGGTAGGGTTATAGGAGAGGGGGGGGGGTAGGAGGGGTGAATGGTAGGAGGGGTATGGGGAGGGGTAGGGGTAGAGGGATAGGGTATAGGAGAAGGGGGTAGGAGGGGTGGAGTTGTAGGAGGGTAGGGGGAAGGGGTAGGGGTAGGAGGGGTAGGATGGGTAGGAGTAGGATGGGTAGGGGTAGGAGGGGCATGAGGAGTAGGAGGGGCAGGAGTTGGAGGTGCAGGAGGATAGGGGGTATGAAGGGGTAGGAGAGTAGGAGGGGTAGGAGGGGTGGGATGGATAAGGGGAGGAGGAAGGGTAGGAGGGGTAGGAGGAACAGGGGGGGGGGAAGAGGGGAAGGAGAGGTAGGGGTTGGAGGAGCAGGAGAGGTACTAAAGGTGAGAGGGGTGGGAGGGGTTGGAAGGGCAGGAGTAGGAGGGGTAGGAGGGGTAGGAGGGGAAGGAGGGGTAGGAGGGGTAAGATATATAGCAGGGGGAGCAGGGGCTGGAGCGATAGCAGGGGTGCAGGTGTGGCAGGGGTAGAGGGGGTAGCAGGGGCAGTAGAGGTGGCAGGGGCAGCAGGGGTAGCAGGGGCAGGAGCGGTAGCAGGTGTGGCAGGGGTAGAGGGGGTAGCAGGGGCAGCAGGGGTAGCAGGGGCAGCAGGGGTAGCCCGGGTGTTACTTTGCACATCGGCGGGCGTGAGGGTTGTGTCGTGGTGATTGTTCATTTCAGAACCCGCCAGGGGGTCAGGGCTTCCGGTTCAACGCCCCTTCTCCCGGGGCGGGCTGCAGACAGCTGCGGGCGCTTCCGGTACCGGCATACCCCGCGCCCCCCCCTTCCCCGCCCCCATTGCTCCACGGTTGCAGTGAGAAGGTTAAGCGGGTGGCGGACAGGCCTTGGCGCCATCAGGTAAATGTATATCTGCCTTTTATAGGCCACGCAACACTCTTAATTGCTTATTATTCAGGGAAATAATCACTATAGCGTTTAAAAAAAAAAAATATGAGCCTGTCTCAAAAGGTGATAACTCTTTTTTTTGTCCACGTAATGATTGACACAAAATAGCACAGAAACGGTTACACTGAAAACACAAGGACATTTGCTTCAAATCAATATGTATTCTACTGGGATTATGAAACACCATAAAGCAGTTTATCCTGAGCAAATTCATAAGCAGGTAGTATGTTGATCGTCACAATTGACAAAGTTTTGTCCCAAATTACTTAGCACCTTTTGAGACAGCCTCATATATAAAGTGGCACCCATTGGTGTTTATTTTCAGATGAACACCTTAGATTTTTTACTTTTCTTCCATACTACCCGCAGATGTCGCCAGGAAGTCAAACTCCAATAACCAACCAACTTCCATACTCAGGACTGTTATATATTTGGTAACCCCCCTCCCCCCGCAAGTTTTCTATTAAATGATGAAACCAAATGTTATTCATTGGAAAGTGTGCAGGGATTGTTATCTACCCCCCCCCCCCCACTCTCTCCCATCTCTATCCCATAATCCCCAATCCACCTTTCTCAATTATGCCTTTTTTTTTTTTTGGTCCATTAGTTGTTTAAGCAGGGGAAATTTCAATCGTGGACGATTGGTCTTCCTCATTCCAATGCTCCTTGCCCTATCCTAATAATGCCGAGTGCCTGGCTAGGAAGCAGCAAGTATCAATTTTTAAGTCATTGGTTTGACTCGACGACCCCACGATCTACCAAACACGGGAGACGGATGCTCTAACTCATTCGCCCATCCTATCGCCTTGCAGATGATACCAAGGTCTTAACATTTGATAAATTCATGGACTGGCCATTTTTGAACTCTTGGTAATCAAATTAAACAGTAACTTCTTTAGCGGAATGCATTGGAATTTTGAGACATACAGTACTTAAAAATAAAACAAAATATAATGATATAACTTATAAGTGTGGTACGTGGTTCATATATATTTTTGGTTTAATATAACTAAATCTGCAAGTGACGCATGTAAGTGTATATACTAGTCACAGGTGCATACTCTGATAAAAGTATGTAATATTTGAAACTAAAACACCTATTGAGATTTGATTCTACATATCCAACCTAGTTACAAGTGCATTTATTAAGAAATTGTTCTCCATTGAAGTGAATATTAAGTCAATTAAATAAGATGTGTTATGGCTGAATCTTATAGTATTAGAATTTTGATATGCACATTAAAAGTAATTTTGCTTCTTTTCACTTCAAATATCTATAAAGTTAGCAATTTAATTATAGTTACTTCAAACTAAAGTAAGATAGTGTAGTGGTCTGCACTGACCTCTCAGGCAAGTAACCACATAGACAGGTAGGCGTGGGGAGTGTGTTGACATCAGGGAGCCTAGGTGGTGTAATGGTTAGCACACTGGCCCGGAATGCAAAGAGATGTGGGTTCGAGTCCCGCTCTAGGCGCAATATTTCCCATTTTCATCACCCCCACGACACTGGTTGCCGTGACCAGGATCCTGTACAAGCTTTGCGCTGTATGGTTGTTGAACCTACCCTGTGTATGTATGTGTTAGTGCATTGCCTGTATGTATGTAATTGTAAGCATTACAAGACTTACAATTCCAGGGGGACGAGTGTAGTGGTCTGCACTGACCTCTCAGGCAAGTAACCACATAGACAGGTAGGCGTGGGGAGTGTGTTGATATCAGGGAGCCTAGGTGGTGTAATGGTTAGCACACTGGCCCGGAATGCAAAGAGATGTGGGTTCGAGTCCCGCTCTAGGCGCAGTATTTCCCATTTTCATCACCCCCACGACACTGGTTGCCGTGACCAGGATCCTGTACAAGCTTTGCGCTGTATGGTTGTTGAACCTACCCTGTGTATGTATGTGTTAGTGCATTGCCTGTATGTATGTAATTGTAAGCATTACAAGACTTACAATTCCAGGGGGACGAGTGTAGTGGTCTGCACTGACCTCTCAGGCAAGTAACCACATAGACAGGTAGGCGTGGGGAGTGTGTTGATATCAGGGAGCCTAGGTGGTGTAATGGTTAGCACACTGGCCCGGAATGCAAAGAGATGTGGGTTCGAGTCCCGCTCTAGGCGCAATATTTCCCATTTTCATCACCCCCACGACAATAGATTATAATGATCAAGCTAATATATTTAGTTTTATCTTTCAAAAAAGGGGGTAAACTCAAAACCATCGGATTATCCAACTTTAATCTATTAAAAATGCTGAATAACTTGTAGAATTTTGTTATCAGTTGAACACCTGTAACTTTTGAGATATTTGAAGTCCAAACATGCAAAGTTATTTTCAGCAAGCACATCAAAACTCTTTGACAATTAAGGCTTCAGCAGTAACATGTTATATTAAATTGACCACTTCTATGCCGCAACAACATTTGTGACCTTACTATAAAAAGGTTCTATCTGACAAAGTGACCGAATTGGTGTTATGGATGTAAATATGTTGTATTTACAAAAGGATATCATGCAGTTACACAACTGTTTCCGAACTGGTACTTTTCACTAACATATATTATAAATAATATTGGGTTTCCCCCCCTCCCCACCACCACCCCAATGCCCCCCCTCTTCCCTGCCACCACCCTTAACCATCATGAACAAACCATCAACACACCAAACATCCTACACAAGTACCAACCTGTTTAAACACATTGAACATTATATAAGACAGACAAAATGTCTTGTCAACTATAAACTTACCATGTATTATATGAGGAAAAATGTAACCCTCAATGATTGTTTGAGTTGCCCCGAGTATACACTTTCTACTCGGTGCTGCTCCCCAATTTTGCATGAACTACAGTGACTGGTGCTGTACATTATACAGCAGGAGCTACTCCCTTAATTCTACAGGATCGGTGCTGTAACTAATACAGCACTGATCAAACTTAGACTATTTAGACTGTCAATTCCAATAGTAAGATGGCTGGAAGACCAGTGCTCCGGTGGTGACAAATGTCATATTCAGATGAATAAATACTTTACCAAAAAAACAAAAAAAACATTGTTCTATTTGCTTTACTATCATGTAGTTACACAGCTTCAGTCCTCATTATCTTGAAAGTACCATTTTGTCCGATAGAACATTTTATAGTAAGGTCACGAAATGCTTAACAAGTGCGCCACTATCTAAATTAGATATGTAGAACTCCGAAAAACACTATTGGGAAGGTCTATTGCTTTCTTCAGCTGCACAGTATTTAACGAGCATCACTAAACAAAGACATCGTCATGGTAATACTTCCCGTTGAGTTTAAATAAATTATGCCTGGTGGACATTAAACGATGCAATGGATGGAAGACCTTTGATCGGAGAGCTCTGGAATTTAGTTGCCATATAGGCAACAAGTATAGCAACAAGTATAACAGAATTAAATCGTTGGTTTTAGTCGACCAGATTCAAACCCCGTGTGTTCAAATATCACGACCTGCCACACAGAAAGCATGCGCTCAACTCTTTCAACCATCCTGTTTATATTGTTTTGCGAATAATTGGGAATAATGGATGGTATCTAGGAACTTCCAGTATTTACATTCGCATAATTTCTTATGCAGCACTTTTTATTTTGCGCGTGCAAAAAACCCACAAAATTGGCTTATCACAATAAACCCCCACTGCCTTTGTTCATATCGCAAAGTTGGTATAATTTGTTGTAATTTACCAAGTAGCCCCCGATATATATAGAGCGAGAGAGAGAAAGCGAGAGAGAGAGAACTATGCTAACTAACTAGCTATACACCTGAACTCTGTCCCCAGTTGTGCAATGAAAGAAATAATCAGGATTTCTCACTGGAAGGTAGAAATGAAGATGTTGTTGGTTTAAGCCCCTGTCACATAGCCGTTAGTGGACGTAGTTGAACATAGTGGACGCTGCCATAGATGAATGTAGTTGAACGTAGTTGAACGTAGTTGAACGTACCGGCATCCATACTTGTCCGTGATGTTAACTTGGTAATAACCTGGATGAACTGTGATCTCTGATTTAATTTGTGGACATGTTCAAAAGAGCGGTACGTTAGAGGCTAAATTTGCATCCGTGATACTAACTTATTCTAGCGTACTCTAGCATACTCTAGCATGCTCTAGCATACTCTAGCATTCTTGGACAAAGCCTTGGTCACGTAGCCGTGAGTGGACGTAGGTGAATGTAGTGGAGGCTAATGCAGTTGAATGTAGTTGAACATACTGGCATCCGTACCATAAGGTATTTATCCGTACCGTAACATATTTATCCATACCAAAACCTGTCCTACCTCAAAGCTGCATAGTCCGATGAAATCATCAAATTTTCAAAACCAAAGCAATGATCTAAATTTGATTCTACATATCTAACTTAGATGCTGATGCACTTATTAAGCATTTGTCACCACACAGAAGGGAATAGTGAGGCAATTGAATAGATCATGTTACTGCAGAATGCTATGGTGTCAGAGTTTTGGCAAGCATGCCAAAATTAATTTTGCATGGTTGCACTTCAAATATTTCAAAAGTTTGCCACTTAAAATAAAAGTTACTTCAAGCTAAAGCATGGTACATTATAACGATCAACCTAATGTATTTATCTCAGAAAATGTCTGAAACTCGAAACCATCGGACTATGCAACTTTAACGTATTTCAAGATAGTTTAACGTACTTACACCACGTTTGACCCATGTAATGGCCCTGTCACACTATGACGTAATGACGTCAACGTAGGGAGAACGTGAAAAACGTCGAACTTCTTGGCGTAGTATGCAAATTTGGGCACAAGTTGAACGTGGATGCAGCATAGTGGACGAGAGAGTAACGGCGGTAAAGCGTAGTGATAGCATCATTCAACGAGAGAGGACAACGTAATTATTCTCAGGGAATGCTATGCATGTTATTCCATTGATAGAACTACGTTGCTTTATGTTACCTTACGTTACTTACGTCATGAAACAGTGGCAAAACGGTAAACGTACATTGGACGTCCATTAGGCATCCGTTTTCCCGACGTTTTCACGATGCGGACTGCACGTTCCCGCCACCTTTAATGTTGGTCAATGTAATGCAACATAATGCAACATAGTGCAACATAGTGCAACGTAGTGACCAGCGTTTCATTGACGTTCACTGAACGTGTACAGAACGCATGGCGAACGTAAACCCTTACGTTCTAGTTACGTCGAAAGTTTTGAACAGGTTCAAAACTTTGACGCGCGCCGACATAACACGACGTAACGTGACATAGCTCGACGTCAGTCTAACATCATTCTGACGTCATCATAACGTAATCCAACGTACGTCAACGTGATGACGAAAAATCACCACATCAGGCTTACGTTGGCTCGTTATGTCATAGTGTGACAGGGGTATAAGCCTCCACTACGTTCACCTACGTTCAACTACGTCCACTAATGGCTATGTGACCAGGGCTTAAGAGTTTTACATTCTGGCAACATCTAAGGTCATATCAGGAGAGAGAAATGAAGAAGATTTGACTGAAATCTACCGGCGGCATTCGGGATCACCTATGCAGGCTTGTCGATATCGATTAATGTCTACTGAACATTTACTTTTCTCAACTGTGTTTTTTTTTGTATGTGGTGTTTGTGTGTGGTTTTACTCCTTTTTCTTTCTTTCTATTTTTTGTTACGCTAGGCCCGGCCGCCTCACGTCATGCTTGATTCTCGTAGCCGGAAATTGACACATCTGACGTAAGCAATCAGCGATTCAGTGGTCCGAGGAAGGTTGTCGTCTGCAGACGTCAGTGTCGTTCCATACGGCTGATGGAGGAGAATATTTCTCGTAACACATCACGTAGCCTTTTTATTTTCTCGTATAAATGTATCCAACCCATAATAGACGTTTCCCCCCGCACCCCGAAAAAAGATAAATATTTTAGTATTTATTTGGGACACAAACCGATGAATTTCGACATTATTTTTGTCAGTGGAGTTTTAAAGTTGTTTTTTATTCGTTAGTGGATATTTTGTGAGTAGTTTATTTCATTTGTCTTTGTTTAAACCCGCGCTCAATAAAATAATTTAAAAAAAGGGGGGGAAAAAGCACTGCCCGAAGCCCAAAACATGTCGGAACTCTGTATGACGGGAAGGGGGAGGGGGTAGGAGGGAGGAGGAGGGGTGGGTGGAGGGGGCGGGAGGAGGGAGTGGGGAGGGGATAGGAGAGGAGGGGAGGGGGAGGAGGCGGAGGGGGGGGAGGCGAGAGGAGGGAGTGGGGAGGGGGAGGGGGAGTGAATAGGAGAGGAGGGGGGAGAGGGAGAGGGGCAGGGAGTGGGGGGATGGGGAGGGGAAGGGATGTGATGGGAGGGGAATGGGTGGGAGAGGGGGGGGAGAGGAGACGAGGGGAGAGGAGAGGAGGGGAGAGGAGACGAGGGGAGAAGGAGGGAGGAGAGCGGGAGGGAAGGGATGGGGAGGGGAAGGGGGCAGGAGGGAAGGGAATGGGGGGGGGGAGGAGGAGGGGGAAGGGGGAGGAGAGCTGGATTGGGGGAAGGGGGGAGGGGAGGAGGGGGCGGGGGGACCCTCGATGAATGCTTTTAAACATGCCGGTAGTTCTGTCACGGTACTATCAAACCATCACCAATCCTGTGACATTTTAAAATGCTTCCTAGCGCGATGGAACGTCCAAAATACCGACCACCCCACCACCTTACTGACAGGTTTTTGTCACAGTGCATACAGAATTAACACGCTACCATGCCAGGGATTGATACACTACATGTAATTGCCATCACATTTCCATTTAATCATTAAACTGTCCGCCAAATAATGGATCAGATCTTAAAGTACAATTTGTATTTTTTTTAAATTAAAAATTAAACAAATTAAACAAACAAAAAACACTACAATGACTGATGTTTAATGATTATTTCGTTAACTGCATAGTCTGATGAAAGCAAAGAAGTATAATTGAAGCCAAAATACTTAGATTTCATTCTACATGTCAAAGATAGTTAGATACTGATGCACTCTTTAAACAGTTATTACTTCATCGAAGGAAATCTAAGTCAATTTAATAGCTATTGTCACTATTGAGGTGTATGTCCAGTATTTCGACATGCACGGACAAATTAATTTCGCTCAAATATCGCTCAAATATCTAAAAGGTTAACCCTTGAAACAGAAGCTACCTCGGACCACCCTTCGGCGTCCGGCTCCCATACCGGCTATAGACTACATCAGCATTCTAACGGGACGGTGCATTGTGGGATGCGTCAAAGCAAAACAAACACACAAGAAGCACAAGGCACATGCTAATACACTGGGTGCAGTTATGAAATGTGCTAGATTCAGCTCATCTTAGCTCTTGTTTGAAACATAAAACACAAACTAAAAAAATATATATAATAAATTAAGATATTAATCTTTTATCCAGCATTGCATTTACATCAATATAATCAACACATATTAGGCCATGTGCATTTAGATTTAGACAAATCTGGGCACTCTCACCGTGTTAGAGCCATAGCCAGAATCAGTTTTACTTATTTTATTCATGTTTTTATTTATATCCTATGGTTAATGCCATATGTAGAACTAGAAAATGAGTATGGTTAATCAGATATTGGTTATATATTTCTTTGAAACAAGTTTTTGTTGACACATTTGTCATTTTAATATTTAGAACAAGAATTACTTATCTCTAATCAATGGTGATGTAAACATCACCCTGTAAAGTGACTGAAATTGTATGTTTCTTAGCTCAAAATGATTAATTATGGACAGTTGTGTCTTAAACATATTCATTATATTATTATATTGTGTCCTTCCATCCATGTTTGTACCAAATTGTTATGTATTTTTTTTTAATTTGGAATAAAATCAAAGTTTTGCCCTATGCATATCGGCAAACTCAATGGCTGTATGCCTTTGCTTTGCTGCCAACATCGTTTTCAGCGCATGCACAGTTGGAACGGTGATCAAGTCTATTTACTATCGTTATTTATTAGAAAGTTCCACAAATCCATGCAAGGGTCACATGCCATGCACGAGCTGGTCATTTGAAACAATAAGTTCTTTGGCTATTTACAAAAAAATATATATCTGGTGGAATAAGGCAAACACACGTGGCAGGGAGATCTAGCGAGACAGAGCGAGACAGCGAGAGACAGAGCGAGAGACAGAGGGAGAGACAGCGAGAGAGACAGCGAGAGAGACAGCGAGAGAGACAGCGAGAGAGAGGGTGAAAGACAGTGAGATACAGAGCAAGAGACAAAGCGAGAAACAAAGCAAGAGACAGAGCAAGAAACAGAGCAAGAAACAGAGCGAGATATAAAAGTGAGAGACAGCAAGAAACAGAGAGAGACGGAGAAACAGATGGAGATGGAGGGAGACATAGGGAGACAGAGGAAGACAGGGAGACAGAGCGAGGCAGTGAGAGCGACATTCTTATTTTGGGACATGTGACATCCAGTCCAATATCCACGCGTGTACAGATCTGCCACCTGGTGGTAAAATCGGGAACTATGCACTTTTACCCGCAGTAGAACGTCGGTATGGGTTCCTAAATAGCGCTTTAACATTGGTCCTGCCATAAACACGTCAGAATCAGAGACGCGGACGCTGCTGGGCTGCGTTCGTCTTGTTGACGTTTATTAGTCAGCATCGAGGTATGTGACGCCGGTGTCGCAGTTTCCGCCATCTGCCAGTTTCCGCGGTACGCATACACTCAAATGCATTGTAAATGCCTGTGAGCAATCTTCATACAGAAAAAGTGAAATATCTCTAAAACCGCACCACCTAGAAACAAATCGCTTGGTACACATATAGAAAACATCTTTACCAAAAAGATTATATTAAAGTTATATGGTTAGGGTTCTTGATTTCTATTAATTTTGAATAAAACTAATGTTTTGCACTGCGCATACCGTCAAACTCAAGGCATTGTCAATGGTCATGAGCAATCTTCATACAGAAAATACAGAAAAAGTGAAATATCTCTAAAACCACAGCACCTAGAAAAAAATCGCTTGGTAGACATATAGAAAACATCTTTACCAAAAACATTATATTAAATTTATAAGGTTAGTGAAGATAGCTGTTCGATTTTGACGCATGCACAGAAGCAGAAACTGGCGGACGGCGGAAACTGCGACACCGATAAATGTCTGTAGGCAATACGGAAAGTAAGGGGATGTTAACTCAACCAGTCAGGTGATGGGATGTTGGTGCGGACAGAGGCAGCAGCTTGTGTGTGTGAGTTTGTGTGGAGGGTGTTGGGTGATGGGGCATAAGAAGAACAGGAGAACTTAAGACAGGTGTGAGTGTTGATCAGGAGAGCGACACAGAGAAACAGGTTGCAGCTGAAGTGATGACAGTAGCCTCGCTCAAGCTGGGCCGGCGACAGCAACTTCTAATGTTGAACACAGACTGCCAGCATAAGTTGGGAAAGTGAGATTCCTGTGTGTTCATCCTGGGAACGTCGCCAATAAAGGGGGGGGGGGGGGTAAGTAACGTGTTAGGAGCGTGCACTGCTTATTATAACATACCAGAAGTTGGATCACACATAACTTAAAGTTGTATAGTCCGATGGTTTTGAATTTCTGTATTTTCTCTGAGATAAATATATTAGATCGATCACTAGTATCTACTTTACATTAGTTAAGTTATTTTAATTTTAAATGGTAAACCTTTGAGATATTTTGAGTGCAAACATGGAAAATTAGTTTTGGCAAGCTTGCCAAAACTCTGACACTATATGTACTAACAGGTTCTGTTAAATTGACTTAGTATTCCCTTCTACGCAGAAACAAATGCTTAATAAGTGGATCAGTATCGAAGTTAGATATTTAAAATCAAACCTAGATAATTGGTTTGGTTTTGAAAATTTGATATTTCACTGGACTATGCAGCTTTAAATGGCCAACAGAAAATTGAAAACATCAACTGACCTAGATTTGACTTTGCATATCCAACTTAGATACCAGCGCACGCATTAAACAGTTATTGCTGCATATAACGGGATAATAAGACTATTTTGTTGAACCGTTTACTGCTGTAGCTTGTGAGGTGAGATTTTTCACGCCAAAATTAATTTAGCATGCTTCACTTCAAATATATCAATCATTAGTTATGTATAATCAAATTTAATTCAAGATAAAGGAAAGTCAATTGTAGCGAATTATGGGGCAGTTCTGAGCGAATATTAAAATTTCTAAGCAGTTATGAAGAGCTGTGGCCAAGGATGAGACATTTCAAGCATCTGTAAGCAGTTTTGTGAACCTCTGAGCAATAATGAGCAGCTCTGAGCAATAATGAGCAGTTCTGGATAGTTATTAGCAGCTTTGAGCAATTGAGAGCAGTTCCCAGCAGCCGTGAGAAGCTATTTAATAATCATGAGCAGCTTTGAGCAATTGAGAGCAGTTCCTAGCAGCCGTGAGAAGCTATTGAATAATCATGAGCAGCTTTGAACAATTGATAGTGATCCCTGAAGCTGTGAGCAATGTTCACGGAAACTGTGAGAATCTATGATAAACTGAGCAAATTTGGACAGACTTGAGCAACTCTGTTAGCTCTAGTAATATACTGCAAAAAGTTCTAGGTAATTGGCATCCATTCAACTGCACAGCTATCGGTTCCTACCGCATGAAGAAGTGAGAGACTCAACTAAGTTATGAAACCATAAAGAAGAAAAAGAAGGAAGAAAGATAAAACGGAGGGACGGAGGGAGGGGGGGGGGGGGGCAGGGGGAAAGGAGGAGGAAACGATGTTAAAGTTGCATAGTCCAATGAAATATCAAATTTTCAAAACCAAAACAATTATCAAAATCTGAATCTACATATCTAACTTAGATACTGGGGCACTTATTAAACATTTGTCACCACACAGAAGGGGATGTTTGTTGTTGTTTGTTTGTTGTTGTTTTACGTCCTAGCAACATCTAAGGTCATATCAGGACGGGCTGCCGAGGCAATTGAATAGAACCTGTTACTGCAGAAGCCTATGGGGTTAGAGTTTTGGCGTGCTTGCCAAAATTAATTTTGCATGGTTCCACTTAAAATATCTAAAAAGTTAGCCACTTAAGATAAAAGTTACTTCAAGCTAAAGTAAGGTACATATTAACGATCAACCTAATGTATTTATCTCAGAATATTTCAGAAACTCAAAACCATCGGACTATGCAACTTTAAAATCCTGGTGTTTAAAAAAAAGAGAAAATCGAGGAAGGACAGAGAAGCGGCAGGTGGTCTGCATTGGGGTAAGAAGTGCGCATAGCTTGGACTAAGCGGGGAGTAGTTTCGGCTGCCACAACACTCAAGTCTTGTATACATAGCTTTGCACTGGTCACCGCGGTATTCAACATACTGCCGACGGGAACCGGAAGAACGCGGATATTCCGGTTCACAGCGTGAACTATGAGCACTGCCCAACAGTCTGGATCAACAACCTGCTGCAGGGGGTGGGGGTGGATGAGGGGGTGGGGGTGGGGTGGGGGTGGGAGTAGGGGCGGTTGAGAATGAGGGTGAGGGGCTAGAAAGCCTCCATTTCTCTTCTTTCTTTTTTTTCTTTTTTTCCCTCTTTTTTTTTCAGAATCAATAATCCGTGCCTTGACTTCTAAAGCAATGCCTGCTAGACAACTATCTACAGTGTGGCATATTCGCAATATTTGTGTGCGTGTGAATCCTGTAAGCTTCTGGCTATTGCTATTAGTTTCTGGGTCAGTTTGTTTGTCAACTTCGATGTCAGGCGAGCGTTACCTATTGCATTTTATCGGGCGCGGTGGCCGAATCGGTAGAGCGCAGGCAATTGGCGCGGGAGATCGGGAGTTTAATTCCAGATCGAGTCAAACATTGGTTTCTGTTGATGCGAAACCCAGCTGAGCCAAACCAATGACTTACACAATTGATACTTGTCCCTTCCTAGCTTGGCACTCAGCATTAATAGGATAGGGAAAGGACTGGTTAGCTCAGTGTCAGGTCAGGATAATGTAACTGAGTAGAATAGGCTTATTGGGTCATGGTGGTGGTGGCCTGATTTACCCAGTGGGCAAGCACTATAAAGTCACCATAAGTGTGCATTGTCACAAGATCGTACCTTAGATGTTGCCAGGACGTAAAACTCCAAAAACCAACCATATTGCATTTCTGGAGTATTTATTTGGCTTGGCATGCTATTGTACCATCGGAGAAGCTATTGCGGCATGTAGTTCTGGTTATGGTTCTGGAGAATTGTGGGAGATTAGTGTACTTGGAAACCATCTTGTATTTACACTGTCAGACGTATGTGTGTATTAGGATAGATCGTTAAAGCAAATTCAGCACGCGTGGTTAATTCATGAACCTTCACACAAAAACAAAAAGAGAAAGCCCTTTTTTTTCTATTGCGCTGCAGTTGTTCTCTGTGGACATTTTTCGGAACTGGGCGGGGCGGGGTGGGGTAGGGGTGCTTGGGAGAAGTACTGCAGGGGTGCATGCCTGCATGTGCAATGAATGCTTGCTTGCATAGACTCAGTTACAAGCACTCCCTGGAACCATCGGGAAACTACTGGCGCAACCTGTCGAGCATGGCGGGTGCTTACATGCGCACAAGTCTGCTCCTAGGAAATAGCATAATATTGGTTAAAAGTACTGACATTTGTGCAAAATGTTAGGTGCATTGCATTACAAGTGGAGTATTTACCTGTGGTCCAGCTGACGTGGCATATGCGACATGTTGTGTGTTTACTTCCACCACACTTGTTAACACTAACATCTTGAGGGGTGATGCAACGTTTTCAACATTGTCACGGTCATAGCAAGTGTATGACAGGGTGGGTGAAGGACAAGTGGGGGGGGGGGGGGTTAAGGAATCTATGACTGCTACAGTTTCATAAAAATGTTATATGGAATAAACCACTGTTCATGCTCTGTGATAAAATGTTGATGTGTGCTATTTTGTGGGAGGACGGAGGGGACTTGAAAGGTGGTACATTTTTATGATTGTGAAAATGATTGTGAAAATGTTGAAAAACTTGGATGACTCTTAATACCACTGCACATTTTGTATAATACTTTTTGATGGATGGGAACCTAGATTCTATAAACATGTGTGTTAGCGGTATGTTGAATTAATATTATCAACTCTTGGTACACCATTGTTTGTTTATTTCGGTTGTACATCCTAGACAGGCTACCAAAGCAGATCCTCTACCCTCAACTGTCTTCTGGTTACAGAAAGAGAGGGCGCCCTCGTCTCGGGTTCAAGGATACCATCAAGAGAAACCTGAAGCTGAGAGATATTAAGACCGACTCATGGACATCACCCTCACAGCAGAGAGCTAAATGGAGAGCGGCAGTCAAGTAATGAAAGCAGTCTTTGTCGCATCGTGACCGACAGCATTATGATGATGATGACATCCTAACAAGGTTATACTTCTAAGGTCATATCAGAACAGGAAACCTACTGGTGACAGTGCGCACTCATAGTGCTTTACAGTGCTTCATAGTGGTGCCCCACTGGGAAACTGCGCCACCGACACCATGACCCAATATTCCATTCAGTCACACTATCTTGATACTAAACTAACCAGTCATTCTCTAATCCTAGTAATGTCCAGCGCCAGGCTTGGTAGCAGCAACTATACATTTTGAAAGTCATTGGCTTGACTCGGTCGGGATTCGAACCCCTGATCTTCCATACAAATTCCGGAAGGAGAGTGCGTCGGTGATGTTCAAAGAACAAATTCAGGCAGAATAAAATATTGTTTTTCCCTTAAATGGTCGCCGTCGACCTCCATATATGTGCAAAAAAATAGTTCTTTTATATCATAACGAGCTGGCATTAAAGGCTGAATAGGACCTAGCTCAGCCAGAAGAGGATCTGTAAGTTAAAACTAGTGATATAAAAGCACGAAGCACTCTGGTGTCGCCAAGACCCGAGAGTGGGAGTCATAATAGATTCTGATGTGCAGGAACAATGAGTATTGACTACAAACAAAGGTGATATATCCACCAATAGGCAACCGTCAATAATACTTGTGTTAGGTCTATGGCGCAGGTGCCTAAATCAGCCACCTAATTAACCCGCCTATGTGCTTTCCACCCAGCCAGGTCTGCTGCCTGTAGCAACGGTCAACCGATGGTCAAAAACTGAATGTCAAACGGACGGCCCGGACACCAACCGGACACCAATCGGACACCTACCGGGCACCTACCGGACTGATGACGGACGCACCGAAAACAGTTAAAATACCGACGGACCGAATTCCCGCAGCACCGTCAATGGACTCTGCAGGAAACAAACCGGAGACGTAACAAATGGGTAACGGACATGGACCGGACAAAACAGACTAAACGGACTTAAAACAGACACCAACTGTACACCTCAGCCCAGCGGTGTCCGGTACACGTTTTGTGCATGTTCAAAACTTGCTACCGTACACACCAGACACCACTGGACACAGAACGGACACACCGGAAGCCAACCGTATATAAACCATACATTGCCGTATTTCACCAGACAATGTCCGTTTTCTATCCGGTACCCCAATCTGGTGAGGTGTGACTGGGCCTTTACAGGAAGATGAGTCAGTGTACGCTACGATAGAAATAGCATAGAGAATTGGAGACCAAGCACCAAATGGATCATTCTTTACAAGACCAAGTATAGATCCTGGCCTGCTGTGACGGGTTTATTATACAGGCCTTTACCCACGGGAATGCTGGGTATTCTGGCTCAGAATGCGGGACGCCACGTCACTAAGTACATTGATTGTTATGGATCCAGTGCTACAAGATTCATATGATGATGGGTATCTCTAAAACCACACCACCTAGAAACAAACCGCTTGGCACTCAAACAGATAACATGCTCAGCAACCAGATTATATTAAATTTATATGGTTAGGGTTCTGCATTCCTATTAATTTGGAATAGAACTGACGTTTTGTACTGCGCGTATCGGCAAACTCAATGACAGTGTGCCTTCATTCTGCAGCCAAGCTGTGTGTGCATACATGATGTTTGTAAACATTGAAAGGGGTCTATTTCGCACGTGTTCGTTCTTCCATTTAGGTATAGCTGTCGCCAACTGGTGTTGGTTGCTGTCACTATCTTCCCTCGACCTGTTCAGCACAGTATGCTGTATACTAATTACTGTTACAAACATATTTATTTATATGTTACAAATGATTATGTTTTGATGAAACACCAGTCATTTAATGTGTTGCCCAGTCGGTTGTGCCATCCCGTCATGCTTAGCGATGGAACAATGCCTCATGCCACCCTACTATCCTTTATTGCCATCCGTATTCAGGAAGAGCGCAGACTGGCTTCACGTGGTCGTGTGTTCGAACCCCGGCCGAGTTCAATCAAGGACTAACAAAATTGACACTGGTTGCTACCTATCCTGACACTTAGCATTACTCGGATAGGGTAATGACCAGTTTGCTCAGTATCAGGATAATGTAAGTGCGTGGGATATTTGGTGATGATGCCAGTGACCCAGTCTTTTACATTATAGTGGTGCAGCATTATAAAGTCACTATGAATGTGCATTGCCACAAGTCGGTACCCGTTCTTAGATGAACTTAGATGTTGCCAGAACGTAAAACACTAATACACAAATTTTAATCACACCCACACCCACCACACCCACTGGACCCACCACCACCCACCACCGCTACCACCCATCACCTCTACCACCCACCACCGCTACCACCCATCACCTCTACCACCCACCACCGCTACCACCCATCACCTCTACCACCCACCACCGCTACCACCCATCACCTCTACCACCCACCACCGCTACCACCCATCACCACTACCACTCACTACCACCCATCACCTCTACCACCCACCACCGCTACCACCCATCACCTCTACCACCCACCACCGCTACCACCCATCACCTCTACCACCCACCACCGCTGCCAGCCATCACCATTACCACCACCGCCAACACCATCATCACCATCACCACCACCAATAACAACACCGACACCAACACCGCCAACACCACCACCACACCATTACCATCACACCGCCACCCACCAGCACTACCCCCACTGCAAAAACCCCCATGACCATGACCATCACTACCACTACCGCCGCCACCACCCACCACCGCCCACCACTACCAAAACCACCATCGCCATCACCACCACTACTGCTACCACCCAACGCATGCCATTACCCACCACCATCACCACCACCACCAACGCCGCCACCATCACCATCACCACCACCACTACCCCCACCACTGCCACCACCACCGCCACCACCACCACCACCACCACTGCCACCACCACCACCACCACCACCGCCACCACCACTCTTGCATGACCCGTCCTCGAACCCAGCCTTTGCAAGGCGAGTAGTTGCCGAGCTGCTCCCGGGTCGCCTTGTGGCGCCGCCCTGGCGGGCGCCAGTCCGGCCCTGGCCCGGCCCTCAACCCGTCCTCACGACCACATTAAAAAGCACTCGGAGGGCGGGCCTCAAGTATTGACCAATGTACCGGAAGTAGCCGATTGGTAGTCGGGCCGAGCGGCCCTGCGCAGACTCTCCAGTTCATTAGTTCCCGTAACGGTCAATTAGCGCTGGTGACGGTCATTCCGCGCTGACCAGCGGTCACTTCCCGCCACAGCTGACCGCTCCCTCCCCACACCCCCACCCCCGACACCATCCTTCCATACCACACACCTCCACCCCGCAATAACCATCTCCATCAGAGATTCCCCCAGACAGAAGTCGATGCGCCTGTAATTTTGCCCAAGCGCGCTGAAGTTTATGGGTGGTAGCAGCCGTGGATTACAGGAATTGGGAAGATGAGGAGGTGGGGGGGGGGGGGGGCAGAGGGATGGATGGGAATGAGAGGGGGGGGGGGGGGGGACTCTTTCACTTAAAAAAATAAAAACCCATACCAAATAAGTCATGCTGTGTAAAGCAGAGGCGCCTGATGAAAACGGGCCGAGTGACCTCCCTGCTCGCAGCGCCACCTAGGTGAGTTTAATGAGTGGTATCTGGGCAGGGATCAGTGGTCCATGGACGCCACCATTGGAATTACCATGGCAACTGAGGGCATCACATGTATGTGTGTGTTGGCAGAGGGTGGGAGGGTGGGAGGGTGATGGGTGGGAAGATGAGTGGGCAGGTGAGTGGGTGGGTGGATAGGTGAATGGGAGGGTGAGTGGGTAGGGGATTGAGTGATTATGTGGGTAGGTTAGTAGGTGGGTGGGTGGGAGTGGGGGAAGGTGAGTGGGTGGGTAGGTAGGCGAGTGGGTGGTTACGTGGATGTGTGGTTAGGTGTATGATTGGTCAGGTGAGTGGGTTAGTGTGGGTGTGTGGGTATGTGGTTGTGTAGGTGAGTGGGTGGTTCGGTGGATGTGTGGGTAGGTGTGTGGGTATGTGGGTGTGTGGGTGGGTAGGAGAATGGGTGAGTAGATAAGTTGGTCGGTGGTTAGTGGGTGATGGGTGGGTGGGTGTGAGTGGGTGGTTAAGTGGGTAGGTGTGTGGGTTTGTGGGTGGTTACGGTGTGGGTATGTCGGTGTGAGGGTGGGTGGATGGGCGTGTGTATGTGGGGGGGGGTGAAGTTGGCGCTGGCCATGGTCTAAAGGTTGGTGTCGGGGGCACCCCCACCTGGTGGGTCAGCAGACAGGTGCATCGGGGTGGGACCAGGGGGTGGGGGAAGGAGGAGTAGTGAGGGGAAGGGAGGGCGAGGGAGGGGAAGGGAGGGCGAGGGAGAGGGGAGGGAGGAAGGGGGGGGGGGCCGTTGGTGGTGGCAGGGAGTGCCGGGGGTGAGAGGGGGTACCGGGGAGGTAGGGGGTGCGGGGGTGGGAGGGGAACCGCGGGAGTGAGGGGGTACCGGGGGTGGGAGGGGGTACCGGGGAGGGGGGGAGGGGGTACCTGGGGAGGGAGGGGGTATCGGGGGAGGGAGGGGGGAGTGTTGCTCACCTTTTGTGTGCCCGGCGGCCAGCATGCCAGAGGAAGCATGAAAAGGCCACGGCCGGCTGGTAAACAGCTTCAGTTGGTGGGTGCTCTCCTCTCAGTCACAAGCAGCCATCCACCTGTAAGAACCGGACCCTATGCACACAAGGTGTGACCCATCGAGTTCTCGCCACGGCAGTCAATGTGGCAGTGTAAACAGTTGCTGGTGTAATTTAGCAAGTGAGATTTATTCTGCTGAATAAGCCTTTTGACAGTGCCGAAGCACTGGTCTTCCAGCCATTTTTCAATTCAAGGTATATAGAATAAGGTATACAACAACTGTTGAATACACAGTTTGCAGTATGTAACACAATGACATTCTGTAACCCAAAAGTTTCATAGCAATATGGTAACAGTAGTGTCATATAACTAGATCAATATTAGTTAGATCAATGTGAGTATTTACATAGTATTTAGAATTTAAGCAGAAGTTATCGTCTGTATTCAGTTGGTAGAGTTGTAGTAAGTTTTAATAGTTAAATCTTTTAAACCATGGCGTTGGTTGGTTTAGTTGATTAAATTGGTTTAGTTAAGTTGCATAGTCCGATAATTTTGAGTTTCTGTTATTTTCTGAGATAAATATATTACTATTGGACTGATCATTATGATCTACCTTACTTTAGTTTGAAGTAACCTTTATTTTAAATGGCTAGCTTTTGAGATATTTGAATTGTAAACGTGTAATATTAATTTTGGCAAGCACCAAACACCATAGGCTTCTGCAGTAACAGGTTCCATTAAATTGAGTTAGTATTCCCTTCTATGGGGCGACAAATGCTTAATAAATGCATCAGTGTCTAAATTAGATACATATGATCAAGTTTAGATAATTATTTAGGTCTTTTAAATTTTGATATTTTCATCGGACTATATACCTTTAAGCAGGGGAATAATCTTTGGTTGTAAACAATAGACGAGATCACCATTCCAGCCGTGCAGTGCATTGTGGGATGCGTGGACGAAAAAACAAACCGCGCGAAGCACATGACTAATGCTAAGGCACTGGGTGCAGTTATGAAATGTGTTCTTCTTCTTGAAGATTTATACTGCATGTTAGTTTCAGCTCATGTCATCTCTTGTTTGAAACATAGAATACAAACTAAAACAATTTACATAATGTTAAGCTTTCATCTAGCATTGCATTTACATCAATCTAATCAGCACATCTTATGTGGGCACTCAGACTAGTGTTAGAGCCATAGCCACAGTCAGTTTTACTTATTTTATTCATGTTGTTATTTATATCCTATGGTTAATAACATTTGTTGGGTTAGCAAATGGGTAGGGTTAATCAGACATTGGTTATATATTTCTTTGAAACAAGATTTTGTTGACACATTTGACATTTTAATATTTAGAACAAGAATTACTAATCAATGGTGATGTAAAAATCAGGCATCAGCCTGTAAAGTGACTGAAATTGTATGTTTCTTAGCTCAAAATGCTTAATTATGGAGAGTTGTGTCTTAAACATATTCATTATATTATTATATTGCATGCATCCATCCATGTTTATGCCAAATTGTTCTGTGTTCCTATTAATTTTGAATAAAATCCAAGTTTTGACGTACGGGCCGAAAACAGTTAAAAAACCGACGGACCGAATTCCCCAGCACCATCAACGGACTCTGCAGGAAGCAATGGCCTTTGCTTGGCTCTCGGCGCCGTTTTCAGCACATGCGCAGTCGGAATGGCAATCTCGTCTATTGGTCTTCCGCATTCCACTGCTCCTTGCCCTATCCTATTGATGCCAAAACGACATGCTAGATACTGATAAGTTTCAATTAAATCATTCACTTGACACGACAATGGTTCGCACCAAAGGATTCGAACCCTCATGATCTATCAAAACGGGAAGCGGGCACTCAAAACTCATCTTTAAATTTAATAATTATTAGCGCAATCTGATAAAGTTGCATAGTTCGATAAAAGCACCAAATTTTCGAAAGTAAAACACTTATCTAGATTTAAATATGCATATCCATATTTAAATATGAGTAGACTTATTAAGTTTTTTTTGTTGCTACATAGAAGGGGATATTAATATGTCACATTAATAGAGCCTGTTACTATTGGAGTCTATGGGACCAGAGTTTTGACAAGTATGGCAAAATTAGTTTAGCATTTTTATATTTCACATATCTCCGAGGTTAGTCATTTTAAGTGATAGTTACTTCAAGTAATGCAGGTATTGCAGGTATAACAATACCTCAGGGAGTTTGATGCCCCTGCCCTGCAGAGTTGTAAACCACTGCCTTGTGGTACAGGTTTTCGACAGAACTGAAGGCTAAGGGAGCAAACCCTAAACAGAAAACCATGTCACTGTGGCAGCATTAAGGGCGGTTGATGTATGAAACTCCCAACATCTCCCAACCAGCCACTGCAGGGACAAATAGTTTTGCGCCTGTCTTGACATGTTCTTGCCAGTGTGAAACCTCTATTTGCTCCCCGAGAGAGTGCTGCTGGTAACTTGCAAAAGCCAGCAGCACTTCAACACTTTTGCAGGCAGCTTTCATGAAATGGATACCATCAAGAGAAACCTGAAGCTGAGAGACATTAATAATGACTCCTGGACGCAACTCTCACAGCAGAGAGCTAAATGGAGAGCGGCAGTCAAGTAATGAAAGCAGTCTTTGTCGCATCATGACCGACAGCATGATGATGATGACTTCAACGTAAAGTGCAGTAGATAATAACAATCAACCTACTATATTTAACTCAGAAAATGATAGCGACACAAAACAATGGAACCATGCAACTTTTAACCATATGTTCATAGACCTCATCACACAATACAAACACTCATCAAATGTTTAAAAACAAAGAAATCCATGCCAATATACTTTTAACTTCTGTATTAAAATTACTTAAATATAAATCCGATCTGACACGGGGAATCACACACATATCATATGTTGTATAAGAATTATACGACTATAATAACCCGGAATTCTATACTCGCTCCTAACACCCACCCACCAGTATTTGGGTGGTTGAGCCTCGGACTACTCGTCTACTGTTCAGGCTTCAGCTTCGACGGTGGCGCCACCGCTCGCCTGCTCACTATCTGACTCACTTACGCCCAAATATATATATAATATATATATATATATAATATATATAATATATACTACATAATATATATATGTATACACATAGACATATTGAACAATTATTCTTGATATTGATCAACATATTCATTTGCGTTGCAACCCCTTCGTAAAGCATTATGTTCACATCTTCACCTTTCTGAACTCTCCGCCTGTTTATGGCTGTCTGTCTTTGTATCTGTAAACACACACCACACACACCTCCACCGAAGCCTTCCACCACTCCGATCCTCCAAACACCAATACTCCAATACCAAACACTAATAATCCAATACCAAACACCAATACTCCAATACCAAATAGCACTGCTAACATTGCCCCCTCCCCTCCACATCTCACCTCCACCCCCCTTACGCGCACACCTGACACAGACACCTTCAAACCCTCAAACTGTACACAGTAGAGTCTCTGCTGCCGCCTCCATCCGTACAATCACAATTCCACTCCAACTACCAAACGACATCACCCTCATGCTATCACCGCCCCCCCCCCTTTTGTTTAACCACCTCACCTCTGCCACTCTCCCTCCTTCTATGGATCACCCTCACCACCCCCTCCACACCCCAGCATCCCCCCTTGACATCCCCCCCCCCCCAATCTCACATATGCCACTCTCCCTCCTCCTAGGTATCACCCGCACCACCTCCTTCACACCGATCATCCCCCTCACCCTCCGCACCCCCCAAAAAACAAACCTCACCTATGCCACTCTCCTTCCTCCTATGGATCACCCGAAGCGCCTTCTTCACATCCCCCACGCCCCCTCCACACACCCACACCCCTCCACACACCCGGCTGCCCATCTCTGGCCGGGCCCCGGCGCTGAGACGGCGGCCCGTTATGACGTTACCGGGCGGGCCCAGGGGCGGCGCGGCCCGGGCGGTCAGATTGGGCCCGGGCCGTGCGAGCGCGGCCACTTGATTTATGCCACCAGTCATATCGCTGATGTTATCAAGACCACCGTCGGGCCGCCACAAATTGGCCGGACACTGCGCAAAGCTCTCAGCAAAATGAAGTACAAGGGGCGCCGGGCGCGCGCGCCACTCGCTGACCATAACTGATAAGAACACTGCGCCCCGCCCCACCCCGCCCCGCCCCGCCCCGCCCCGCCCCGCCCCGCCCTGCCCCGCACCGCCCTGCCCCGCACCGCCCCGCCCCGCCCCACACCGCCCCGCCCGGCCCCGCCCCGCCCCGCCCGCACCGACGCCCGCCCCGCGCCCACCCGCCACCGCACCGCACCAGCCCCGCCCCGCCCCGCACCGCACCGCCGCACCGCCACCGCACCGCCACGCACGGCACCGCACCGCACCGCCCCGCCCCGCCCGGCACCCGCCCAGCCCCCGCCCGCACCGCCCCGCCCCGCCCCGGCACCGCCCCGCCCCGCCCCGCCCCCGCCCCGCCCCCACCGCCCCCGCCCGCCCCCGCACAGACCGCACAGCCCCGCCCCGCCCCGCACCCGCCCGCACCGCCCCGCACCGCCCCGCCCCGCCCCGCCCGCGCCCCGCCCCGCCCCGCCCCGCCCCGCACTGCCCCGCCCCGCTCACAGAGGGTGCGGTGTGATCTAGGAGGACCATTATCTGGGACCGTGTGATTACACCACAACAAGGTGCTTTCGGCGCCGGGTGGGATGTGATCACACGCCGGCAACACCCGTCCTCACCACGACCACCACACACACCTGCAACCCAGCACTCACCCCCCTCCCCCCCCCCCCACACCAACACACCCTATCCCCACCTCTAATCCCTAACCTCTCACTTCCTTCAACCCCGCTAACCCACCTCCAACTCCCTCCCTACCTCCAAGCCTCCTACCTCTAACCCATAACCACCCCACCTCCAACCCCACCTTTACCCCCTAACCCCCACCTCCACCCCACCCCATCCCACTTCCAACCTCCTCCACATTTGCAACCCTCCTCCTCACCTCCAAATCCCTCCTCTCACCTCTAAGTCTAACCCACCCCGCCCCACTTCTAGCCCCTGACCCATACCTCCAACCCACCCCCACCCATACCTCCAACCCCTCCCCACCTCCAACCCCTAACACCAGCATCACCACCATATTCATCCCAATCCACGCGCTTCATCTCCACTGCACCGCTCTCCATCCCCACCATCTTGACGCCTCTATCCACCAGGGAACACCTTCCCCAATCTTCCCGGCCCTCAGTCCGGCACTTTCCAACCACACCGCCGTACCACTCCCCCTCCTCCACCCACACACCCACACACCCACACACCCACACACCCAGTACCCCCTCCCACCCACACGTCGCTCCTCCCACATCACACGTGCGGAACATCCCTCTTCTCTCACGCACCCGGGCAGCCACTACTTACTCTCACACATTGATGCATAAACATCCCCCTCCCCTCCCCCGTACACATACATATACACAGGCATGCATTGATCCATTCATCCATACATGCATCCATACATGCATTCGTAGTCACACACAGATCCGTACATACATATATACACATACATGCATCCATATATCCATCTATACATACCCCCAACACAAAAAGTAAACATCGGCTATTGGGCCATCAATCAATACATCCATCCATCCATCCATACATACACATACATGCATCCATACATGCATCCATCCATACACGAATCAATGCATCCATGCATACATATATATACACATACATACATAAACACACGCACATACATATATACATACATACACCCACACACATAGATATATACATACATGCATCCTTACATACATACATGTATCCATTCATACATGCATGCATCTAATCCATGCATACATACACACATGCATACATACATATATACACACACTCACATACATACATAGATATATAAACACACACATACATATATACATATATACATACACACATGCACATACATACATCCACACATACATATATACATACATACAAACACACACACATACATTCATACATACATACATACATACATACATACACACATACATACACACTCACATCCCCCCGCTGCCCACACATGAATCTCCTTTCCCCGCCCGGTCCCCCCTGATACTGCGATAGACTCACAGTTACGCCCGGATTAATTGCATTGCCTCTTTCAAGTCTTTGCGCTGCGGCTAAGCCTGGGTCTTCTGTTTTACTTCCAGCCGTCTACTTTACAGAGGGTGCTTTCAGGGGGCGGGCTGGCGGGGGTTAAGGGGGGGGGGGGAATGGTGGTTATGGGGAGTACGGGGGAGCGGGGATTGGAATGACCTTCAATGGGTGCTCGTCACGCTGCATCCCGGGCCCAGCGTGCCGGGGCCGGGAGCCGGGTGGCCGGGTGGCCGGGAGCCGGGTGGCCGGGAGCCGGGAGCCGGGGGCCAGGGACCAGGGGGGCTGAGTGGCTGGGAACCGGGAATCGGGTGGCCGGGTGACCGGGGGCCAGGGACCGAGGGGCCGGGGGCCGAGCAGCCCCCGACTGTTCCCGACTGCTTCCGGCTGCTCGGGGCTGCTCCCGGCTGCTCGGGGCTGCTCCCGGCTGCTCGGGGCTGCTCCCGGCTGCTCGGGGCTGCTCCCGGCTGCTCCCCCGCGCGACCCCTTCCTTCCCGGGCTGTAATGAGGCCGGCGACTCGGCGGCCGCGCGCCTTTTTGTGGCAGTTAAAGCCGGAGTCCCCGTTACGGATGAGACAGGTCAAATCATGTGCGGCGGATGCAGCTTCCCAATTTCATCTGCACAGATAGGGCTGGACGAATTGGGAGTCGTCACATGGCGCGAGGAATCCCCGCGCATCCCCCCACCCCCGCCTCCGCCCCCTCCGCCCCACTTCTCCCAACCCCGTTCCCCCACCCCACCACCATCACCGCTGCTGTGTTCCGAGCATGCGTCAGGGTCCCGTCCCCGCGTCGACCAATCACAGCGACGACCCCCCTACCCCCCACCCCTCACACCTCATTTGCATATCTGCATTGTGACGCGCTGGCCTTTGTGACCTTGACAGGTCAGGCTGGGAATTAAAGGTCAGTGGGGTGGTCTGTTATCTGTGCCTGGAGGTGGGAGGAGGGTGGGGTGGGGATGGGGGGATGGGGGGAGCGAGGACCGGGGAGGGCAGGGGGGTGGCGCAGATCGCCATCTCTGGTGTGATCAAGTCTGGTCAAGGAAGCGCCCCAATCCTACAGGCTATATATGCATTAACTGTATATACCGGAAGCAGTCCTGACGGCCCCCCCCGCCCCCCCCCCCCGCCCACATACCATTCAATACACAGCACGGCAATCACCATATCTCTTACCGTAATTTAATTCAGTCCGTGGTGTGCATCAGATCCTATGCGGTAATTCACAGAGCCATTCCGGGAGAGCATGAGTGGATCATATAAATAACAGCTTAAGTTAATTATTCAAATAGTGATTACAAATATATTATCAATGTGCAAAAAGTAAACAAAAACCGCACCCCACCCAAGATGACCAATCTGATGTATATTTTGCGATCGTCTTAAGAGGAAGTTGCATATTGATCTTATGTGGTCTTAACTAGAAATGTGACATAATATTATTAACATGTATCTGAAGAGTATCTGACGATATTTATTTATTTTATTTGTTTGTAAGTCACTGGTTTGACTCGGCTGGGGTTCGAACTCCCGACTTTCCACATGGGAAGCCTGCGCTCTACCGATCACGCTACCGTATATGTATGTATATACATATATGTATGTATATACATATATATATATATATATATATATATATATATGAGACTGTCTCAAAAGGTGATAATTAATATGGGACAATCAACATACTATCTCATTTTATCTGCTTATGCATTTGCTCAGGATAAACTGATTTGTTTTTTACATGGTGTTTCATAATCCCAATAGAATACATAATCCCAATAGAATACATATTGATTTGAAGCAAATGTCCTTGTGTTTTCATTGTAACTGTTTCTGTCTCTGTGCTGTTTTGTGTCAATCATTACAACAGACAAAGAAAATAAATAGTTATCACCTTTTCCGACAGGCTCATATATGTATTATCTATGCTTATAATATAAATATATGTATATAATATGTATATAATATGTATATACTATGTATATATATAGATATTATAATACGCATACACGTGTATATAGTACCCAATGGTCCTGCACCTGCTTCCTGGTCCCCAAAAGGTAGCTATTGTCCTTTCTGCATCGCGGCTTCTAATGGCGGAAGACACCGCGTCAGGCCGCCCAGACATGGACCAGCACAGTGTCCGACAAAGTGTTCGGTATACTATAAGTATAAGTATAACTAGTATAAGCCTGACTTACAGCACACACACACGCCCTTCCCGGCTTCACGTTGCACTCTCTCCCGGCACCGCGGGCTCTTGGACCAAACATCTGCAGTACGTGGTAAGATAGCGTTGTTTGTGGTGAGATGGTGATGTATTAAACTTAAAGAATGAATTAGAACTTAGAGGTAGTGTTTTTCTGTGCGTACATGTGTGGAGAGATGCGTAGAAGTAAACGCGAGGCTGTAAGTGTAACTGTATGCGCATACTACTGAGTGTTTCTTTTTCTTCTTCTGTTTTGTTGGGGGGGGGGGGGGGATTTAGGGCGTGGCGGCGGTTTCCATCGGGCATTCAGTGACACTGAACCTAGCAGCCCCGCCCAGCCCCCGCCGCACCCCCGCCCGGCCTCACCCCATATCACCCCGCCCCGCCCCGCCCCGTCCAGCCCTGCCCCGCATTTCTCCGCCCAGCTCAATCTGCCCCGCCCCGCCTCGCCCCGTGTCGCCCAGCCCAGCCCCGCCTCTTCCCGGCCCCCCACCCCCGCCCTTGCCCCGCCAAGCCTACCGTCCTCACAAACCAGGACAGCGGTCGTTATTAGTAGTACCCAGCCGTGGCATCTCGATTCCGCCCGCTCTCACCCGAGGCGAACGAGGCCGGAAACACCTCCAACTTCCGGCGGAAGCGTCGATGCGCACTGCGTCGCGCCGATAGTCGCGTCGTCGCGCGGCTGTCGGGGCGTCGGCGCTCACGTCGTGGGAACTCAATTTGGGTGATGACTATTTCCGTTTGTCAATTTGCGGGTGGCGGTAATAGGCGCGAGGGCTGGGTTATCTCGGCCGGTCAGGGGACGGGGCGGGCGCAGGGCGGGCCAGTAAATCACAACCCACGCCCCTGACAGCCTTCATTCGCCACCGTATAATGGGCGCCGGGCAGGAGCGGAGGGGGTCCGGGGAGGAGGAGGAGGAGGTTATGGGGGATGGGGCTGGGGATGGAAGGTGGAAACAGGGGGGAGGGTGTAGCCGCGTGGGAGGGGATGAGGGAGGGAAGTGTTGGGGCTTGGGAAGTGTTATGTGGGTGGGTATTGGTATGTGTGAGTGTGTGGGGGTGTGGGAGGAGCGGATGATGTTGATAATGTTTGGTTGGTTGTTGGTATTTTATCTCCTGGCAACATCTAAGGTCATATCAGGACGGGTACCGATTTGTGACAGTCCGCACTCATGGCGATTTTATAGCGCTGCCCCATTGGGAAATCAGGCCGCCAGCACTATGACTCGATGTACCCGATGTATGTCCCCCGCAGTCACATTATCCTGACACTGAGATAACCAGTCCTTGCCCTATGCTATTAATGCCGAGCACCAAGCTAGGAAGTGACAATTACCACTTTTCTAAGTCATTGGTTTGACTCGAACGTAAATCGAACTCCCGATCTCCCGCACGGGAGGCCTACACTCTACCGATTCGGCCACCGCGTCGGGTCTGTTGAGAATGGTGTTGTCACATCCGGTAGGGGAATGATGTGGTTTCGGTGTTGGAGTATGATGTGGTTCCGGTTTTGAAGCATGACCTGTTCAGTCCATTCCCCCAAGACCCATACACTCTTCCAGCCAATGCCAACTACAACGTTATGTCCCATAAGCTGCACCAGACTACCCGCCCACCCCCACCCCCACCCCCACCCCCACCCCCACCCTCCCACCAGAGACCCCCCTCCCCAACACTCCCACCAGATACTTCCCCCACCAGACACCCCTCCCCCCACAGGACCAGACAGGATGGCCGAATGAGTTGAGCATCCGTCTCCCGTTTTGGTAGATCGTGGGATTTGAACCCACGAGTTCGAACCCTGGTGGAGTGAAAGCAATGACTTAAGATTTGATACTTGTCGCTTCCTAGCCAGACCCTGGGCATTATTAGGATAGGACAAAGACTGTTTCGCTCAGTGTCAGGATAATGTGACTGAGTGGGATATCAGGTCATGTTTCTGTCTGCCTGGTCTCCCAGTGGAGCAGCACTATAAAGTTGCCATGAGTGCGCACTGTCACAAGTCGGTACCCGTCCAGATATGACCTTAGATGTTGCCAGGACATAAAACTCCAACCCTCCCCCCACTCCCATCAGGCACGTCCGCCATACTCCCACTAGACAACCCCCCCCCCCCCCCATCCTACCCCGCTCTGCACCACATCATTTCCAAACATTATTCTCACACACTTGCTTGAAGTTGACCCAGTCCATCCATCATGTCGGGACCCTCACCCCTCCCACCCACTCACCCATATCCTATATCATGCTCGATCTCAATTTCCTGCCTACTCTGACAACGTACATGCACTAACCGCGCATATCCTGTACATACTAATAATGCATGCTCATCTACCACCGACCACTAGGTGTCATCACCGGCCATACACACCCAGCAAGAGAATTTAACTAGCCCTCACTTACAGACATGCATGCAAGTCTAAGGCTGCATGGTGTGATCATCTTTTGTTTGTTTGTCGGCAACATCTAAGGCATGGTTGCCAACACTTACGGTTTCGCTGTAAGGTGTAAAATATGTTATGTCCCTATCATCACCGATTTTCTATTTTTTTAATTGTCCAATGTTGGCAACCCTGCAATAGCATTAATATACCAATGTTATATGAATCTTACAGATTATTATGTCTATAGTGCACCATAGAGCATCTCAGATTTTAACATTTTTCTGGGAAAATACCCTCAGGCACCCGAATATAACAATGAAGACCAGAAGATGTTAAGGGATGTTATTAACATCCATTAACATCTTCCGGTTTTAATTTTCCAATGTTGGCGACCCTGTCAAAGGTCATATCAGGACGAGAGCCGACTTGTGACAGTTCGTGCTCATGGCGACTTTATAGTGCTACCCAACTGGGGGAGCAGGTCATCAGCACCATTTTTTTCTTCTTGAAGATTTATACTGCCTATCATGGATAATTCTGAATAGACTTGTTTTCACCATCAGACAGTTTGTCGATAGAAAGCCCGAGCCTACACTTTTACCGACCCAAGGGATCTTTAACCTCCCACACCACATAGACATGGTATGAGAGCAACTGGTCTTTGATGACGCTGTAAGTTATACACAGCGGTGGAAATCCAAATTGGCAGAGGTCGGGGCACAGGGAATCGAACCACCGACCTTCAGATTAGAAGTCTGACCTAGAAAAAAAGTCAGAAACTCTAACCACTCCGCCAGAGAGAACACCACACCATGACCCGACATCCCACTCAGTCACATTATCCTGATACAGAGCTAACCAGTTCTTTCCCTATCCTAGTAATGCTGAGCGCCAGGCTAGTTCGTGAGAAGTATCAATTTCATAAGTCATCGGTTTCACTTTGGCTGGGACTTGAACTCCTGACCTTCCGCACGGGGGAACCTGCACTCTACCGGATCGGCCAAGGCATCCGGTCTCGGCATCTATCACCTAGGCAAGATGTTCCGAATTAGCTCTAAGCACCCTGCTGAGAGACCAACCGAGTGGCTCCAAAAGCTCTCATTCTAAAATAACCTATGACCCCCTTACCTACCTCCAACTTCCAAGTTAAAGCTGCATAGACCGATGAGCGCATCAAATTTTGAAAACCAAAACACTTACCTAAATTTGATCCTACATATCGTATTTAAATACCGCCCCACTTATTAAGCTCCAGGACAATACTTGCCTTCAAAAATGTATATATAGAGCCCATCTGGCTATTCAGGCCCTTGAATGACTACTGCAGTAATTAGTAGCAAAGCCTTGAGCTTCTGCCCCCCCCCTCCCCCGCCCCACACATTCTCACTTGCTTTCCTGTGGGTTTGCCACCCCACCACCACCCACCCCAATGAGCCCCCCCCCCCTCCCCTGCCACCACCCGTAACCATCATGAACAAACCATCAACACACCAAACATCCTACACAACTATCAACCTGATTAAACACATTGAACATTATATAAGTCAGACAAAATGTCTTGTCAATTATAAACTGACCATGTTTTATTAGATAACAAATTTAAGCCTCAACGATTGTTTGAGTTGCCCTGAGTATACACTTTCTACTCGGTGCCGCTCTCCATTTTTGCATGAATTACAGTGACTGTTGCTCTACATTATACAGTAGGAGCCACTCCCTTAATTCTACAGGATCGGTGCTGTAACTAATACGGCAGTGATCAAACTTAGACTATTTAGACTGTTAATTCCAATAGTAAGATGGCCAGAAGACCAGTGCTCCGGCGCTGACAAATGTCATATTCAGAAGAATAAATACTTTACCACAAAAGAAAGCATGCCCTGCTGCATAAAAGGAGATACTAAGCCAATTTATTAGAACATATTATTGCTGAAGCCTATGCTTTCAGAATGTTGGCATGCATGCCAAAATGAATGTATCATATTTTCACTTCAAATATAACAATTTCAAATAAAAGTTACTTCAAGCTAAAAAAAAAAAAGTGAACTATAAGTATAACGATCAACCTAATGTTTTTATCTCAGAAAAAATTATGAAGCTCAATACCATCGGACTAGGCACATTTAATTTAGGAATATACCAATTATATTAATTGATGGTAGTTGTGAATGTCTAGCTTGGTCTTGTCACATTATATCTATTAAATCACATCGCATCAGAAAAATACAGAACACCAGGTGATTCTCTTTTGAGAGAGCTTCAAATAATAAACGGATGCTGCATTTAACTGATTACTCAAGCCTTGGTACAATCGTTGAGGGTTAAATTTGTTCTCTTATAAAGCATGGTAAGTTTATAGTTGATAAGACATTTTGTCTGTCTTATATAATGTTCAATGTGTTTAAACCGGTTGATAGTTGTGTAGGATGTTTGGTGTGTTGATGGTTTGTTCATGATGGTCGACTGTGCTGGTCCATGGCAGGGGGTGGGGGGAGCCCATTGGGGTGGGTGGTTGGGGGGGGGGGGGCAAAATCCACAGGAGAGCAAGTGAGAATGTGGGGGGGGGGGGGGGGGGAAGGGGCAGAAGCTCAGGGTTTTGCTAGTAATTACTGCAGTAGTCATTGAAGGGCCTGAATAGCCAGATGGGCTCTATATGCATCTTTGAAGGCAAGTATTATCCTGGAGCTTAATAAGTGCGGCGGTATTTAAATACGATATTTAGGTGAGCATTTATACCAACTAAACAAGATGGCTGAATCAGTAAGACTGTTGGCTGGCTTCACATGTTGGAGGCTGTGGGTTCAAACCCTGACCGAGTCAAACCAAAGACTTACAAATTGACAAACCAATTACATACAAATATCTGCTTATCTTAGGGCTTGGCATTACTAGGATTGGTTTGCTCAGTATCAGTATCATGATACTGTGACTGAGTGGGATATTGGGTCATGGTGTTGACGCTCTGGTCTTCCCGTGGGGCAGCACTATAAATCCACCATGAGTGCAAAGCAGTACCCGACCTGATATTACCGTAGATGTTTCTAGGACGTAACACCTGAAGAAATACTGACGTGGGAGGCAAGATGTGGGAGGCGGGATGTGGGAGAAGGTTTGCAGGACTTGAAAGCGGGAAGTTGGATCCGGATGGTGGCAGGTGGGAGGCAGCAGGCGGGACAGGGCTGGTAGGATGCGGGATGCGGGTTGTGGGAGGCGGATGGTGGGATGCGGGATGCGGCAGACGAGAGGCGGCTGGTGGGATACGAGAAATGGGTGGTAGTATGTGGGATTCGGCATGTGGGAGGCGGCTGGTGGGATGTGGTATGCGGATGCGGCAGACGGGAGGCGGCCGGTGGGATACGAGAAATGGCTTGTAGTATGCGGGATGCGGGATGTGGGAGGCGGGCGGGATGTGGGATGCAGGATGCGGCAGACCGGAGGCGGCCGGTGGGATACGAGAAATGGCTGGTAGTATGTGGGATGCGGGATGTGGGATGTGGGAGGTGGCTGGTGGGATGTGGGATGCGGCAGATGGGAGGCGGCCGGTAGTATGCGGGATGTGTGGAGGCGGGCGGCTGGTGGGATGTGGGATACAGGATGCGGGGAGGCGGCAGACGGGAGGCGACCGGTTGGATGCAGGATGCGGCAGACGGGATGCGGGTGGTGGGATGCGGGAGACAGGATGCGGAATCCGGGATGCGGAATGCGGGAGGCGGCAGGCTGATAGCAGCGTAGATACGTAGTGTAGGTATCTGCATGCAATTGGTGTCTAGGGTATCTGGGTGTCAAGGCCAAAGGTGGCCGGGCATGAAATGAATGAAACCAATGATGGGCTGCGAGATGGGATGAGTCGGCATCGGTCTGCGCTTTGTCTATCACTGTATCAGACTCACCCGCCCACCCACCTACAACACCCCCCCCTCCCACCCAATCACCCGACCCACCCCTACCTCACCGCGACAGTCGGCCTAACTCCATAATAACCCCACGACCCCATCCCACCGCCGCATTATACCCGCAGAAGACAGACTACCAAAACAATGACAAATCAACTGGACCCCATGCAAGACCCCCACATGCAACAATGCTTTGAGACTTTATTGGATCGGGCGGTAAATTTATTTTGGTGTCAGAGGCTAGATACGGCCATATTTATTTTTATATTTATTTTTATTTTTATTTTTACATTTACATTTACATTTATATTTACTTTTACATTTACATGTACATTTTTATTTACATTTACATTTACACTTACACTTACATTTACATTTATATTCTATCAGCGCGTAGAATTTAGTATGGTTTTTCAATCAGTGAATGATATGACCGTATATGTTGCCAGGACGTAAAACTCTAACAACCAACCAATCAATCAGTGAACAAAATAAACCTTGCACTTTATAGTCAATGGAAAGAGAGACAGAATCCTAGCAGCAGCTATAAAAATCTAGCATTCTCCTGGTCCCTGTGTTGTAAGTTATTTACTTGATTTCTGTGTGAGTGAACTCCAGAAAAAATGCATTTTGAGCTGCATAATCCGATGAGAGCATCAGATTTTCGAAACTAAAAGACTGACCTAGATTTGCTCTTAGATATCTAACTCAGATACCAGTAAATTCATTGGACATTATTTTCGTCTGGCATCCCTGTGCTAGGCTGCTACACTCAAAAATGGGTAAACAACTTAAGTCTATCTATATCTAACATTTAAGAGTACACACCACAGGGTCCGTACACTTGTGAAGATATGGAATTCAAGGCTTTTTGAAGGCTTTTCAAGGCTGTTTTAGATAGGAATTCAAGACTATTTTCATTTGGACTTAGTCCAAAAACGGCATTCTGAATGGTGATTTCAGACTAATTTAGATCAGGGGGACAGTTTGATGGAATTCAAGGCTTTGAAGCTAGGTTAAATTCAAGGCCTTGAAATGGAGAAAAGGAAGTTCAAGACTTTTAAGACTTTCCGGGCCCCGTATGGACCCAGACACGAACATTAACTTGGCATTTCTCACTTCAGATATCTCCAAAGTTAACCATTTAAAAAAAAAAGGTTATTTCAAAGTAAAGTAAAGTAGGTAATAACAATCATATTTATCTAAACAAATATATGGCAGAAACTCAAAATCAACTGAATTATGCAAATATAACCCATCTTCTTCAAAACCGATTTTGATGGATTCTGTGGTACTGAAAGTTTGTAAGTAACACCCCATTCCCTACAGGCCACACCCTTACCAAAGACCCGATGGCTTCCCACCTGGCGCGGTAGTCGAATGGGTAGAGCACGAGCCTCGCATGCGGGAGATCGGGAGTTAGGGTTCCCCGTTAAGTCAAAGCAATGACTTATAAAAGTAATACTTGTCGCTTCCTAGCCTGGCGCACGGCATTAATAGGATGGGTCAAGGACTGGTTAGCTCAGTATCAGGATAATGTGACTAAGTTGGATATTGTGCCATGGTGCCAGCAGCCTGATTTCTCAGTGGGGCAGCACTAGAAAGTCGCCATGAGTGCTCACTGTCACAAGTTGGTACCTGTCCTGATATGACAATAGATGTTGTCAAGTCGTAAAAGTCTAATAATAAACAAGAACCCGATGACTTCCGAGTAGGCTGGCTACACAGAGCTAGCTGTTGCCAGTCTAAGATGGATGGAGAAATCTCTAATCCACCTTTCTTTCTTTTCTTGAAGATTTATACTGCCTATCATGGATAAGTCTGAATAGACTTGTTTTCACCATTAGACAGCTTGTCGATAGAAAGCCTGAGACTACACTTTTACCGACCCAAGGGATTTATAACCTCCCACACCACATAGACATGATATGAGAGCAACTGGCCTTTGATGATGCTGTAAGTTATACACAGCGGTAGAAATCCAAATTGGCAGAGGTGGGAGCATGGGGAATTGAACCACTGACCTTCAGATTAGGAGTCCGACCTAGAAAAAAGTCAGTCCTATCAAAGACTTTATAATAGCCGATGGTGGCCATGTGCAAAATGGCCACCATTTTTGTAACAGGTCGAATCTGAGATGGCCCTATAGCCAAAAATTATCACTGAGGGCATAGTCTAGCTGTGTGCCAAATTTCATGCTGGTTTCATCAAACCCACAATCTTTCCAAATATTTCATGTATCAACAGTACCATATAAGATAGAATCCTTCATACCTAACTTCCGTAGGAACCCTGGTCGAGTCAAATCAATGACTTAAAAATTGATACTTGTCGCTTCCTAGCCAGGCGCTCGGCATTATTAGGACAGGGCAAGGACTGGTGTCCTCAGTGTCAGGATAATCTGACTGAGTGGGATACCAGGTCATGGTGCCTGGTTTCCCAGTGGGACAGCACTATAAAGTCACCATGAGTGCTGACTTTCACAAGTCGCTACCCATCATGATATGACCTTAGATGTTGTTAGGATGTAAAACAACAACAAACAAACAAACATCCGTAGAAAGTAGCATTGCACTCTATGCGAAATAGCGAAATAGCGAATGGTAGACAGGAAGTGTGAACACTTATTTGTCTCAAATGACATCATTTCAGAAAATACCTGCCTAGTATTGACCCCATCTTAGACAGGGTTTGAACCTGAAACCTTCAGATCAGCAACACAATACGTAAATCTCCTCGAATGAGGCACTTTCAAAGTAGCAATGAAGAAAGGCTAACACAAGCGAGGGGATGGCGGGCAATTTGATCACAAATATATCAATCACCATTAACACACATCCATTCTAATAACACCTAGATGGGAGAGAACAGCGTAGATCAACAGCAACATCTAGCGGTAGGTTTCTCTTAAAGGGGATGTAACACGACAAAGAAAACTTTACTTATTCACAATTATAAGGTTAGGAATATTACAACTCATGGTTTGTATATCTTGTAACGGAATATTCTTTAGGAATTCATTAAAGCTGTATAGTCCAATAAAATAATTCTATTTTCGAAAGCAAAACATTGATAATGATTGATTGATTGGTGATTGCTTTACGCCGTGTCGGCAGCATAGGCCATATTCACGGCGAGAAATGTTTGTTTTTTGTTCAAACCATCGCCTTTACATCTAACAGCAGACAAGCAATTATGTGCCAATAGACACTCATTAAATTAGAAAGCTCACAATCATGTATGTGTCGTCAAGGGAAACAAATTCCCATAGAAAAAGAAAAGTTTGATTAATAATTGATAGAATCTATTTAGTAAACTATATGAGGTGGTACAGTCCAGCTGCCCTCAAAAAGGCTAAAATGTTTTCCTGTTTTACCTTAGTAAAAAGGTCATGCATACTGTCTGCAGTGTAGAACTGTTGGCGCAGGGCCAAAAAATCAACGCAACTTAGTAAAATGTGTTTGAGTGTCAGCGGGGACTGACACCCAATACATTCAGGGGGAGGTTCCCCCTTGAGCAGAAAAGCATGTGTAAGCCACGAGTGGCCAATACGGCAGCGGCTAAGGACCACTTGGTCCCGCCGACCTCCCGCATGAGTCTGTGGTGGCTTTCCCACAGATGGTTCAATTTCTTTAAGTTTATTAATGTTTTCATCCCACTCATGTTGCCATTTGGATTTTATGTGGGTGGCTATTAGTGGTTTCAGATCAGAGTGACGGATCAGACACGGTTCAAGATCACAGTTCAGGGCCTTCTTCGCAGCCCGATCAGCTCGTTTGTTTCCTTGTATGCCGGCATGGCCAGGCACCCAGCACATTGATAATAGATTTGAACCTACATATCCAACTTAGATACTGGTGCACTTATTAAGTAATTGTTGCCATTAATAAGGGACTAGTGAGTCAAGTTAATTGAACCTGTTACTGCTGAAGTCTGTGGATTCAGAGTTTTTGAAAGCATGCCAAAATTAATTTAGCATGTTTACACCTCAAATATATCCAAAGTTGGCCATTTTAAATAAAAGTTACTTCATGTTTATGTAAGGTAGATTATAATGATCAACATAATATATTTATCTCAGAAAATTATAGAAACTCAAAACCATCAAACAATGCACCTTTAAGGCCCAACCATGGTTTGAAGGTCACTGTGGTCAATCGGTAGCTATATATCTTGAAACCACATATTTTCTATGAGTAATTTAAGGTCCAATTATGATATCAAACTGTATCTATTAGTGTCGGTCAGCCCTAATGACCATCCTTTGTGGGCAGCTGGACTGTACCACCTCATAGAGTTTACTAAATAAATTCTATCAAGTATTAATGCAACTTTTCTTTTTCTATGGGAATTTGTTTCCCTTGACCACAAATATATGATTGTGAGCTTTCTAATTTAAAGAGTGTCTATTGGCACATAATTGATTGTCTGCTTTTACATGTAAACGTGATGGTTTGAACAAAAAACAAACATTTATCGCCGTGAATATGGCCTATGCTGCCAACACGGCGTAAAGCAACCACCAATCAATCAATCAAACCATCCTTAGTAATATATGCTAGAACATTTTACAGACGCTTAAAAGCAAATTTGAATATTTTGGAATATGACTCATAACCTATGTAAATCTACCCTTCTTTTCCCTGTGTGACGTCACAGAACTCCTTATAATAGCCATGTAGTACTCTGAGTCTAATAGTGCTGGGCAGATCAATCCTTAACTACATTCTAAGTGCGATCTTTCATTAAAAATAAAATACACGAAATATACATGGTAAAATCAAGTGACCAGATTTGTAAGTGGAAATGCTGTAACAGTCCTTGAAACACAATAAAGAAGAAGTGCCAACTATTATTGGCAATTACCCATACATTGCACATACATACTAGCAGTAGAAGTTGGATCCACAGTAATAGGAAATGATATGTATATATATATATATATATATATATATATATATATATATATATATGAAGAGTTCAGGTGCAAAACCCCGTAAACGTCAATCCAAAAATTGACATAGACATTGGATTCAAACGCTCAAAAAGTTAATTCATTTACATTGCTACTTCATTGTTCATTGCCCCATAATCATATCATCACGAGAAAAGTGGAATTAGTGGAATCTGTTATTTTAATTACATTTTTTAATTGGCGTTCAGGTGGTTTTGAGCCTTCATTCTTCATATATATATATATATATATATATATATATATATATATATATATATATATAAGCAGTTGGCCCCAGGTAAACAGAACAATGATAAGACTGATGTGGTTGAGAAGAACATATATATTCTATGGCGGAGATATATTAAATGCCCACCTAAATTAAAAATTTGACCGTCCCGACGGGCCTATAGGCAGTAACGGCCCGTCGCAGCTCGCACACAGTGCCTAGAGCCCCTCACAGGTGGCGCCAATGTGGCCCATGTCATACTCCACAGAGTCAGTTAGATAGGATAAGTGCTACACTATTACATAGGGAACTGAAGATAGATAGTGTCCTTGTTTATATTCCCATAATGGATTATAGAGCACATATATGTGCTCTATAATCTCCTGTGGAAATATAAACAAGGCCACTACCACCATCAGTTCTCATATAACCGCGCTGTACACTATGCATATCACATATAGACCTAGTTTCCTTTCCTGCCATGGCGGCGCCACCTGCGTCCGGTCAACGTCTGGTCCCAACCGGTACTAGTGTCGCCACCACCGAGCGCCCACTGCACTAACTGCCCTGCGGTCAATGCGCGCAAAGAAAAAAACCCCACGATATTCAGAGGAATAACAACCATTACCAACAGGATTAATTATCAAATATATTGTTTGTTTGTTGGAGTTTTACATTCTGTCAACATCTACGGTCATATCAGGATTGGTACCGACTTGTGACAGTTGGACACTGGGAGCCCAGGTCACTGGCACCATGACTCATTTTCCCACTCAGGCACATTATCCTGATACTGAGCTAACCGGCTCTTTTCATATCCTAGTAATGTCGAGAATCAGGCTAGTGCAGCGACAAACATCAATGCGTTTAAGTCATTTGTTTGACTCGGCCGGGTTTCGAACTCTCGACCTTTCACACGGGAAGCCTGCGCTCTACCAATTCGTCCACCACATCCGGTATCAGAAGAGTTGCAAGTAGTTATATGTAAACAAAAGGTAAACACCCCAATATTCCATTTACACAATAACAAAAACCCTACATATTATTTAAAAATAGAAATAGGTATCTGCTGACATAACTTCCAACTTTTGTCGGCATTGCCGTATTTCTCTCTCACCTCCCGCCTCCGCCTCCCTCATCCCGCCCCCCCCCCCACTCTCCTCCCTCCTCCCGCTTCCCTCCTCCCGCCCCCCCCCCCTCCTCCCATCTCCCGCATCCCTCCTCCGTCATTCCGCCTCCCTCCTCCCTCCTCCCTCCTCACCCCTCTCCTCCCTCCTCCCGCCTCCCCCGCTCTCCTCCCTCCTCCCTCCTCCCTCCTACCATCTCCCACCTCCCTCCTCCCGCCTCCCGCCCCCCCGCCTCCCCTTCCCTCCTCCCACCTCCCGCCTCTTCCCGCTTGCCTCTTGTTTCTTGCGCCCTGCCCTCCACCTCCCGAGCCTCGTTCAAAGACGCCCTCTGTCATGGCGCCCGTCTCCCCGGGCGCCCCTCCCCTGACGCCCGACATCGCCACCCGAGGCCCTGACAGCCCCGGCGGGCACCGACCACCGCCTAAGTAGATACTTTGACCCTGGCTCCTACTGCCCCCTGGTGGTGGCTAGAGTCCCAAGACCAAGAGATAATACAACTGCTCCTTCCTCTATCGCCAACCCTCACCCACTCACTCCTCCACCCACCCACCCACCCACATTCACAACCAGTCCCGCCACGCCGCCACCAGGAGCTGTCTGGGCGCCACTAAAATAAATACCCGCCCTGCACCGCGGAGGGCCAAGACGCGCAGGCGCGCCTTGGAAATCCATAGCGCCACCTTTTGGGTGAGGAGCTCATAAATCAGGAGCGATTCTGTAACGCGGGTCGACGCCACCAGAGGTCCTGCCGAGCGGCGTGATCAATACGCATGCGCGGGCCTGATGGGATGAGTGGGGCACAGGTGGGAGAAGGGGTGGAGGTGGGTCTCCGGGTCAGAGAACAGGCATGGGACATCCTTCTGTGGGACTTTATATACTGGGCAACAATACTCATGGCAAACTATCTAAATCACCGTGTGCCCTCAGTTAGACTACTATACTACCATTAATACTAGGGTAGGCTCAGTCAGCTGTTTGTTTGTTGTGTTCCGTCTTAGCAACATCTGAGGTCATATCAGGAGGGTAGCGAATTGTGACAGTTTTGCACTCATGGCGACTTTATAGTGCTGCCTCATTGGGAAATCAGGCTGCTAGCACCATGACCCAATATCCCACTCAGTCACACTATCCTGACACTGAGCTAACCAGTCATTGCACTATCCTAGTAACGCTGAGCGCCAGGCTAAGAAGCGACAAGTATGAATGTTATACTGATTCGGCTACCACCCCCGGTGAACATAAAATAGTCACATACAGAAGATCACAATGCGAAATATCTTCCAGTATAGAGATTTCGCATTGTGATCTTGCTGTTTAGGTATGGTATGTCCTGTATGTGGCTTGGCTGGATTTGAAAGAATCTACTCAACAATTTTGAGATGATGCTGGCAAGAGGTATGCATGAGAGGAAGGAGGGTGGGGGTGGAGGTGGCAATGAGGGGTGGGCTTGGAGGGTAGGGATGGGGGTGGGTGGTGGCTGTGGGGGCGTACTACATAAAACAGTACCAGACTTTGCATTATAAAATCCATAATAATTATGTTAAACGCAACAGTGTAATGACAAGTCAATGCTTTTGGAGAAAACTTAATTAATCGGCATCGAAATAAATGGGCGTTAATAGATTCATACTAAATAAATAGACCGGAAGTTATTCGTCCTTAATGAGCTTTGTTTGTTTGAGTGTTGGTTGGTTGGTTGTTGGAGTTTTACGCCCGGGCAATAACTAAGGTCATATCAGGACAGCCCCTAACGAGATCATCTGGCATTGGGAGAAGCTGCTGAAATTGTTCTTTAGTGAATGTGAGGGTATTTTATTGCCAAACAACCTGCATTCGTTATGGTTATTGATGTCGTCATGTTGAGTAGATCAGATTTAAACACCAAGTCTATTGGAGTAGTGGAAGTAAGCATACATCTCCCTCTGTCTATCCACTCTCAGACCCTCTCTCCCTCTCTCTCCTTCTCTCTCCCTGTCTCCCTCTCCCTCCTTCTCTCTCCCTCTCTCCCTCCCTCTCCCCCTCTCTCTCCCTCTCTCTCCCTCACTCTCCCTCTTTCACCCTCTCCCTCCCTCTCTTTCCCTCTCTCTCGACTCTTTTCCCCTCTCTTCCCATCTCCTACCCGCTCTCGCGTCTCTCCTAGCTCCTCATATCCCCATCTCTCTCCCTCTCTCCCTCCCTCTCTCTCCTCCTCCTCTCTCCCTCTCTCCTCTCTCTCCCTCTCTCCCTCCCTCTCTCTCCCTCTCTCCCCCTCTCTCTCCCTCTCTCCACTCGTTCTCCCTCTCTTCCCATCTCCTACCCGCTCTCGCATCTCTCCTAGTCTCCGATCCAGATTCATTTGCGTATTTGTTTAACTCTCATTTATGGACCAGACTGTTTTTTCATCACTCCCAATCAGTTCCACTGATGATTTTTCCTTTTAATTTAAAGGAAAACAACCAGGACAATACAAGGAACGTTAGGTGCCATAATGGATAAGACTTTAAAGAGATTAATTAATATTTAAAAGATATAAGGAATACAATAATATTATACGTATATAAAGTGCCAGAGTAAATGTGTAATAATAAATATATTCTCCGAGAGCTTATATATATTTTGTAATATCTAATAATGTCCAATCGCTGGCCGGTGCCTCCGAGCCCGAGACTACTCGATAGTGGCGCCAGTGCCAGATTCCGCTCCCTGGGCACCATAGTTCACCAGTGTTTACCCTGATTTTGAACTTTAACCGGTAAGCATCTATTGCTACCCAAGACAAACAATAAAGATTGTCCATCCCATATCAAGTAAGCTTCTCTCCTTTCAGAAATCGGGATTAGGGATGAATATGCCTTGTCTAGATATTAGTGCACTTTTGAGAGAACCCGTACAGGCTTAATGCGCACAGTTTGTTTGTTTGTTGTTGTTTTACGTCCTAGCAACATCTAAGGTCATATCAGGACGGCTACCGACTTGTGACAGTGCGCAGTCATGGCGACTTTATAGTGCTGCCCCACTGGAAGACCAGACCGCCAGCACCATGACCTGATATCCCACTCAGTCATATTATCCTGACACTGAGCCAACCAGTCCTTGCGCTATCCTAATAATGCCGAGTGCCAGGATAGGAAGCAACAAGTATCAATGTTTCAGTCATTGGTTTGACTCGACATGGGTTCGAACCCACGACCCCACAATCTACAAACACGGGAGGCGGACGCTCTAACTCATTCGGCCATCCCGTAATGCGCACAGCACATTACAGACACATTTACTTCAATACCAATGCGGACTTTAATTAAGCTATAATTGAACAAACGAAAATAAGAGCCATTATTGAATAGTGTATTGAGCGATTAGGGTCAATGGGAAATTGTTATCGTAACCTTGGTCCCCTTTTAATGTCAGTGAACTCTTCGATTTGAAACAGGGAAAATCTAACTTAAGTGCTTTGGCGCTGAAACAAATCGGAATGTGGATTTGTGTTTTGTTTGCTTTTTAAATGTGAATGAGCATTAATTTTGTCATATTAATGTGATTATTAGTCGAACTCCAATGGGAACAAAAATATAAAAAGAACTTTGGGCGCAAATCTGCTAAAATTGAGCTATTTTCCCAGAACAGAAGGACGGGTGTCCAAGCATTGATCTGTGTTGAATCAGGAATATAAGAACAAGGTAATACAAAAACTTCCAGACTTCGCTGTCTGAACATTGCCATCCAAATGTCTGCAGTGCTGAATCCAGAATCACAGGTAGTGTGATGAGATGATGATATTCCTTCAGTGTTGAAGATATAAAATACATTCAAATGGGTTTAAGCATCAGCACAGGTTATCAAATTGGCCTCTCATAGTCCCAACCTGAAAGCTGCAAAATCTGATGAAATCATCACATTTTCTAAGCCAGAACACTGATCTGAATTTGACCCTATATATGCAACTTGGACAGTGGTGCACTCTTGCAACCTCTATTGGAGATCTGTGCTCCTGTGTTGTACTGCTATGCTTGCATATGAGCTTTAAAAAATCCAATACCCAGCATTAAGTAAGTGATGCACACTAAAATAACTGTTCCAAGTTTTCACTTAAAATATCCCTAAAGTTAACATATATAAAAAAGGCTTCTTCAAGCAAAAGCAAAGTAGATTTGAGCAACTAACCTAAAATATGTATCTAATAAATAGGGCAGAAAGTCAGATTTATCGGATTATACAAGCATTTGTTTATATATGTGCCTAACAACTAATACATTCATTGTATGGGTCTCAGTATTATTAAATACCAAGTATGTACTGTTTTATTTATTGAAGTTGTTAATCTGGACTGTTATGTACTATTTCTCAGAACATCAAATTGCTATTTGTACATCTGTTGCAGTTCAGGTGTTTTTGTGTGTGTTTTTATTTTTTTATTTTGCTTGTTTTCTCTCTTGCCTCATATCACCCATCTCATCTTCCATAACATTCACAAATCAATAATTTGATATGTAAATAGTTCTAAGCACCATCTGGGCTCGATTGTAGGGCATCACAACTGAGGTTGCATTGGTGACCTTGGTCCTCTACAATTCCATGTATTAGCTTTCCTTGGCCCTCAATAACAATCTTTATTTTAAATACTACTTTAATCTGGTATCCAAGTAAGATTAACCTAAGGTATTGTGAATACGACTTTGTAATTATAAATGCGTGGACACACTGATACCAGTTTAGCATATTGTACGTTTTTAGATTGTTGCTAAGGTTACATAAGTCCGATGCCTCTGAGTTCCTGCCATACTTAAAAATAACCATATTAGTGCAAAATTTCCCGACATTTGGACTTTTGAGGATGGTGTGAACTAGTCTATAGTAATTACAATTGTGTATTAAAAAGTAAATGGTATTTAAAGCCAGAGGCATTAAGGTCTTATGTGGTGCTGGTGATCCCTTGCTGAGTTAGATAGACATTGTGTAGTTATAGATCGTGTGAGAGGGGCACTACTTTTAGTGTGACAGGGCCTTAGCAGCTCAGCTCACATACCCCCTCCCCCCAATTGTTATTTACTGATCACTGCTCACCCAGACACAACAGGGCACTGTAGCCATCAATAACCAAGGCTTGGATAAAGGCAGGTTGGATCTTCATTGGTTGGTTGCAGAAATCATAGTGCTGATTGGAGGAGCCGATCAGGTGTGACAGCCATCTTGGACTCATGAGACTATATAATAATAAAAAAAGCAAGCTCCTTCTGGTTCCTTCTGCACACTCTATACTCTGCCTTTCTTCTACTTGCCTGTAGTGATTTCCTATTTAGCCTACCTACACAGCCATAGCCGCCGGCATTAGGTTGATCACTATGCTGTTCCATACTTTATTTCGAAGTAACTTTTGTAAGAAATGGTTAACGTTGGAGAAATTTGAGGTCGAAAAATGCCTTTTTGGCATGCATGCCGAAATTCTGAACACCATAGGCTTGAGCAGTAATAACTTCTATTAAAGCTGCATAGTCCGATAAAAACATCAAATTTTCAAAACCAAAACAATTATCTAGATTTGACTCTACATATCTACCTTAGATACTGATGCACTTATTAAACATTTACCGGCACATATAACGGATACTAAGTCAATTAATAGAACCTGTTACTGCAGAAGCCTATGGTGAGCTTGCCAAAATTAATTTTGCATGTTTCCATTTCTAATATCCCAAAAGTTAGAAATTTAAAATAAAAGTTACTTCAAATTAAAGTAAGGTAGATTATAATGAACAGCCTAATATGTTTATCTCAGAAAATGAGAGAAACCCAAAACATCGGACTATGCAACTTTAAACTGACTTAGTATTCAGCAACAAATATGTAATATGTGCACCAGCATCTTAAAGCTGCATACTCCGATGAAGCATCAACTTTTCAAAACCAAAACAATTATCTAGATTTGATTCTGCATACCGAACTTAGATACCGATGTATTTACCAAGCATTTGTTGCCACAGAGAAGGAAATACTGAGGAAATTTAATAGAGCCTGTTACTGTAGAAGCATATGGTGTCAAAGTATGCTTGCCAAAATTAATGTTGTATGTAAGTAGGCCTACTTCAAATATCTCAAAAGTTAGTAATTTAAAATCAAAATTACTTCATATTAAAACAAGGTAGATTATAACGATCAATTAAATATATTTATCTAAGAAAAATGACAGAAACTCAAAACCATCGGACTATGCAACTTTAAGTTAAATATGCATAATACATAAAAGAATTGTAGGTCAGTGCCCCCCCCCCCCCCCCCCCACACGAAAATTTGAGGCGTTCACCGGACGATGCAGTGTTAAATTTACACACCCATTCCTCGAGCGTCTGCGAATATTTGAGTCACGTGGCCCTCCCATTAGTTCTAAGTTTATCCATCTCATCCCTGAGGTGAGACCTATTATGGTGGGGCTATCTATCTCCATTACCCACAGATAAGTAGCTCGCTTATTGATTTGGTGTAAACATATGAGGTATTAGGGCTTGAATTAATTGTTGTTCCTCTTTACATCAAGGTGGTGTTTTTTGTTTGTTTTTCTTACTGCTGCCCCGGGTGGAATTGAACGAGGTTGCAATGATTCCTTCCCCTGAACTGTGTACTTTGTTATAACCAATGTTGTATGCTGTTCATATAAATGAATCGGGTAATCCCCGAATAGTGTGTTTACCACAGATAATCCCAAGGAGCATCATCAAACTCTACATACATTTGATTCGAACTGCAATGAAAAAGTCAATTAACTTTAATAATGACAGTTTCTTGGATTTAGTAAGTGTAGGCTACACAATTATTAATCTTCCCAGGCTACTGCAAACATAGGATTGGGAGCAGCTATATAATGATTCATCCTCGTTATTTTTGCTTCTGGATACATAAATTCTAGTTCATAGTGTACTGCTATGCTTGCAGTACACCGATGTATTTCGAAGTAACTTTTGTAATAAATGGTATGACAGTTCTCTATAATATTCGATTGAACCCGATTTTCCAGCATCCAATTTAAACCAAATATTGCATTCACAACCAAGAAGTACTTGGTGTGGTGGTTCAATTGCCAATTAATTTACCTTTCAATGTTAAACAAGCAAACACAAATTTAAAGGGGGAAAAAGCTATGAAATATATTTCGATTTTCACCAAAATGGACATCTGTATATGATGTAAATTAAGCCATCGTGCTTATAATATATTGGGATCTGAAATCGTCTCGACGTTAGTCCGATATATTTCCGATGTCGGGCCGATATCGGATTGTGACGTCTGGCCGACGCAGGAACTGACATCGGGACGATATCGAAATGACGTCACACTGCGGGATGGGACTCCACTCCACCCACCATACCTTGCCCTACCCTACCCTATCCTGCCCTACCCTACCCTATCCTGCCCTACCCTACCCTACACCATCATACCCCATCATACCCCATCATACCCCACCATACCCCATCATACCCTACCATATCCCACCCTACTCCATTGTACCATACCTTACAAGGCTGGGGTGTGGTAAAACTGTTGTATCACTAGGTGAAAGCCTTGACTGTGGTCAGCCAAGTCAACGTTTGAAAACAGGCTGAATTCTAATAAAAATGTTTAAATCTTGCTGTTTTTGGTTATACAATGTTGGCATCTCTGTGGTAGTTGTGTATGGACTTGAAGTGACCTTGGCTGGTGGCAATGCTCAATAAAGGCTCCACATGCTGACAGCGATAAGGTCGAAAGGTATGAGTACTGTTTGTCTACACACACAATCTGACTGAGATCTTCGATGCAAACAAACACTCACCAGATTCAACTACTGAAGACAGTGTCCCGTGATTCCTTAAATTGTCTGCTTGCTGTACAGAAAATAATGAAGTAGTCTGTACATGAGCTCCACTACCACGTGGTGGCAGCAGACACTATGCCGCACACCTATGCAGTTACACTGAACTGCACTAGGTGGCGGCATGCTAGCCACTGGGCAGAGCCCCGACTGGGTTGCCCTCTACTGCATGTGGCTAGCACCCCCCCACCCCCACCCACCTATAGCGGCAACATGGGACCTGGCGAGTTAGGGGGCGGGTCAGTTGACTGTAGACACCGTAGAGAGCAGATAGGTTTTGTAATAAACCAGTTTGAAGCATACTGTTACTAAATCTTGGCGTTCTTCCATGAGTGCGTGGCAGTGTGGAAGACCGTGGACCATCACAATAACAACATTAAATGCATGTATCAAATAACAAATATATATCACCAAATCAACCATAAACCCATTGTCTACCAACTGTCAACTGTGAATTCTGATGGCACAACTATTTCAAAAAGGCCAAGGAGCAGTGGAATGAGGAAGACGAATGGTCCACGATTGAAATTACCCCTGCTTAAAATTAAATAACTAATATACCAAATCAAACGGAAATAAGGTGTAGTTAAAAGAAAAGAAAATCCCGGTAAGTATCGCTCAAACAATATGTTAAGGATATATATAGGCAGCCAGAGTCTGCCTATCATTTGTTTTTAAATAAATCTATGTGCATTATTTATAACCACTCCAATGGATGAGTTTGGGAAGTGATGATGGGAATTTTCTCATTGAAGATAAGTTTTTGTGGAGTAACACGCGCCACGACAATCGGACATATATCATGACATAGTATAATCATACAATATATAATATGTATATATATAATTATATTAATTTATTATATACTTTTTCATACAAGTCTCACCATGTATCACACCATGTGTCTACGTGTCATTTTCTAGGCTCTGCTTGCAACCTTGAGCTGCTGATGTCCTTACACTGTTGTAAGTGTAAGTAGCTGGTTTTGCCTTTCGTATTACCTGATTTATTTTAGGTGGGTGAGAGTGAAAAGCGGGAGATTTGCACATGGAATTGTAAAACACGAAATCTTCCTACACAATCGGAGCTGTTGACACTTCTGCTACCAGCTGGCCAGTTGCTTTCATGCTTTCTCGACCTCAGCGCTGACGTCAGTGCATCGTACGTACATTGGCGAACACTTACCACGGCCTCGGTTTGGATTGGATTCACGCACGTCGCGACTTTTGTCTGGTTCCCCGTTCTGCACTCTGCTCTGCGCGTTGCCGGCTCTCCTCCTCCCGGCTCCACCCTCCTCATCCCGCCCTCGTCATTTTTCCTCCCGCCGCTCTCCTCTCCTTCTCACCATCGTCCTAACCCTGTCGTCCTTCCACACACTCCTCTTCCCTTCTCCCTCCTCCCTCTCTCCGCCCTCCTCCTCCCGCTGCCTGCCTCTCTCTTTCTCTCTTTCCCCCAGCTGCCCTTCCCTTTCCTCCCCAGTCTCTCCCTCGTCCCCATGCTCATCCCTTCCCAACTACCCCTTCCAATGCCGAGCTAGCCCCGCCGCACTCCCCCTCCTCCTGACCCGCCCCTCCTCCCACATCCCACCCCTCCTCTTCCCCAGCTCTTCTACCCCCCACCGCCCCTCCTGCTCATCGAGCCCCCTCCTCCTTCCACCACCCCCTCCTCACCATCCTACCCCTCCTCCTTCCACCACCTCCCACAATCCTACCCCTCCTCCTTCCGCCACCCCCTCCCCACCATCCTACCCCTCCTCCTTCCGCCACCCCTCCTCCACCCCTCCTCCTTCCACCACCCCTCCCCACCATCCAACCCCTCCTCCTTCCACCACCCCCCCACACCCCCCTCCCCTTCCACCACCCCCCACCATCCAACCCCTCCTCCTCCACTACCCCTCCCACCATCCTCCCCCTCCTTCCACCTCCCCCTCCCCCACCATCCTACCCCTCCTCCTTCCACCCCCTCCTCACCATCCTACCGCAAACCCCTCCCACCATCCTATCCCATCCTCCTCCCCCACCATCCAACTCCTCCTTCCACCACCCTCCCACCATCCTACCCTCCTCCTTCCGCCACCCCTCCCCACCATCCTACCCTCCTCCTTCCACCACACCTCCCACCATCGTACCCCCTCTCCTCCACCACCCTTCCCCACCATCCTACCCCTCCTCCTTCCACCACCCCCCACCATCCAACCCCTCCTCCTTCCACCACCTCCCCCCACCATTACCCCTCCTCCTTCCACCACCCCTGCCCACCATCCAAGCCCTCCTCCTTACCCCACCCCTCCCCACCATCCTACCCCTCCTCCTTCCACCACCCCTCCCCACCATCCAAGCCCTCCTCCTTACACCACCCCTCCCCACCATCTACCCCTCCTCCTTCCACCGACCATGACCCCCTCCCCCACCATCCTACCCCTCCTCCTTCCACCACCCCTCCCCACCATCCTACCCCACCTTCTTCCACCACCCCTCCCCACCATCCTACACCTCCTCCTTCCACCACCCCTCCCACCATCCTACCCCCTCCTCCTCCACCACCCCTCCCCACCATCCTCCTCCACACCCCTCCCCCCATCCTACCCTCCACCCTCCCCCCCTCCTCCTTCCACCACCCCTCCCCCACCATCCACCACCCCTCCTCCTTCCCCACCCCTCCCCCACCATCCTAACCCTCCTCCTTCCACCACCCCTCCCCACCATCCTACCCTCCCCTTCCACCACCCCCTCACCACCTCTACCACCCTCCCTACCATCCTACCCTCTACCCTCTCTATCCCTCTCCTACCCCAACCCACCTTTTCTTCTCCCTGGCCGCCCCCTCCACCCAAACCCCATCTCCACCCAACACACTCATCCACCGGTCACTTAATCCATGGAGCACCACCACACCACCCCACCCACCCACCAACCCCGACCTTCACCTCCACCCTCACCCGCTCCGTCTTTGCTCATAACATCCCCTCCACTTACTTCTATATCCCCCCCAATCGCCTCGGAACTCTCCCCCACCCCCACCCCCAGCCCCACCAACCCCGGCCCACCCCGGCTCCACCCCCACAGACTTACCCAATTCACAGGCTCTTCTCCGGGCGCTGGCCAGTGTCCACTGCAGCCTCGGCTCATGCCGTTATTATATTTGTTTCAATTTGCCGCTAACCTAATTTACCTATTACAAATATTAGCCGCGCATGATGCCACTGGTCCCCAGCGCCACCGCCCGCCCACCCGGGGGGGGGGGGCTATTTGTCACGCCCGAATTGGTGAATTTGACCACCAGGGGACGCCACTGGGGACCTCCTAAGGTGAGAGCGAGGCTGGGCGACCGGAAGTGGCTTCCACACACTATTGGCTTCCTGGGCGCAGTGCATTAGAGTGCGTCCGGGACGGTGGGGGTGGGGTGGGATGGGGTAGGGACGGGGAGGGGGGGGAGGAGGGGGAGGAGGGAAGGGGAGGCGCACTGGAGGTAATTTGCATGGCATCGGTCATAAATCCAAATTACCGATTCAGACTTAATCATAACTCCATCTGTCACGAAACCAGACCTCCTCCTCCGCCCCCCCCCCGCCTTCCTCCACTGCTCCATCCCCATCCTGCCCCTGCAAACATGGGTTGAGGGTGGAGGGTTGGGGTATAGGATGTGGGAGGGTGGGAGTCAGAGGTGTGGGGGGGGGGGGGGAGGACACACTGCGCACAGAATGCTGAATGCTTTATGCGCGTGCAAATCCGTTTTCTTCATTTTACAATCCAAATTTGCGGAGTTGAGTTTAAGGGGGGGGGGGGGGCTTATTGGTTTCTAAGTGGCGCGATTGCGCTGTCGTCTGTAACCCTCACCGGGGACTTGGGGAGTGAGTGGCCGTCGCGCCTCGCACACACATTGCAGAGGGGGGTGGAGGTTGTGTGTGGTGGGAGGGAGAGAAGGGTCGCGTAATGGTGGAATGATTGCGGGTCGGCGCACATTTCGTATGACAGTCACATGTTGATAGTGGCGCGCTCAAGTGGCTGTGACCCGGCACGTGAATGGCCGCGCATTAGTCGCGTTGCTGATTATTGTCATCAGGCGGCGCCACCTTCTGATTGCCGCTATTTCGAATGCGGGGTCGCGTTCCTCGACACGCGTGTCGCGGTTCATGGGGCGGCACAGGGGGCGCTTCTTACGCCCCTTTTAGACTCCCCTTCCCCGACCTCCACCTCCAATCCCTGCCTCACTTACCCCCGCCTCCTGTCTCCCGCCCCCCCCCCCCAACCGCTCACTCAGCTTTACTTACTTACTCAGCATCTTACAAAGCCACCGGGCGTGGTGGCGGAATCGGTGGAGTGCGGGCCTAGCGCGTGGGAGATCGGGAGTTTGGTTCCCGGTCGAGTCAAACCAATGACTTATAAAATTGATGCTTGTCGCTTCCTAGCCTGGTGCTCGGTATTAATAGGATATGGCAAGGACTGGTTGGTGTGGTGTCAGGATAATGTGACTGAGTGTGATATTGGGTTATGGTGCCAGCAGCCTGGTCTTGCAGTGGGGCAGCACTATAAAGTCACCATGAGTGTGCACTGTCAGAAGTCAGTGCCCATCCTGATATGATGTTAGATGTTGCCAGGATGTAAAACTCCAACAACCAACCAATCCTACAAAGCCACCGCGACTCCACTACCCCGAGGTTTGCAGGGCCTTATTATTATTCTCTGGGGTACCTATTATTTGCTTTAAGGATTCAAAATCACTTTAATAATATGTGTAGAATTTACTTTTATTGAGTATTACTGTTATATTAATCACAAAATCTTACTAGTATTATCAATTTTATGATATAAGTAATAACAAATATAACTCTTTACTAACAGTTGAGCGATAAACAAGCATTTTCATAACATTAGCCGCAAAGTCATATTTTTTTGTCGTTAATGCTATTTAAAACAAAGTAAATATTCTTATACAAAAGTAAATGTTCTTATAAAATCTCAGTTGAGTCAAATAAATGACTTATACAAGTGATGCTTGTTGCTACCTATCCAAGCGCTCAACACTCAGCGTTACTAGGATAGGGCAAAGACTGATCTTAGTATCACTGGTCTCCCAGTGGGGCAGCACTATGAAGTCCCCATGAATGCACACTGTCATAAGCCAGTACCCGTCCTAATATTACCGTAGATGTTGCTAGGATATAAAACTATACAAAAAAACTTAAAATGTGGAGCCAGAGGACAGCGAGCTAGTTGGGCTCCAGAACTGCCAGCATGTGTCAGTGACTTTTCAGTTAGTTTTTAGGCCCACTGGTTCAGTAGCGACGCCAACGGCAATTGTTTGAACCACAACATCGTGATGTTCTCTATTGGTCGCCTGTTTCCAAGTTAACTTCTATCTTTGTGGGTCTTCTCACCGTCCCCATAACTCAGAGATGACATAATCTCAACTCCCACTCTACACACGGGCATCCGTCATATTGCATTCACTATTGAAGTTGGATAAATCATGCATCCCCAACTGATACCCATTGCCTCTTTATCCTTCTCTCTCCGTCTCTCTGAATCCCCTCCTTATCTCGTCTCTCTTCTCTTTCTCTCTTTTCGATCTTCTCTTTCCCCTCCCCTCATTCCTCTCTCCTTCTTTCTTTTCTCCCTTTCTCTGTTCTTCTCTCCCCTCTCCCCTCTCTCTCTCCTATCTACTCTCTCCCCTCTCCCTTGTCTCTCCCCTATCTACTCTCTACTCTCTCCCCTCTCCGCTCTAATTCTCTCTCCTCTCTTCTATTCTTTCTCACTTCGCTCTCCATTTCCTCCCCTCTCATTCTCTCTCTTGTCCTTCCTTCCACCTCTCTCTCCTCTCCCTCCTCTCTCATTCTCTTATTCTCTCAGTCCTATCTCCCATGCCCTCCATCTCCTCTATCTCCTTTCTCATTCTGCCTCTTTCTCTCCTCTCTCTCCTTCTCTCTTCTTCTCTCACATTCCCCCTCTCCCCCTCTCTTCATTCTCCACTCCACTCCAACACATCCCACTGCAAGCAGACACCAACCATAACATGATCCAACCACTGCTTACTATCCATGTAGTTGACACTCTCTGAGATAAGATACTTTATTACCGTAAACTTCCAGTTCCTGAACATTACATACTCTCGTCTGGAGATCAGTTTAAAGCTGCATAGATCAATGAAAGCATAAACTTTTATAAGCCAAAATAGTTATCTAGATTTGATTCTACATATTCAACTTAGATCCTGGTGCACTTATTTAACATGTGTGAATGCATAGAAGGGAATACTAAGTCAATTTCCTAGAACATGACTTTTTTTGTAACTGCTGAAGGCTATGTTGTCAGAATTTTGATATGCTTGCTAAAATTAATTTGGCATGTTTTCACATCAAATATATCCAAAGTTAGCCATTGAAAAATTAAGGTTACTTCAAACTAAAGTAAAGTGAAGTATACAGATCAACCTAATGTAATTTATCTCAGAAAATGGCAGAAATTCAAAACCATCGGCATATGCAACTTCAACGGCACAACACTACCCGACATAAGTGTGCGACCAACGCCCCACCACGACCATTCACCGAACAACCACGCTCACAGTTCTACATAACAACCCAACTACCTTTATGTACTCAATCAAAGACCCTATAATACTAAGACGGCTCACTCAGCCTGTACTGTGTAATCAAAATAATCAAACCCACCACGTCCATGGTTCTCTTGGGTAAATAGTTGCTATATTATATGTACAAAGGTATATATGAATGTGAAAGATGTGTGATGATGGCGATGATGATGATGATGATGCTGTTGATAATGTGTATTTTGTTCATAACAATTTCATATTGATGTGCATTTATACTTACCTATCTCATGTATAATATAATTGTATGTGTTTACATGTGAAACACCAACCAGCAGCCTGGCTGATCAAACCCACCACAAGATGGCACTGCAAAATTTACATTACCATGGGAGAGATAGGGAGTGAGCCGTCTTAGTATTATAGGGTCTTTGACTCAATTGCATCACGTCTCCACACTTCCCCACACCCCACCCATACTCCACGCTCCCCTACCCTCCGATCCCCCTACTCTCTACCCACCTCACTTCTTGATTATCCTCCCCCAGACACCGAGCACTCTTTAATTAAGTCCTGGCCACATAAAAAAATGGAAGAGAACAAAAAAGAGCCAGTCCTCGATCACTCGATACCTTACCTCTCAGACCCGGCAACGCCTTCCCCCTCGCCACCACCCAGAGGTCATCCCATAGGTCATCCACTATCTCCCAAGTTGGTTAACTGCCACTGTGCTCACCTCAGTCCTTTTAAACAGCACCCTATATAACATAACCACCACCTCACTGCTACTCCTTCAATATCCCGCCCTGTTAGCATACCATATATGTCCCAATAGAAGCACGCTACCCAATAGAAGCACACCCCCTATTTCAAGATTGAAAGCATGCACATATGTACGATCATATTCAGACTAAATGCACATAAAATAAGACAATCCCACTTTATTTCAGAGGCACGACAAAAACAAATCCATGAAATAATAAACAGTGATGAATGTTTCACAATATCTGCATATGTAATCATAGTACATGTTAATTTTAAACAAACCATCGCAAATAATTACTTTGCGCCCATGGGAAATAAATAGATGCGGAGTCATGTGTCAGCACTCGCACAGTTTGTGTCTATTGGGACATATACGGTATATCCATAAAGTATTACATGCCCTTGCTTCTTTCCTTTTTGTAGATTATTGTTGACGTAAATGGTTTATTCATCGAAATAAGTTGATTTTTTTGTTGTTGTTGTTGTTGTTGTTCATTACAAAACACTAGTGTTCAGGCTATGAGGTATGCATGGGTAATAGCCTTTTTATTTCCACGGAGCTTGAGCAGTGAACTGCTACCCACAATATTAATTCTTCCCACTGCCACCAGAGGGCAGGGTAGTAGTGGAGGTTCTCTGTGTAAGAGAGCATGCCCATTCGCACCATCAGATTAGTTATTTCACTGCCACCAGAGGGCGGGTTGGTGGTGGAAATCGTATATTTAAATATATGTGTTTCTGGGAGTATAGACCAAGATGAGAAGAAAGCAAGAGAAGATGAGAAAAGATAGATGTGATGAGGATGAGAAATATTTCTCGCAATAGTTAGCAAGCAGGAAAGCAATTGAAAGGTGTGTGGGGTATGTTTTACGTAATTATGTAAGGAATTAATTACTGTATTAGTAAGTCACGTGTTGGATTTGTATTATTTCCTTCTAATTTAGTTAACATATTTGGTTTATTTGTATGTTTTTGCTTGTTTTCAAAGTGTAATGGGTAATCTCAGAATAATGTCAATGTAAAAGCTCACTTCAAATATATATCTCCGAAGTTGGCAATTTATAATAAAAGTTACTTCAAACTAAAGTAAGGTAAATTATGATGATCAACACGATATAAAATATATATATATATTGCAGACCGTCAAAATCATCGGACTATACAGCGTATTTTTCTTGTAAATGAAGGAAAACAATGTGCCTAGAATGGGAATCGAACCCAATACAACCGCCCTAATCAGTATCATATCTAGGCTCCCCGATGCAGTCAGCCTATACCTGTCTATGGTCAGCCTATACCTGTCTATGTGACTCAATGGAGGCATTCGACTGGGACCTTTCTATTCGCAAGATTTAGGCTCCGCCCACCGTTGCAGTGAACTAGGTTTTCGAATGCAAAGACGACCAGTCAAATGGCTTCAGTGGTTTCAGCCAATCAGAGCTGTTCTCTTCCACTGCAAATGGCTGCCCTGTATGGGGGTGGCCATTTGCAATCGAAAAGAACCAATCAGAGCTGTTCATTTCCATTGCAAATGGTTGTCCCCATAGAGGGCAGCCATTTGCAATCGAAAAGAACAGCTCTGATTGGCTGAAGCTACTGAATACACCATGTGACCTTATGGATGGAGCCACAAGACACATTTGATTCATAGGTATAGAAACCCACTTCTGGTCCCAGTCGAATAGGAATTTGTAAAGAAATATTTTTATATGCAAATATTGAGGCCCAGTCGAATACGTCCATTGTCTCAGAGGAAACGATCGTGTGGGGGGAGGGCAGGACAGTTCAGGGGATTTCAGCATTGACTGATAATCTACTCAAGTCTAGCAGGGTGGGTGTGGAAGGTGGCTATTTTCAAACACAGAGACACACACACATTCACATATCATGCATTGTGTATATCCCCTGACACCACAACCTACACTCAACCCCCACACCCAGAACCTACATCCATAACCTGCATCTGAACTTATGTAGTACAGTGAAGCATGCAACCATACCCCAACCCTGAATAACACACCACCTATTAATCACATCCACCTCGTCGGGGCACACAGGGCTGACTGGGCGTCGGTATTCCAGCTGTGCAGCACTATAACACCAACCACCATGAGCGCGCACAGTTGGAAGTCTGTATTTGTCCCCTTCCATGCTTCGAATTTAAACCACATCTTTTATGTTTGCTTTGCTTTATTTGTTTGTTGTTTTACGTCCTAGCAACATCTAAGGTAATGTCAGTACGGGCCAAATCTTTTATGCATACAGCTCACCCTTATTTACACCTTGTAATACGCCCACCCATAAACGACAATGAACTCCTCCACCCTTCACCCCTTACCCCCACCTCCCACCCCCACACCTTTTTATTCAGCTCAACCATGCCAACGCCCCTCCCAACCCTCTCCACCCCTCCCCTCCTCATCCTGATGTTCACCACCGTCGTACGTCAAGTCATCTTGCCCAACTTGCCCGATCCGTCAGCGAGCGAAACTTTGACGAGCCCGGGACTTGGAGTGGTTGGGGGGGGGGGGGGGGGGGGGGGGGGGGCTGGTCGGTGCCCTGGATCGCCTGCCGAATGTTGATCACCCTAGTGGCGAGCTGACGAACCCTCATCAAATCAAAACGCCATTACACAAAATGGACGTTGCATATTTCGCCACGCGTTTTTCAGCAATCGAGTTTGGTTATATGCGGCATGAAGAATAGTGGGGAGGCGGGCGAGTGGTTGGGGGCGTGGGTGTGGGGGTGAGGGGGTGAGGGAGGTGGGGCGGGGAGGGAGGGGTGCAGATTTCCAGATGTGAAGTATGTGGCCTTCAGACGCCATTACCATAAGACATCCGTCTTTCCACGGGCCAGCGACCGGCGCCGAATCATACCTCCACTCGGCCAGATTCAGGGCCGTGATTTGCGGCAATCCCACCGTGTGACGGGACGAGGTGCGTCGTGAGCGGGGTAGGGGAGGGGGCGGCGGGGGGCGGGGGGGGGCGGGGGGCGGTCGGGGTAGGGGGTTGGGAAGGACATGGACGAGGACGGGGACATAGGGACAGGGGGAAACGGTGTGGATGGAGGATGGGGGTACGGGGGATCGGTGGGAATGGGGGAGGGGGCGGGCGGGGAGCGGGTGTGAAGGTGGTTGTGGTGGGAGAGGAGAGGGGGGGGGGGCTGGGGAGATGGGTCGTGTTGGTTGGAATGAGGGTCAGTGACCCAATGGGGGGGTGTAGGGAAAGTAGGGCGGGATGGGAGACGGGGAGGTGGGGGCGAGATGTGGGGATGGGGAGTTGTGGGGATGGGGGGTAGGGAGTGTTGGGGGAAGGGTGTGGGGAGTTGTTGGGATGGGGGTGGGGAGTACGGGGGTAAGGGCGGGGAGTGTGGGATGGGGTGGGGAGGTTGGGATGGGGGGGGGGGAGCAGTGGGTGCAGGGAAGTGTGGGGATTGGGGGAGTGTGAGGATGGGGGTAGGAGTGTGGGGGAAGGGGTGGGGAGTGCAGGATGGGGGGAGGGGAGTGCGGGATGGGGGATGGTGATAGGGGGGTTGTGGGGATGGGGTGGGGAGTGTGGGGGATGGGGGCGGGGAGTGCGGGGATTGAGGGGGGGGGGTAGTGTTGGGATGGTGTCGGGGAGTGTGGGGATAGGGGCGAGGAGTGTTGGGATGGGGGTGGGGAGTGCGGAGATTGGGGTGGGGAGTGCGGGGATTGGGGTGGGGAGTTTGGGGATGGAGGCGGGGAGTGTTGGGATGGTGACGGGGATAGGGGCAGCGAGTGATGGGATGGGGGTGAGGAGTGTAGGGATGGTGACGGGGAGTGCGGGGATAGGGGCGGGGAGTCTACTGTGGTCATTGGAGGAGAGCGTTCGGTTACCATGTGAGGAGGCAATCCAATGACAGCAAGATAAATGAAGGGGTTGTAGGCGCAATGCGGAAGCCATGCAGTCACCAGGTGACATCCAGTGACGATGCGGGAGAGGCTCCAGCGGCCAGGGCGGCCAGCGGCCAGCGGCCAGCGGCCTTTAGTGCAGAGAAGTTGCCTGCAGTGGCTGAGAGAGGAGGGGAGAAGCTATTGGTGACAAAGTGGAGATGTGGAGGAAGAGCGGGGAGGGTGGGCGGGACGCTAGGGCAAAGTTAGGCAGAAATGCAGGCAGTTTTTTTAAAAGGTGGTTTATGAGATGGACGATTATTCATTAGCAGAAGATGTTGCCCGATGGGTTAGTGTGTATGTGTGGGTGTGTGTGGAGGGGGAGGGGCAGTGTGAGCAGTGTAGTGTGTGTAGAGCGTTTTGGGTAGGATGAATGTGAGCAGTGTGATCAGTATGCATTGTGCAAAGTGAGTGCAGTGTGAGAAGTGTGACCAGTGAGTACAGTGTGTGAGGTGTGATGAGTGTCTGGTGTAGGAGCATTGTGCGCAGTGTGAGGAGTGTGCAGTGTGTTCTATGTGTGCAGCGTGTGATGTATGTGCAGTGTGAGCAGTGTGTACAGTGTGAGCAGTGTGAGCAGTATGTACAATGTGAGCAGTGTGAGCAGTGTGTACAGTGTGAACAGTGTGTACACCATGAGCAGTGTGCGCAGTGTGAGCAGTGTGAGCAGTGTGTACATCGTGAGTAGTGTGAGCAGTGTGCACAGTGTGAGCAGTGTGAACAGTGTGTACAATGTGAACAGTTTGTGCAGGGTGAGCAGTGTGTACAGTGTGTACACCATGAGCAGTGTGCGCAGTGCGATCAGTTTGACCAGTGCGAGAAGTGGGATAAGTGTGAGCAGAGTAAGCAGTGTGCACAGTGTGCGCAGTGTGTGCAGTGTGCGCAGTATGCGCAGTGTGCGCAGTATGCGCAGTGTGCGCAGTATGCGCAGTGTGCGCAGTATGCGCAGTGTGCGCAGTATGCGCAGTGTGCGCAGTGTGCACAGTGTGCGCAGTGTGCGCAGTGTGCGCAGTGTGCGCAGTGTGCGCAGTGTGCGCAGTGTGCGCAGTGTGCGCAGTGTGCGCAGTGTGCGCAGTGTGCGCAGTGTGCGCAGTGTGCGCAGTGTGAACAGTATGAGCCGTATGTACAGTGTGCACAGTGTGCGCAGTGTGAGCAGTATGAGCCGTATGTACGGTGTGCGCAGTGTGAGCAGTGTGCGCAGTGTGCGCAGTGTGTGCAATGCGCGCAGTGGGATGAGTTCGGGTATGAGCTTAGCGAGTGTGTGGCTGGGGATGTTCCCTGTGCTGTTCGAGCAGGTCGTGCAGTGTTGCGATTGGCCTTACAAATGTCGCTGGTGATGGTGAACTGCCGCGGTGTGACCAGGATGTGAGGGCGGGTGAGGGGGTCGAAGAGGAAGGTGTGTAGGCCTGCCGGGACTGTGGCTGGAGAGTTGACAGAGTGATTGAAGGAAAGGTGGCAGGGAGT